>CM077218.1:43881936-44176936 GCA_039654775.1 Spinibarbus caldwelli | reverse complement strand
TTCAGAACTCATTGGACGGCGCTTCACAGTGCAGATGGACAATGACCCAAAGCATACTGCAAAAGCAACCAAAGAGTTTTTGAAGGGAAAGAAGTGGATTGTTATGCAATGGCCAAGTCAATCACCTGACCTGAATCCGATTGAGCATGCATTTCACTTGCTGAAGACAAAACTGAAGGGAAAATGCCCCAAGAACAAGCAGGAACTGAAGACGGTTGCAGTAGAGGCCTGGCAGAGCATCACCAGGGATGAAACCCAGTGTCTGGTGATGTCTATGCGCTCCAGACTTCAGGCTGTAATTGACTGCAAAGGATTTGCAACCAAGTATTAAAAAGTGAAAGTTTGATTTATGATTATTATTCTGTCCCATTACTTTTGGTCCCTTAACAAGTGGGAGGCACATATGCAAACTGTTGTAATTCCTACACCGTTCACCTGATTTGGATGTAAATACCCTCAAATTAAAGCTGACAGTCTGCAGTTAAAGCACATCTTGTTCGTTTCATTTGAAATCCATTGTGGTGGTGTATAGAGTCAAAAATGTTAGAATTGTGTCGATGTCCCAATATTTATGGACCTGACTGTATGTATATGTATGTATGTATATGTGTGTGTGTGTGTGTGTGTGTGTGTGTATATATACACACATACGTGTGTGTGTATGTATATATATATATATATATATATATATATGTGTGTGTTTATATATACATACATAAATATATATTTCATATATAAAATACAAATATTCATGTGATAGTTTCTCATAATGTAAAAATATATTTCCGTAGACTGTTTGATCATCAGTTTAATACATTCATAACACAAATGATTCCACACAAAAGGCAGTTTCATCCTCACAAAGGCTCTTTATTTTGAAAATCAGTAATTCATGAACATCCTTTGACAAAACACATGAATTTGATAACAATGTCCATTACACTGGGAGCTTGTAAACAGTTATTTGCATAAATTCTACACAGAAGAACAGAGAAAGACAAATAATAGCCAGACATCCATAGATCTTGGGGTTTAGTGCTACTGTTTCAGCCTGTTTTGGGGAAAATATATTTGAAGAGTGTCTTCTAAATGAAAGGGAAGCAGCAATAGTGTGGTGTAGGTTTTGTGTCAGCTGCTATGCTATAGGAACAGTGTTTGTGTGACACAGAGATGGGTGAAGTCTCATCTTGTATAAGTGTATCCTGCGTCCTCCAGTGAATTCACATCATGACCCCATTAACAGAGCTTCTTCCTGTAACAACATATGAGCACAATAACATGATCATCCGTGGTCACGCATAGACAGAGGCCTAGTAATATTCTCAACATAACGTATTGTTATTTTTTTTCCATCAGGCCTATGCCTACTAACATATTGAAATAATAGGCTTCATCATTAATTTATATTATTTAACCATAACCAAAATCCGCCTTACTTCGCTCCGCAATTCCAAAATGATCAAGGACAGCTGACACAAACAACACAAAGAATGCTATTTTTTCTCGATGAAATGTAATAAAAACACAATTAGCTAGAATCCATCGCTAACCTCTGAGCTCAGCTCGCTCCCGTGAATCACGCGTCCGGGCTCACGGCGGTGCATCGGTGCTGCCGTGATCAGAGCATGTAGATAATGTAGGACAGAAACATAAGGCCGATGATGGCGAAGAACATCAACAGCAGCACATCCAGCATGATGCTCGCAGAGTCCAGAAGATGCGCAGGATGCTCGCTCTCGATGAAGACGGCTGTGTCCGCTGGACTGGAGACCCTCCCCGCCTGCTGCGCACTACTGGAGGAGGTGCAGGACCCTTCTGGAAAGATGCAGCACCGGCAGTAAATGGGGCCAAACGCTAGAAATGGAGTTCTTAATGTGCATCCTCTTTTGTAGCGTGCAGACTTGGAGCAAACCAGGCTTTACTATATGGAAAGATGAAGGCAACTACATAATAAAAAAAAAACAGTCATATTTTATATGGAACCTTTAGAATTTGAGTGATTATCAGGGATAAGAGATTAACTTACTTAGACAATTGCGTTACATTTGAAAATTGAGAGGGACGTGTCTGATTCTCAGTAGTTTTGACTTCAAATGCATGTTTAGATGGAGAACCGCACTTTAAAAAAAATGCAACTGCATATTTTCCAGTTTACGAAACCTTTTGAGTCTCAAATAGTAAAATAAATAAAATGAATAAAAATAAAGCTATTTTCTTGAAACTGCATAAAAACCCTTTTCGGGCCAACAAAATTACCCCAAATGTTGTCCCAACTAGGCGAACACAGTTGTCTGAACAAAGAATTTCATATTGTTGTGAGTTCCCAGCATGCATTGCATGAATAAATTATGCAGTTACTGTTATAGGATTGTTTTGCTGTTTGCTGACTTCATTTAAACCTTTTTTTCTGTTATTTTGTCATTACTGTTAGTTATTTGTTGTACTGTGATGTAAAGAGCTCATCTTTTTAACCATTGTTGATTGCCACCGTTCTTAATTGTGTCTAGTTTTGAGGCCTAAAGTATGTTCAATCAATTGAATCCATTTAATAGATATTTTAGTCTTGTAAGATATTTCACAAATGAAGACAGTGTTGTCTACTTACACATTAGATTAAGATATCCATTAAGATTTCTAAAACAGTTCACTGTTCTTCATTGGTTAATAAACAAAATTGATAAAGTGGTGACTTCTTACACACTCTTTTTTTTTTTCATCCAGGAAACAGAAGAAAATAAATTACCTCAACGACAGTAATTGTTGTTTCAGTTTATGTGAAAAGAATTTTTCTATTAGTAAAATAAGACAATCAGCATTGCAACAACAAACAAATTTAAGTTGGCTAAACAAAGTATTTAAAAGCTACTGTTGAGAGAACTCAAAGTCTTAACTGCATCAAGTTGCCTTATTTTCCTTTTACGTTTTCTCAACTATTTATTTTCTATACAGTGCATGACTTGCATGAGGGCAAGCACTGAGTTTACACATACTCATAAGGTTTTTTGACACAAGTGTCATATTCCCCTCCATATTTTCCACCTTTTAGTTCCTTTTCAAAATCCTTGCTGTTTATTTTTGGGTGATTTGTCATTTATTAATGACCATTACTAATCTCTTATGGTAGTAGTCATGAGATGTTATACTATACTATCATAGATTTTCCAACAAAGAGTGTGTAAAAGAAGAATAATCCACTTGAGCTTGAGCTAAAATTGTTAATTTATGCACTGGAATAAAAAGATGAAAAAGAAAAAGATCTTGGATAAGTTTAGGATATATACATATCTTGTTGTATCCCTTAGATCTCTTACCAAGAGAAAAACTCTGCACTGCATAAATGTTTTAGAAAGGTAAAAGTACACGAAATTAAAAAGTTAACCCTTTTTTCAGCAAGTATGCATTAAATCAATCAAAAGTGACAGTAAAGACATTTATAATGTTGTAATATTAATTGATGTTATAATATTGAGCAACACAACTGCTTCAACATGATAATAATAAATGTTTCTAATCCGCATATTAGAATGATTTCTGGAGGATCGTGTGACACTGAAGACTGGAGTAATGATGCTGAAAATTAGGCTTTAGCATCAAAGGAATACATTAATTTTAAAATATATATATTAATATAGAAAACCTATTTTAATTTGTAATAATATTTAGCAATATTACAGTTTTCATTTTATTTTTGATTAAATGAATGCAGTCTTGGTGAGTATAAGACAAATCATATAGACCCCAAACCTTTGAATGCACATAACACTGCACATAACAGATATAACATCATCTGTTGGAAAAAGTGCAGCAGCTTTCTAAATATAAAATGGTTATAATGTGCAGAATAAGGTGTTTGAGGGGGTGCTGTAAAGAACTGGAGAAACACTGGTGACAGTGGACTGATAGATATTGAAGATTTCTGAAGAATATGTTTTACAGAAGAGTAAAAATCAAATGAGTAACCCAGATATTATACCTTTGAAGTAGCAATAGTGAAAATAGTGTCTTGAGAAAGCAAAACACTTTGATCATTCTCTGCATCTATATTTTGGCATTTTAGAGAACAATGATCAGTAGAATCTCATTAGAGTCTTTGCACAGTAACATTGTTTCCAGTTAGAGAGAAATACATGCTAAGCTCTAAAACATTCTAATATCGTTAACAACTTGGTCCGTTTGACAAACCCGCCTGCCTTGGTATACAAATAGATTTTTTTATTCCACTGATATTGATAAATTGACATTAAAATTCCGTCTTGTACAATACCAGCAAGGCAATGAGAATAAGCAATGATATGAGGAAAAAACAAAAACATCAATAACAACGTCTTACAGAACAGCTCTGAGATACAGTTTGATACAATGCACATGGAATGTTCCAGAACTGAAATGGAATAATTCAAATCCAAAGCTAAAATGGTCCATAGAATTGTGCTTGGGCTCCTCTCTTCTCTCACTACTCTACAATGCTGTTCTGCTCCTCGCTTGCTAAGTGACTATATAGTTTCTTTTTTTTCCCTTTATGAAGAACAAAATACATCATTATTTTCTCGCATTTTTAAAAGCAAGAGCTGCAGAACAAAATGACACTCATATATTATAAGTAATTCTGTAAAGGGCAAGAGGAATGTGAAGGAGCTTAAGTGAATATGTAAGTTATCAAAAGGCTCCGTCCTTTTCATACAGTTTTAGGAATGTCCAGTTGACAAAGAGAAGACTTTTCTAGACTCCAGTTCCAACACATGATGCAAATGGTCAGACATATGGAATGAAAATCGGAATGACCAGAAGTCTCATGACCAAGAATTGTTACTCATAGACCCACAGCCGATGAGATGTGAAATTGTACTGGATACATTACAATTACAAGCTGCAAAGAAGATAAGAAACAATGAAAATAGATATATATAATATATAAAAATCTGACAACTGAAGTTCGGACCAGATTCTTTCACAAATTGTCATAGCAACTGATAGGATAAGTGTGTTGAGATGCCTGCGAAGTGCTTTATAGCAGGCCCTAAATATTTTAGAGGCCAGTGTGGTCATGTATTTTGAAGGTTGGTGTATGAGAGTCTTGTTAAGACTTAAGCGCCACTTGTGACAGCACCTTTCCAGGACTGAGGAAACACTTACTAAAAAGACAAACAGTCAGACAGATAGACAGCAAAAGCAATAGACAGAGAGAAAAAGATGGGTGGAAGTAGTAAATCATTCACTATTTATGCGAGTGCATGTATGCGCTTTTGCCGTGTATGATTACGTACTGAACTATGTTTGTTTTGGATCATAACTGGGTCACAGAGGCTGACCCCTGATAGGACAGTTAGTGCAGGAAAAGAAGAGGAAAAAGATGAGATCTTGAAAGGTGAGATGGCACTCGGCTAATCATCTGCATCTTTCTGCCGCAACCCCCTCTTTTTCTTTTCCTCCCTTTCCCCTTTCTCTATTTACGTTCAGATGGCCTCTACATAGTTAGCCGGCAGCATCCCCTGCTGGCCGGTGCGCTCCACTCTTCCGTACATCCAGCCCTCATCGATCTGCTGCACATCCATGATCACGTCGCCGTCCAGGAACGACACCTCGTCCTCATCAGCTGCGGTGTAGTCATACACCGCTCGGTAGCGCTTCTGCAACACACACACGAGCGCACAAAGAGGACTGTAAGGGCTTGAAAAGAAGGAGTGTGTAGGACAGTGTGTATGAGAGAGTTTATTACCCCAGAGCTGGGAGGAGGGGCGGCAGCGGCCTGACGCACAGGCTCAGGCTCAAAGTGAAAGTTCTGAGATGCTGCCGAGGGCTGATATGCTACCAGAGAAAAATGTGATTATTTTATGGCCCATGTGAAATTGAGATTTTAATGATCATCCAGAAGAACAGACAATAAGCGAAACAGGTTGTGTACCTGGAGGTGTGTTTTGCTGAGGTGTTTGTGGGTGCTGAGGCAGGCCTTCTCCTCCCATTCGGCCCTTCTCAAAATCCTCATGGTACTTGATCTAAAACACACAGAGACATATGCAGTGTGATAAAATAGACTTACATAAACATACATGCAAACATTAACATTCGTTTTTAAACGTTGTTGTGAATTCCGTTAAATATGTCAACAATTAACATTCGTTTTTAAACGTTGTTGCGAATTCTGCTAAATATGTCAACAAAGTAATATTATTTAGCTGGATAACACAGTGAAAACTGTGAGAATTATTTGTTATAAAAAGCAGATGTCTTGGAGCTGTTAGACGGGTTGAAAATGATTTACATACGCAACATATGAGATTAATTTCCAACAAAAATGTGTACATGAATCATAAAGATAACGGCTGTAAAATTGTCAGCAAAGCATTTGTTGTAAAGCAAAGGTGAAATATTTTAATTACATTTTTTTGACACATACAAATGTATCATTTTATATTGTTTAATCATTTTCAATGCAGCAAAGCTAGTTAAAATGTTGGCAGGGCAAGATCAATAAATGAACTACTGTCCCAATCAGGGCATCAGAAAAAAATACCAATACAAGCACAAATAAATGTAGCATGTAAATATGTTAAATTGATATTGTATGTATCTGTTATGCAAGCTGGTATTTTTCCAAAAGGTAATCATGCAAGTTCAGAGTCTTGTTTTTCAAGCTTATGCTCAACAAGGCTGCATTTATTTGATCAAGAATAATGTAAAAACATCAATTTTGTAAAAATGTATTACAATTTAAAAAGGAAAGTTTTATATTTGAATATATTTTAAAATGTAATTTATTCCTGTGATGCAAAGCAGAATTTTCAGCATCATTACTCCAGTCTTCATAGTCACATGATCCTTCAGAAATCAGTCTAATACACTGATTTGGGGCTTAAGATGCATTTCTTATCATTTTTAATGCTAAAACAGTTGTGCCGCTTAATATTTTTGTGAAAAACATTACACTTTTTAGGATTCTTTGATACATTAATATTTATATAATATTATGTACTGTCACTTTTTATCGGTTTTGTTTTTCACCCTTGCTGAATATAAAAAAGTATTACATTTCTTTTTTGATCTGACGGTCTGACCCCAAACTTTTGAATGATAGTATATGATAACTTCATTGACAGTGTACTAAAATCAGTCATAGAGCACAATGAAGACAACAACACTGCTGTCCATTTTACAGACAGCCTCAAACTGAGTGAATTTCTTCCACAGCGGTGGGCTCTTTGGTTAGTGGTTCAGACTGAATTAAATGCAGGAAACTGAGGGGAGGAAGAAAAAATAGAATGCACGAAGCATACTGATGCAGTGCGCTCTCTCATAATTAAACCACTCAGAAAACAGTCCTTCATTTTGTAAAGTGGTGGTTTCAGCAAAAGGTTTTAATTTAATTAAAGTTTATTCTGAGCCAGGGTGACAACTAATAGTAATCCCTGCATCATCCACAAGGTGTCTCCTGAGCCAGAAAATGGATTGGCATCTTGCTTTCATACCGACAGGAAATGACATTGCAAAAAGGAAGTTAGGGGAAATAAATGTTACCAGGCAACCAGCGCAGATACTTCAGTGAACAGGTGTGGTGTGAAAGACGAAGAGGAAGGGTGGGACTAAATAAGTGCTTCATTAGAGTCAAATAATTATTACTTCTTGTTAACAATTCATTAATAAACAATGAGAGGAGATTACGATAGATAAACTGTGTATCTTTCTGTTTATTGAAGAGTAATAGATTGGGAGGTACAAGACAAAAAGTAAAATTAACAGCTAAAAAAAGAGAAAATATGAAGCACAGAAAAGTGAGTGATATGTCAAATGAGAGAAATACACAGGTGTTGGACCTACGTTGCTGATTTGGTCTTGCGTTTTCTTGATTCTCTGCAACTCTGGTGTGTCAGCCACAACGCTGAAGCCCTTTCCTTTGTTCTTCTCAAATTCCTCCTTGTAGAGCACCTGCAACACAAACACACACAGAATTTAGTAACAAATATCCAAGTAATCATAACTGTTCATTACGTGTGTAACAGGTTTACAGGTATACTTTCCTCCTTTTATATCAGCATATATGCAGCTTAGTTAATGGATAATCGTAAAAACAACATTTGCCATTTTCCACATTCCACAGGGTAAAAAGGCCCTCAAACTCTTATAAAGTCTTAATTTTTCTTTTTTAATGAATGGTCAGTGAAAGCAGGTGCATAACATTTAAAAAAAATGTTTATTTCTAACCTCAGAAGATCAAACTCAATATTATGAGCCATTTCATTTTCTATTAATTTTATTCAATCTGTTTGGGTCTAAATACAGTTGAAAACCCTGATTTGTGTGATTTTGTAATTTAGAGCCCTGCATTTCAGCCCGGGCCTGATAGGCCTCGACTTTTTTACACCCCTAAGTGCCGGGCTTCGGGCCAATTTTCACGTCATAGTTCAGACGCGGGCTGAGCCGGGCCAGGCCTCGGGTCTGTTTTAGGCTTCTCCTTATTTTTATATTGTAGACATCCATCAATTAGTGATGAAAAAAAATTGCCGCGCTGGTGGAAACAACACGAGACCATGCTACCGCGACTGTCAAGAGCGGCTCGACGGTGTTTAGGGTCTCCGCCAGAAACAGCAGCAGCATACGTGCCAGCTGAAGAGTTCTGCGTTCAAATGCATGCAATAGGATAAAGCTTACCGGAAAGCACCGGCAAAAGTAATTATCATGAATGTGTCCGCGGGAAATAGTAAGGAGATATTAAATTATTTACTAATAAACTAGTGTTTTCTCATTCCGTGTCGCAAGGATGAAGTTGCCGATCCTGACTCGCCATCTCCTAAGTAGACGCGCCTTTAGAGAGAAGTGCATCTTTACGGATTATGATTATAATGAAAGAGTTTTTGTTTTCAATTAGTTTTATTTCGTTAAATAGTAATTTAAAGCTTTCTATAGATATATTTATCATGTCTGTGTGGCAAGTATTCGCTGACTTTTGATTCATCATTGTGAAGCGCTCCTGTTCAAGACGAGACGGCAGAAAGTGCATCATGTTTGTTTTCTTTATTTTATAAAAGCACAACATTTTGTTGTTATTGTGAGTGCACACAAATAAAAGTAGACCCTTTACAGTTCTGAATGAGGTATTACTCTTACCTTTATGAGCAGAAATGATGGCTTATTTTGTTTCCAGTGAAAAAAAAAAATGCAAGTGATCGCGCTGGCGCCTCCATGTCCTGCAAAGTGCACTCTTCACACAAACTATTGGATGTTCGCACATTTATCTAGGTTTAACGTTTAAACATTGTTATATGCTTGAACTGTTTTAGTATATCTATAGATTTTATTTTAGGCAAGTCGTGATGATTTGAGAAGGCTAAATTGATCAAACATAGGCTATGATCAGCTCACTGTCTGCCGCTGGCCGCTTGGTCGTTACTTTAAAAAACAAAAAAGTTATATTTAACGAACAAAAAAAATGCTCCAAACATTTTTCTAAATTAACCTAATAAAAAAACGAAACGAAATATAATCACTTTGCCATTCCATACAAAACTGAACTATTTTAATAGCTGAAACAGTAGTATAAGCTGTTTTGGGAAAAGGGGAAAAAAAGATGGGCTCGGGTTGGACTCGGGCCGGCAATTCTGATAAGCTGTCGAACATGGGCCGGGCTAGGGCTAAGGCCTAGCTTAATCCGAAATTTAAGCAAGGGCCTAAATTTGAGGCCCGTGCAGGGCTCTATTTTAATTAGCTAGCAATAAATTAATTGTAAATGTGTGTGTGTATATATATATATATATATATATATATATATAAATATAAATATAAACAAAATATATAAACAAAAACAATCAGACATTAAAATGAGTAATGTTGCAAGAAACGGTTGCAAACTAGCCTCAGTGAAGCTATTACGCAGTAGGGGCTAGCTTGTGAACAAATGTTGGATGACAGCAACTGATAAACTTGTATTTCCCATAAATTAAATATTTGCTTGTTCCTTTTTTCTGACAGTAACAGAGATAGCAGGCTGGTTTAACTTAATGGTTTATCTTTACTAATGCAGTCAACGCAAAAATATTTGTAAAAACTGAGAAAATGGAATTAAATGTCACGATGTTTTGATTTTAATTGTTGCTTAGATAAGTTTATCAGATATATCTATTAATTCTCGCTAAAAAACATGGGATTTGTACCTCTAATGTTCTCAAATGTCATGAGACACCAAAATGTTATTAGCTCCACATAGTTGTTACTCACACAAGAGCAGTGTTGTGTTTTAGGGGGCTTTCATACTGGCATTTTAGTTCGAAACAGGGGACAGTTCAAAATGGTAATGTGAAAGCTGTTACCGGGGTACCAAACGTGAGACTACCGGAAGAAGATGGTGTGAGTTTGGTTGCAGTGGAACTGTGGCGTGGTTCGCGTGACTGTGAAAGGAACTCGGACTCGGGTGCGCGCTTGATCAGGAAGTAAAGTGACACACAAATGGGTTTTGGCCATGTCATTAGTTTAACAAAACACTTGTAAGGGATGACAGTGGTGATGATTTACCTTGGATTCATTGACTACAATCAGAGTGGTAAATGAATGGCAATCAGCTGTCTCCTCAAAACAGTCTTCGAAAACAGTTCATGTGAAGCACATACAGTAAATGCAAGTGTTGTTCACTTTAAAACACCAAATTAATAAAAAGATACAATATTTTCACCAACGTTCTGTTTTCTATATGTGCCGTACACCTTTGTGATGACGTAAGATGAATGCAAATGCACCAGTGTTTGAAAGAATCAAGTGAGTATGAAACCAGACCAATGCTCTCAGGTTTGGACCGCAGCAAACATGCCCAGTGTGAAAGCCCCCTTAGGAAGGGTGTAGGTGGAGCTCTGAGAGATGATCACGACTTGATTTAAGCAATCTTTTAGTATTATTTCATGCTTAGGAGTGCACTGTCTAATGCCACAGAAACATACAGAAGTAAGGAATCGATTAGACTGATTAAAGCGTGTGCGAATGCTGGTGTGTTATACCTGGCTCTGCATCTTGCTTTGCTGTTTCAGGCGCAGGTTCTCCGGAGTGTCGGCAACACTGGTGAATGATGTCTTCGGATAGTGTCTGAAATACACACACAGAGCCATTTTAGTTAACATCAGCATTTGAAATCAGTTTTGAATCCAGATTTGCAACCAACATCTCAGTATTTAAAAAAACAAAAAAAAAAAAAAAAAAACACTTTAATGCATGAACTATTTTGGTTAATTTTATTTTATAATAATGGGCTTATCATGTCAATGACCTGTTAAGGCTATTGGGATGCTTTTTATCCGTGTTGCTACTAAATACAAAGATCATGAATTAGTGACTGTGAAGGGGTGAATGTCCAAATTTGCTTATTGCTGATCTGTGTGGGGATAGTGAAGACGCAGAAGTGTAATTTGTGCCTTGTGTAAACAAGGCAGCATATTTGTCCTATTTTCACAGACCAACGCAACACAAAATTAGCATGACAGTGACAGACCCAACCACAATCATCCAACCCAACACACAATTAGAGTGCCAGAAATAACAGAACTGTACAACAGAGAATACAAATTACAATTACAAGTTTAACTGATATATTTGGTAATAAAGTCGTAATCATTTTGTAATACAGCAGTAATCTTTTACTGCTGTATTACAAAATGACTGCGTTGGATTAACTACAGTTAGTTAATCGTGTAACCATATAACAACATTTATAGTGCCACAAAAGGATTTAACAGTGCTGATTCAGAATTCAGATGAATCATATTAACACACAACAACTGAGCCAATCAAACGTAGTCTGTTCCTGGTTACCACAGGACACACGGTCTGCTTAGTAAACCTCTGTATAGTACACAGACGCCGTGTTGCTGCAGGCAACCTCCACATAATACAACACATGCTCTGTAAACCAAATATAGACTGATCCAGCACTACCTCAAAAAGCCCTGCCCAAAGACTTCACAAAATTCAGGTAGTGGCCTATAAATTAGGTTCAAACATACAACTTTTTTTTTGGATTGAAAACCAATACTGGTGCTTTAAGTTTTAGCAATTTTGTTATTTAATTTTGTCATTTGTATTGCTTCTTATATATATATATATATATATATATATATATATATATATATATTTCTATATAGATTTCTATTTTGCTTTATTTTTATTTCAGTTTTAGTTTTTAGTCATTTTTGTACTTTAATTTAAAAAATAATTTGTTACAAGTCAATTAAAAAATGTTTTTTGTTTTTTTTTAGTTTTTCATCTAACATTCAAACTGTATCTAATTTTAGCTTTATTTAATTTAACAAAAATTATTTAAATAAACCATAACTATATCAAATAAACTAAACACTGAGTGTGTGAGTGTTTGGTCCAGTTGATGGGACGGTCACTTGCCCTGTTGGGCCAGTGCTGCGTTGACATTTCATTTGTTGAACGTACATTTTAAGCTGGACATACAAAACACTGCTGTTGCTATTTCTGCGGAGTTAAATGATCAATGTAAAGCTATCTAGCTATCTAACATGTTGGGTCAAGTTACATTTCAGCTCTGTAAATTATATTTAATAGCGACTAAAATGAAATATCAGCAATTACTGCATAACAAGCTAATTAATTAAAGTGTATTTGAGGACATTAGGACAGTCAGTTTGCCCATAGTCACATTTTTAGACACTTGTTTAAATGAGTCTGACACAAAAATACATTCACACTTTTTGTGATGGGCCCAATGAAAAAGAAAGAAAGAAAACAAAAAAAACTGTCCATGCAAGTAAAAATACAAATTTAAACTCCTGACCAGATTGCATCATTAGTGGAAATATGTATTGTTGAGTGCTGATATCTGCTGATTACCATTTGCAGCCAATAATATCAGTCAGTATATTGGTTGGCAGTCTACAACATGATTTTTAATTTGCCTGAGATGTGGTTAGTTCACACTCAAATCACATAGATACAGACAGGAAAACAAACATAAACAAATAAATTGCACTCAAGAATCCAGGCTGATTTCTATGTTAATGGTATCAGTTAACAGACAATCCCAATGTAATCCAATCAGATGTTTTTTTTTTTTGTTTTTTTTTTTTTTTACTTCCGGTGGACGAGTCATCAGACCATCACTCTGAGAAGCAAACAGGCCTTTATCTGTTGGGTGCAAGAGGAAATTACTTTGCCATGCTCACCTACTCAGATTATTTTCGTAATAAGGACTGAGTAAACAGTGGAAGGAGCAGATCTAGACAGAGGGACAGACATAAATCATTTGCTAAATAGAGACTAAAATCCCCTGGTGTATTACAGAAGTGTGTGAGAGTGAGAATTAAGGACCTTGAGATACACCGGCACTCACAAAAAGGATACATTTGCATATTTTGTATGCCAGCTGGTCATGTCATGTCAAAGCAGCATGCTAGGCCTGGTGGTCTGCATTAAAACACTGCAACTTGAAGTATGAATGGTCACCTTTTAAAAACAGGAATGCTATAGCTGAGGTATCGGACTCACAAGACTATTAGTGATCAGAAGTGGATTCCAGAGAAGTGAACTCATTTGTGTATGCGTGTATGGGTCATTGTTGTGAAAATAGGAATTTCCCTCCAATACCCTTCCACCGAATGAATGCACAAGTCAGTTACTGTGTTTGCAGATGTGACCTTTCCACGATCAACTAACACTAACGGAGACAAAGGACAATCAGACACAATTAAAGTATAACATTATATCAAAATAGGCTCTGTTTGATTTCTTAATGCATGTTTCTTGTCTTATTGCGAAAGATTCATCAGTGCACGTCATTCAAAAGACAACAGTGTCTATCTTTGTATCTTCAGAAACTTCCTCTTCTTTTGAGACACTCTTTTTTTCTGCTAACATCATTTAAGCCAAGCCAGTTACTGGAAACAGTTAACCACTCGTCAAATAGACATTGTTTTAGAAATCTTGCATTTTATCTGGCTCCATTTTAATAATCCAATTAATTCTCAATATATCAACCCCTGTGTATATATCTAATTTTTTCTTGTTGAATAGCTTAATTAACTAAATTAGGGTTGCAAATGGCAATTAACTGTTGCTGCGTCCAAATATGCCTACGTCCATACTAGATGAAAAATGTGAAAAGCATAGTAGGTCTGAATTCCTAATATTATATTCTTAATAGACAAAAAGCACCGGGATGATTTAGACTTATTATTTTAAGGAGTTGCAACTGTCTCTGGTAGGTCATGTGACACTAACAACATGGTGGATGTAGCACGTCCATATTTTATCCATACTAAATAAAATGTACTTTTTTAATGGTTGTGAAGTAAGCTTAAAAAACAAATACAGTACCTGCTAGACAGTATGCAATTCTGGATGCAGCTTGTGACTTTAAAGTCAAAGTGAAACAGAGACTGACTATTTTTGTATTATGACATATTTCCAAGTAAAACACATTAGTAACATAGAAACATAATAAAACAACATACATTTATTTCATGATAACTTGAGGAATATGTAGCAAAAAAGCTAACACATAATAAAAGCAGACATATAACACACACAAAACTCTCAGAGAGTGGAGATACTTACGCATTACAGTATGGTCTCTTCTCAAAGCCTTTGTAGTTCTTCATGTTTAGAGTCATCTTACAGACTTCACAGCTAAAGCATCCTTTATGCCAGTACTGAAAGAGAGAGACACAGAGTGATTAAAACTTTAAAATGTGTTTGTATTGGGAGGTATATGCAAAAGAAATAGGCAAATTGTCTGCAACTGAGTTGGGAAAGATAAAAAGAGCAAATGACATGAAGTCCTTCAGATCCCTCAGGGTTGCTAATTCAGTCACTATGGCTGCTACACAGTCAGTTCACTCTCAGGATTAAATACAAAAAACAATGGAGTGCTTGTACTTGGAAAGCACTTGGATAGAAAAAGAGGAACCGGCACCTCGTGTGTCAAAAAAGAAACCCAACTTGAGGTTATGTCCATTTAAACTAAAGACATGTTTTTGTTTTTCTGAGTGAACGCATCAGTTTTAAAGACTTTCTGGCACAGACATTTTATATACACCCATCTAGATCACACTGGTTGTCAAGTGGTTACTGAGTTACATCACCATTTTCCCAGCTTCTTGCAACATAAGGAAAAACAAAAAGAATGATCCACAACTAAACAACAAATGCTGGGAAACACCCTGACTGAGATACTGGCCTTCAATAGCTATACACTAAAGTATGCAGCTGTAATTTATGCTAGACTTTGATTACCAGCTTCCTTAGTTAATGTCCTTAGTTAATGTTGACCATGGGAGTGTTTTAGTGATAAGAGACCACACACACACACACGCATGCACTGAAAATGGATTGGGGGGACTGACCTGACCCGCTACCCTACATTCCATCTATGCAGCCAGTCATGCATGCTGCAATGCGTATAATTTAGATGGTATTTTTGTCTTTCTATATCCAACACTTTCTTACCAGTCAGCTGAAATGTAGTAGCTTGAACACGTCCATGAGTAACAAAATTATGCATCTATACTGCACTACCAGGGAGTGGAAGCTGCTAGCACAGACCTGAGCAGAGATTGCGTTCATACCAAAAATAACTACCCCCCCCCCCCCCCCCCCCCCCCCACCAAAACAACCCCAACATCAACCTCCACTCACGTACTTCAAAATGCTTTTTTAGGTATCTAGTCTGTTGCTAACGGTTTAGAAGTGAAGAAGCAGGGAAAATATAAGAAAACAGACCAGAAGCAGCACATGAGGGAAGATCTGTGGAGAGGTATAAGAGATTCCTAATGTATTACAATGGAATAATTAATGGCATATTCTATCTATAGACTACACACTAAAAATAGCTTTCAATTGTATAGTGCACAGTATTAAAATTGACAATCAAGTCCTTGAAAGTGACTGGTTATTCGTAATTGTTGCACACTGTGTATGATCTCAAACATTTTCTGCAATGATCTTTATTTCATACTGTTCTGCATGGTAGCATCTTTGCATTATACAAAAAAAAAAAAAAAATCTGCTTTAAGCCCACTAATACAATTTACTCATAAGTGCACTACTGTGTAAATTTGATATTCAGTTACACTACCATTCAAAGGTCAGTACAATTTTCTTTTCATGTTTTGAAGTATCTTGTGCTCACTAAGGCTGCATTTATTTATTCAAAAAATACAGTAAATACACAGTAAAATTGTGAAATATTAATACTTTAAAATAACTTTTCTAGAGTAATATATTTTAAAATGTAATTTATTCCTGTGATGACAAAGCTGAATGTTCAGCATCATTACTTCAGAAATCAATCTAATATACTTATTACAGCTCAAGAAACATTTCTTATCATTATCAAAGTTGAATACAATTAGGCTGCTTAATCCTTGTGCAACCTTATGGACATTTTTGTACATTTTAGTTTTTTGTTTTTTTTTTTTGATAATTTTGCCTGTGTTAATGCTAACTGCATAAATTTTGACTTAGGTGTGTATTTTTATTGGAGCTTTAATATTCCACCCTCATTTCCTTTAATAAATGTATTTTACACTAGGTACAAAAAAATAGTTCCTCTTAGCGCCTTTTGGACAAAAATGTCCACATTGAAACCCATTCAAACTGTATTTTTAATCGCAGTGCCGTTTAATTGTAAAATGATGCAATTTTTGTGAACAGGCTTTCATTCTGTTGGCAAGGCTTCAAAATGTTATTTTTTACTATTTTTTACCAGATGGTGCCATTTTTTCAAGTTTGGTCTATAAAGCAAATACTTGCTTTATTCCTGTTTTCTGCTTCTGCATATATAAAGCCAATTGGATAAATAATGCAGCTATAATTGTGTGGGTGTGTTGGTATGGATGTCAGAGTGTGGTTTGTATGTGTGTCATAAAAAAAATACAATATAAAAAAAATTAAATAAATAAATAAAAAAATTGTATGTGTGTGCTTGTAATATTTGAGAGAGAAAAACTTGACTGCAAATCACAAATTCAACCACTGTGTGCACAGGCAGAGTTTTTGCTGGCATCTAATGGGGAAAATTTGGTACTGCGCCCAAACAAAATTTTACTTAAAGCTGATTTTTTGAGATATTAACCTCAAATTTGAAACACAACTTGTTTAGATTTATGGCTTTGATTTTCTAGCAGGTTTAGAGTTCAACGTGTTTCATGAAATATATATTTTACATAAAATATTGTTCATAAATAATTTTCATAAACTTAAACCTGTATAACTTTTTTTTACTTCACTTTTTACTTTTTTTTTTACTTCAACAATAATCTTCCATGGGTCTTCTTTAAAATGAGACTGTGCGCCCAAGCTTCAAATTTTTATGACCGTTTTTTGACATGGACATTTTTGTCCACTATGGACCTATGCGTAACTTTTTTAAATTGATGCACAAGGGTTAATATTTTTTGTGCAAAAAAGTGTGATGCATTTTTGTAGGATTCATTGATGAATAGAATGTTCAAAAGAACAGTTTTTTTAATGAAAATATTTTGTAGCATTTTAAATATTTTTACTACCATTTTCGATCAATTTAATGCCTACTAGCTGAATAAAAGTTTCGATTTCTAAAAAACATCTTGATATTCATTATCTACTGCTATAGTCTGGAAAAGGGCTGTCTGGACATTTCCCTAAACTTCTCTTTCTGTGTGCCACACCAAAAATCTCTGCTTATTGAACAACACAAGGATGAGTTAATATTCATTTTTGAGTTAATATTCATTCATTTCCCTTAAAATGACACAGAAGTACCCAAACCACCTCTCTTTGGGTGCGGTTCTTCTGAGATGTTCTCCAGAGTGACAGCTGATGAGCTCAAGCACTGAAGCAGAATGACAAGCGATGGCTGGCCTCTCTTCAAGCTGAGCGAAGCATCGGCGTGCCTCAACAAAACGACAGTATGAAGCAACTTTCGCGCGCGAGGCCTCTCCTCCAGGCAATGAATGGGAACTAACTTGTGTACGTGTGTGGAGTCAGTGCTGTTTGTGACAACATCTGTGGGAGGTGTGCCATCAAACGCCCCCACGTTTACTCTCACATACACTGCACGTCTCATTCACGCATTACAGGTCTGTATAGTCATTCCTCAAGCTGCTTCGTTCAAGGCCAATCGATTAATGTGCTCTTAACGCCCATTACACGCGTTATCACTCCGCCCCAGTTTCTCTCCCTCGCAAATACTTGCGCTGCATGAAAATAAAAGGCGACCCCACCCTCTGGAGCATCTAAAGCTATTCAAATCTCAAGATTTCATCACGCTCAAAGCGAGAGCGATAAGGATATGGGTTAAGAGGGGGTGGGGTCTGCATAGAAAACGTTTCTCAAGCGCGTCGAGAAGCAACACTTCCTCTGGCCAGTTGGTAAACATGTTAGATGTGCACATCATGTAAACGTTAGGGTGAAATTTCATCAATGCATGTAACATTTTCCCTAAAATCGCATGTGTTTTCTTTTTAATTTTTTTTTTTTTTTGAAACAGGCCTCAGCGTTGTACACCCTCGAAGTTGCACATCTGCAAACCAGGCTGGATGACAAAAAAAGCGAGATCGTGCAAAACCCAACCGCGCGTATAAGCCCGTTCTGGGGCTGTTGTTATAAGAGTATAATATCCACGTTAGTTTTTGACATGACTTGGGCTGTTTTGGGTTTTTCGGGTCCGTCCATGTCGCCCACAGGACAGACTGACACGTCATAAACAAACCACCTCCTCCTCCTCCTCGCGACAGAGGCCAAGAACAAGCGTTGGTTTGAAAAATAACGACTCCCGCCGTGCATTTCTGCCGATATCACACGATATTCGCGCTGAGAAAAACGAATAAACGATAGACAACTTGTAGCGTGCTGTGAAGTTATCACAATCGAGGTTTTTTTCATTGCTAGCCCGTTCGCTTAACGTTACGCGTTTCCGCTCTGCCCACATTCTCAACAGTCATCGGAAACGGTCTCTTTTAAGCCACTTTATAAAAAATAAAAATAAAAAGTGTATTATACACCAACAAATCCATATATATACCCATCCTCACAGCCAGAGGTGTAACGTTAAGCTTTGCTAGCGAATGCTAAGTTTCGCTTAGCCTTACCTTGTCAAGGCAATTCACTTTTTCCGTGGGATACACCACTCGGTTACATCTACCACACAGTGGATTCATTTCGGAGGAACTGTAGGGCGACGGGACGAAACGAGGAGCCGGTCCGCAGAGCACTGTTTGGGTTGATACCGATCGCTGTCCGTTGATGAAGTCCGGTTCGCACCGCTGGCTGACTGTCAGCGAACCAATCAGACGCGGAAGGCGCGCGCACGCACTGCCGCTGTGTCCTGCGGCGCGCGCCCGTGCAAGGGCACTCCGCGGAAGACTTTTTTTTCGCTCTCGAGTATTTCTAGAATTCTTGAGCATTCGAAACGTCATTCTTGAGCATTCGAAAAGAATGCTAATGAGTTAAATGACTAAAGCTGATCTTATCTTGCGTTTATCTTTGGTTTGATCTGTTTTAAACCCACCATCATCAAGCGGATGTGAGTGATAGACATGTTGGGAGTGTACCTGCCCTCGCACTGCCTATTCAGTCAAACCAGGGGTGTCAAATTCAGTTCCTGGAGGCCCGCAGCCCTGCAGAGTTTAGTTTGAGTAATACTGACACAGCTAAACACTTTGAGCATCGTGGCGTCTTAACTGATTTACATGAGCAAACATCAGCATTCACACGAGTCGTTCAAATTCTATCCAAAGCAGTGAAACGCACCATTGTTTCGGTTTCGAATCGGATGCGCCAAAAATACTTTAGCGCTGTGGTTGCGGTTTCTGTCGCCTTTTGTTCGAAAAGCGATACCTGGTGGCTATATGTGCAACTACATGCATTTCGGTGCAAGAAGGCCTACCTACAGGTGCATCTCAATAAATTATGATGTCGTGGAAAAGTTCATTTATTTCAGTAATTCAACTCAAATTGTGAAATTCGTGTATTAAATAAATTCAATGCACACAGATTGAAGTAGTTTAAGTCTTTGGTTCTTTTAATTGTTATGATTTTGGCTCACATTTAACAAAAACCCACCAATTCACTATCTCAACAAATTAGAATACTTCATAAGACCAATAAAAAAAAAACATTTTTAGTGAATTGTTGGCCTTCTGGAAAATATGTTCATTTACTGTATATGTACTCAATACTTGGTAGGGGCTCCTTTTGCTTTAATTACTGCCTCAATTCGGCATGGCATGGAGGTGATCAGTTTGTGGCACTGCTGAGGTGGTATGGAAGCCCAGGTTTCTTTGACAGTGGCCTTCAGCTCATCTGCATTTTTTGGTCTCTTGTTTCTTATTTTCCTCTTGACAATACCCCATAGATTCTCTATGGGGTTCAGCTCTGGTGAGTTTGCTGGCCAGTCAAGCACACCAACACCAACTTTTGGTGCTTTTGGCAGTGTGGGCAGGGGCCAAATCCTGCTGGAAAATGAAATCAGCATCTTTAAAAAGCTGGTCAGCAGAAGGAAGCATGAAGTGCTCCAAAATTTCTTGGTAAATGGGTGCAGTGACTTTGGTTTTCAAAAAACACAATGGACCAACACCAGCAGATGACATTGCACCTCAAATCATCACAGACTGTGGAAACTTAACACTGGACTTCAAGCAACTTGGGCTATGAGTTCTCCACCCTTCCTCCAGACTCTAGGACCTTGGTTTCCAAATGAAATACAAAACTTGCTCTCATCTGAAAAGAGGACTTTGGACCACTGGGCAACAGTCCAGTTCTTCTTCTCCTTAGCCCAGGCAAGATGCCTCTGACGTTGTCTGTGGTTCAGGAGTGGTTTAACAAGAGAAATACGACAACTGTAGCCAAATTCCTTGACACATCTGTGTGTGGTGGCTCTTGATGCTTTGACCCCAGCCTCAGTCCATTCCTTGTGAAGTTCACCCAAATTCTTGAATCGATTTTGCTTGACAATCCTCATAAGGCTGCGGTTCTCTCGGTTGGTTGTGCATCTTTTTCTTCCACACTTTTTCCTTCCACTCAACTTTCTGTTAACATGCTTGGATACAGCACTCTGTGAACAGCCAGTTTCTTTGGTAATGAATGTTTGTGGCTTACCCTCCTTGTGAAGGGTGTCAATGATTGTCTTCTGGACAACTGTCAGATCAGCAGTCTTCCCCATGATTGTGTAGCCTAGTGAACCAAACTGAGAGACCATTTTGAAGGCTCAGGAAACCTTTGCAGGTGTTTTGAGTTGATTAGCTGATTGGCATGTCACCATATTCTAATTTGTTGAGATAGTGAATTGGTGGGTTTTTGTTAAATGTGAGCCAAAATCATCACAATTAAAAGAACCAAAGACTTAAACTACTTCAGTCTGTGTGCAGTGAATTTATTTAATACACGAGTTTCACAATTTGAGTTGAATTACTGAAATAAATGAACTTTTCCACGACATTCTAATTTATTGAGATGCACCTGTACATGACCGTTTATCTCATCCGATTGACATCTGTCTGTTTTTGTCATACTCACGGTTTAGTAAATGTGGGTATTGCTCATTTAGTATATTTTCATTTGCATCTTCATGTTGTAGGGGAGAGTTGTCACACAGGGATCTTGTCACAATAGCTACATCTCAGTAACTATAAGGTTTAGGGGCTATAAGACAAACGTGTGTTGTCTCTGAACTTAAATTTCAGTTGCACTATATTTTTGTTATAGCTGTTGGCTAAACAAGTGAATGCGTGAACACCACACTGATATACATTCATTTGGTGGGGGGGATTGGGGTTGTATATAAAAATGGTTAAGCATGGCTAAGCATTTTATGTTATATTTTGTTCAAACCCTTCAATTAAAGTTTAAAGTCTGTACTTCAATCACATCTTGATTGTTTTATTTCAAATCCATTGTAGTGGAACATAAATGCAAAAGCACTAAAACTCATAGATATCTCATATATCAGGGCCGAATACTTCTGGACCTGATTGTACATGTCAATTGTGTAAAGAAGGTAGATATTAACTATGTACAGATATTTATTTCAGGACATGGGTATTTTTCATAAATGTCACAAAATTTTATAGGGACAATTACCATGTGATTTAATTATTCTAAATTTATACAAGTTATTAATTGCACAGTAAAAAAATTAGGCCTTTATGTTTTTTTTTTTTTTTTTATTTTTTTTTTTAGATGTAGAATTTGTTCAGCAAACAAACAAAAAAAAAAGATTCATTAAATGTACTAATTTTTTTTAAGGTAAGTGGTTGCAATCAATTTATTTTAGCTAGATTTAAATAAACAAATTTATTTGACTAACGTTCAACATTTTTTTTAATTAAATGTAGCTAAAATAAATTGTTTGCGACTGCTTACCTTAAAAAAATTTAGTAGCATTTTTTTCAGTGCAGATTGTGTTGTTAGGTTACAATTTACATTTACATTTCTTGGGCAATATTGGTGGCAATGTATTTATTTATTTATTTGGTCATTTTTGTAAAGTTCTTTATTATTCATTTATTTATTTTTTAGCAAAGATTTAGTGACTAGTGCTGATCTTACCTGGGGTATAATGTGTGACAACTAGCCCCAGCCCCCTTACCTGAAAAAAATTACAGTCATAAATGGACTGAATAGCATATGGCAACACTACTGCATATTATCGTTGTTTATCAGATTTCAGTATACTTTGTGGCCTCAACCGCATTCAAACAAACAAACAAAACAAAACCCTGGTTATTACAGTCATTTCTGGAGGAGGGCACACAGCTACGTATATAGGCTCAGAACATACAGAAAACACACACTCACACCTGTATACACACCCATTAGACACACACTGGGCTTGAGTGACTAACCTGGGAAAGCATCACCTGTGCCAAATAACTGCAGGTGGGGGTATAGCTCAGTGGTAGAGCATTTGACTGCAGATCAAGAGGTCCCCGGTTCAAATCCGGGTGCCCCCTCTTTTTCCCAGAACTCTTAAAAATTAACAGAAACTTCTAGTAGAGCAGGGGTGCACAAACTCGGTCCTGGAGGGCCGGTGTCCTGCAGAGTTTAGCTCCAACTTACCTCAACACACCTGCCAGGAAGGTTCTAGTATGCTTAGTAAGAGCTTGATTAGCTGGTTCAGGTGTGTCTAATTGGGGTTGGATCTAAATTCTGCAGGACACCGAGTTTGGGCACCCCGGTAGTAGAGGGTTTTCAAATAGACTTTAACATAGGCCAGACATATGAATCCTGCCATGAATATTAACTAGCGATAACACAAAGACAGGACCTGCTTACCACAAACAGACCTGGATCCATTCTTGGAAAAGAGGTACAAGCAAACTCACTGAGCTACATACAGTTATCTGTAATGATGCACAACTTAATCTGATGAAAGAGTCATGAAATCAAAATGTTTACTGTATTTGGAGAGGATTGCATGTAGTTGTGTATTTAGCCACTAGATGTCGCCCCAAACAAAGGTGAAACAGATCAGAGAACGCTGATTAGCAGGAATCTGGTGGAAAGTCTGAATATTATAAGACAAATAGACGACATTTTGTAACATGTTCACTTAATCTTACTTTAAGCAAGAGCTATTGGTGTAGCCATAACAGAGTTATCGGAATATTGCAGTCATTTGGCTATTTTCGTTCCTGAGGACAATGCAGACTACAGCTCAGTAATAATCTATTTATCTATCTAGAAGTTTTGTTTGTTAACGGAACGGCTGAAGGCTAAAATCTACTTAAATCTAAATAGATTAGAACAGATTTTGTGCATCATAAACGATTGAGGACCGCAAACTACCAGACTTTCAAGTTCTGAACAAACTCAAGCAGAAACATGCGCCTCGTTAAGAGACATTAAAACAAAGAATATGTTACAAAATCAACTCAGAATACATTAAAAAAATAAAAAATAAAAATACAAAACGTATTTGATTTCATTTTATATTTATTCAGAACTTGAAGCTAAAAGCTGAATATAAAGTGGTGTGATGTATTCTAGCCTTTATGGTATTGTTCTTGTGAAATGTAATCACAGAACAATATTTTAATGGAAACTGGTTTCCTCATGCTTAGTGTGATTAATTTGCTCAATCCAGCCCCGTACAAATTTCCCCCTTTGTAACGACGTGATTGACAGGCCTACAACCATAAATATAGACTGATTTCCACAGAACTGGATTTGTTTCTAAGCAAACACGTGCTTAGTCCCTGTCTTTTTTTCTGCCAGTAAGAAATCTTTCGTTAAGATCTTACTAAATCATAAGTACAGACCAATAGAAGGACATTCATACTTTCCAATAGATATTGTCCCAATTGATGTGTGTCACTCACATTTAGTATACCCTTATATATATATATATATACATTGACAAGATGTGCTACTCATGTGGTCATGTTCACAGTAGCTGGTCCTGATAAATAAGTGAATTTAAACAGGCAAGCATGACATCTTTAACTATCAGTAGATGTTCCTGTAACTGCAGGTCTGATATTCAGAACAGTGGATTGCAACACAAATACCCCAAGCCAAGGTATTTCTTCAAGCTGCTTTGATAAAATAATTCACAGTTGTATATTTTTTTTGTATTTTTCACTCAATCATTTTAATATTGCTTTCCACTCTGTAGCAGTGGTGGCCATGAAGACCCAGTGTATCATTAGATCATTGCAGGCCTCCTTTCCAGAGAGGAGTAACACACAGCGCTGAACTAGAAGAGCTTTAGGCCTGGAATCCCATATTAATCTATTTGAATGGAAAGAAAATATATAAAACAAACTCAGAGTGTCATATACACTTTTAAATACATTGTTATAGATGCACCATTAAGGGACTGACCTGTGAGCTGTTATTGTGTGTGGGGGTATAGCTCAGTGGTTTGACGGCAGACCAAGAGACCCCTGGTTCAAATCTGGGAGCCCCCTATGTGAGTTCTTCTTTATAGTAGTCAGACCACATGGTTAGATGGCAAGAATCCAGTGTGAATATGCATATAACTAATCACAAATCTGAACAATAATATAAACAAAGAACCTGTAGCCTTCCATGAACCTTCATGACCTTAAATCTCACCTACCAGTAACACGCAGATACAGGGTCTGATTACCAAACACACACCCTAACTGACTACATAAGCAATTATTTCATTATTTTGCACTCACTTAATGACACAGCAGAAGGAGAAAGCATGGATAGACTGTCATCAGCTTTGCTCACTCAACAATCCCACACTGTCATCAATTGAAGCAGGAACTCCCACTTATCCCATAGACACAACATTTTAAAGAATGAGACATGCTCATTTCAATGATTGTTATCTATTTTACAATACTTTTACAATAGGTTGCCTACATATATTTCATCAGCACAATATCAGTAATTTACACAGGTCTGTAGGCTAAAGTACTGTATAGTTTTAACATTTAATATGTTTGTTAAATATTAAAAAGTAAGGCTTAAAGGATTAAAACGATATACATGCCTCTCAGTCATTTGGTTAAGCGTATCTTGAGCAACGCTATCCAAATATTTGTACTCAACCTCATTGAGGCATCTTTATTGTGCTGTATGTTATTCCATAAAAAAAAAAAATCACTTTTTTTTACTGCAGTTTTTAAGAAAACACTATGTACAGCTTTATTTGTATATATTCTATATGTCAAACGGTTTCATATTTAGTTACAATAGAATTATATATTTTGTGAGGGTAGGCATAAAAATATTGTGTTCTAATTTATGTTCTAATTTAAAGAGAATATATTACACTTAATTTCTCATACTTATGTATACGAATACATAAGAAAATGTATTTTGACTTTTGAACCATTCTAAAACTGAGAAAATCTCTGGTGTTCCTGTAAAGATTTTACTAAGTTTAGCACATCACCTATAAAGGAGTGCAAATTAGATCTCACCTTTGTAAGGCGTAAAAAAAAACAAGCTATTCAGAAACCTAGATTAATATAAAACACTGGGGGCAGATCATCCAGTGACAATGATATATACCTTAATACATTAGCAAATCAAAATGCACACAACATGCATAGCAAATAGGTCTATTGTTGGCTTTAATGCATTTGCATATGGATCTATAAAAGGTCAGGACAGATTATCATCTGAATGATCAATGCAAATTGAACTGTAGTCAGCTTCTGTTTGATCTGATAATCATCGATTGTCTTTCTCTCGCTTGGTCTGCGTCTCTATTTTACCTACTCAACAGTCATATACATTTTGAACCAGGCTAAGTATATTTGTCAGAGACAAAGGCAGGTTTTTAGTAGATTTTTATTTGTACAAAACTTTTTTGTACAAAATTACATAAGAAAACATACTATGAATATCCAGTATACTTTCAAAAATAAAATACTTGAACACTTGTTCCCTTCTGCATGCTCACATCTCTAGAACATACACAAATCAATTCCCTTTAAATACTTAAAGTAATGCTTGTTCAATAGCTTAGTGGCTCATCATGAATCAGTACAGGCATGTGAACCATCACCCCCACCACCCCTTTGAGATGAATGCCTGAAGACAATAACTCCACGTGAGAAGCAGAGCCGTCAGCACAGCTGGAGGTGAATACAGTGGTGACAACACATCATGATCAGGTCAGATCATTTCAAAATTCACTAATGTAAACATGTGGACCTCTAGAACGGAGTCACATAATGTACAAACACAAACGTTTATACACACACATTCTCTCTCTCTCTCAAACACACACACACACACACACACACACACACACACACAGAGTCACCAGGCTCGTTCTGGTATCCAGAGTCAGTAGATGAAGCGTGTTCCTCCAGGATTCAGTATTTGAAAATTATTCAGACAGGCACTGAGAGCTGGATAAAAGTCTTAAGTAGGCCTGATCTTTCTTTTAGCAGTTCCAGAGGTTTAAGAAGCACCGTTGCTGGACTAATTCGCCACAACACGGGCGCGCATCCAATCCAGACTGGCTGGTAAACTGTAGGGAGAAGAGAAAGAGGTGGGTACAAATTAAATACATAGACATTCACTCAGATCAGGGACTTGGAAACATTTTAAACAAGCAAAACACTCAGGTAAACATACACACTCCTAGAAAACACACATACCCTTCTCCAGTGAGTGCGCAGCAGGCCTGGACATGCCAGGAGCGAGCATTGAGCGAGCTGAGAGTCAAACTCTGAGAGATCTCTGCAGCAGACATGCTGTTCTTCATGTCCTGCTTATTCGCCAAAACCAGCACCGATGCGTTCTGCAGATCCTGTGTGGACACACAAGGAGGAGAAACAATGAAATTAAACTGTCAACATTAAAAAATAATGTTCAAAACAGCTAAGACTAGGGCTAGTCTCACTTGGGCTGGTCTAACCCAACCCTAAAAGCCTGACTGAATCATTTGTTTGCATATTTAAAAAGTACACAAAGTCTCTAGATGATATTTTAATCACATGTTAAAATGTTGTCAATAAAATATATGTTCGTTGTTATTTTGGTGAATATAAATGAAAAAAAAAAACAAAAAAAAAAAAAAAACAACAACATTCTTTTGTGTCCATTTAGTGGAAAAAAACAAAACAAAACAACAACAACAACATGGAAAACATGCATTATTTTCGTGGCTTTATCAAAATTTTCAAGTATTTTACTATCAAATAGGGTATGGTTTCTCCTGATATGGATTATGGTTTCTCCGATTGAGAACAATGCCTTTTTAAGTAGAGATTTTATTTTGAATCAGGAAGATTATTGTTAACTAAAACTACTAAAAACATTTTTTTTTTAACTGAAATAAAGCTGAAATA
The DNA here is from genome assembly GCA_039654775.1 of Spinibarbus caldwelli. Lineage (NCBI taxonomy): Eukaryota > Metazoa > Chordata > Actinopteri > Cypriniformes > Cyprinidae > Spinibarbus > Spinibarbus caldwelli. The sequence continues at coordinate 44,149,178 of CM077218.1, read as the reverse complement.
AAAATAAAACAAATTTGATGGAAAAACAAACTAAATGAAAATTATAAATGTTGCTTTGGCAACTAACTGAAACAAGTTTAAGTTGAAGCACTAAAATTACTAACCGTAAATAAAGTACGTACAGCTAAAACTGAAATAAAAATAAAATTAACCCTAAATAATAATAATAAAAAAAGGAAAACATTTTATAAAATGACAAAAGCATTATAACTACAATTAAACCTAGAACTACAATTAAAACTTAGAAATATAAGAAATAATTCAAAATACTGATTAAAAAATATAGTTAAACTGTTCTGAACATACTCAAAGTCTAAATAAATAAAATATCACGTAAAATAAATAAACATATTTTTATAAAACCCAGACCCTGATACTTAACATGCAAAGTGCATGAAATACCCATTCATATCAACTGTGTCATGAAGCAGCTGAATGCAAACTAACCTCATGTGAAAGCATGCGATGAAGCTCCTCTTTAGTTACAGTCAGGCGTTCTCGATCAGTGCTATCAACCACCAGGATGACAATCTGTTACATTTAGAGAGGCAGATTGTACACTTTATAGAGACTATAAAGTTGATAATAATATATTGTATCTGCCTCTAAGCAGTAAGGAAAGAACAATTATGAGAATTTTACATATTTCCTGTCACGCTAGCAAGGCATGCAGGTTAATGACACACACCTCTGTATTACAGTAATACGAGTTCCAGGTAGCTCTGAGACTCTCCTGACCACCAATGTCCCAGACGAGGAAGCGTGTTTTCTTTACAGCAATTTCCTCTACGTTGCTGCCAATTGTGGGAGAAGTCTGCACGGCTTCTTTAGTTAAACTAGAAAGAACACAGTGTACAAGGTTCAAAAGCTGAGTGGAAACAGGTAACATGTACTAACAGACTGACAAAAGTCATGTGCTTCTCCTGTTTATGCTTTCAAAAAGAAAAACACTTACAACTGGTAGAGGATGGTGGTCTTCCCGGCATTGTCCAAACCGACAATAATCACTTTGTGCTCTAAAAAGAGAGAGAGAGAGAGAAAAAAAAAAGACATGTTTTAATCTGATTTTGTTTAATCTATTCTGTATGACATTAATGTCAGCTGATAACATCGACCCGATTAACATCCACGCAATGCATTTCTAAGAACACAGTGTTCAGTGATCTATATCTGTTTGGGTTTAACAAAGTTAAGAAAAGTTTGTTCCAGAATACCTATAAGCAAGCAAAACACCTACGATCTTTGAACCTCACTGGCATGTACAATCTTATCTGACATGTGTACAGACAGAACACAGACTTGCATAAACATATGTATTTGTCAATGACATCTTATTAGTGCCACTAAAATGGGCTTTTAACATTGGAAACCCGGGTCAGTATTAACTCTGAGTAATCTTGTTTCACATTTCATCCTGTTAAGGTTGAAAAAATGTACTTTCTTATTTGGCTATTTATGAGATCACCAGCATTGATTGAAGTACAATCAAGGTGACTATATGAACTTATTATTCATATGTGAAAGTTTTGAGAGGAAGTGATTTTAAGTCTGAAACATACAGTAAAAACAAGTTCGACTAATTAGTGTCGCTGTTAGACTGATTAAACAACGCGTGCAAGTTTTAGAAAACAAAACAAGCTAATGAATATTTAATGAATACGAGCTGAGGACGTTTATGATTGGTTGTGTTACTAAACAAAATCGTAATCCATATTTAGAAGCGTCTACCGTCCTACAAAATGACAAATGTGAAACAATGTTCACAGTAGCCTTTATCCGGAGCTTGAAAACACGTTAACCATTAAAAACTCAAGTGTATTAGTAAAATCCCTGAAGAGAACAACATGTTAAGTTTCTCAAAAACCAGGACAGAATGTTACCTAGTTAATGTTCTTGTGACTGAAAACAAGTAAACCATCTTGACTAACTCACAGCCATAATAACAATACCACTTTAACATCATATTAAACGCTGCTAAAATACTTACCTTGCAAAATCAGAATAATAAAAAGCATAAAAACACATCCTTTTTAAGTGGGCTTACCTCTGTCTCCGAACACAGTCATCAGTTTGGCGAACAGAAGCCCCATCTCTGAAGGCAGGCAGGGAGTTGTTTAAAAGGCCGGTTTTGTCAATCGATCACACCGGGATTTCTGGATTCGCCGAGCGCTGGAGTGAATCTGATCTTCTGGTTCCTTTGATTCTTTAAATCTGGGCTGTATCCCCCTTGTTCTTGTTGCTCTGTATTCTCAAACAGCTCGTTAAGATGCGCGACCTTATGGTCGAAACGCTAGGAGAGTCTTTCCTGAGCCTCTGTTGTCTGATCGTCTGGTGTCTGTCTAATTACCCCTCTGCTCCGGTACAGTAAATCGGGCCGGAGCACGGAGTCTCGTCGTGTTTTCCGTGGGCGTCTGCAATCCGCGCATTTAAACGACGCGTGCTGACGCAGAGGCCGCGTCACGCGTTTCAGGGGTAGACTAAACGGCAAACCCTCATTGGACGCCCACGGCGATGACGCAGTTTTCCGTACCGTTCCTTTTATTCGTATTTGGAACGGGGCGGGCGTTCTTCGACAGTGTGGCGTTTTATTTTCTTATAACAGGGGAATTTGAGAGGAAGTTTAATGGAACACTAATCAGAAAGTAAAAGAGAGCTCAAGGAATTCCCTGGACTCTCTGTAAATTAGTTTCTGTCACATGATCATATTTCTGATATAAAATCAGATATTGCCTTCTATAACTAACTCAAATCAATAACCTTACTTGACATTTTCTTCTGACCTCAATGATTCTTTATCAACCCTTATACAACCAGAAATCAATCACAGACAGAACAAAACACCAACCAAAACAATATTATTAACTGTAGTATATTGATTTGAAATGTTCAAAGAACTAAATCAAATATATGTGACCATAGACCACAAAACCAGTCATAAGGGTCAATTTTCTTAAATTGGGATTTATACACAATGTTGGCCGAGATTCAACTATTTGAAAATCTTTAATCTGAGGATGCAAACAAAAAAACACATTCTAAATATTGAGAAAATCGCCTTTAAAGTCGTCCAAATTAAGTTCTTAGCAATGCATATGACTAAGTTTTGATATATTTACTAAATATCTTTATGGAACATGATCTTTACTTAATACCCTAATGATTTTTGGCAAAAAAGAAAAATGGATAATTTTGACCCATACAATGTATTGCTGGCTGTTGCTACAAATATACCTGTGCGACTTATGATTGTTTTTTTTTTTTGTTTTTTTGTGGTCCAGGGTCACACATTGTCGCCAGAATATAGCAAGTAATGAAACCACATCGTTTCCATTATGTCATGTGTTCTGCTCTTTCTGTTCCTCTTGATGTGATCTGAGCAAGATGAGTTTCCTGTTGTTACTGTTCTACTAAGAGTGTTGCGCTGAATCAAGTTTTTTGCACACCCACACCTGAGGCCTTGTGTTTTCATAGAATGAGTCTGTGTTTTGATCACTTTGGGTAGCCGACTTAAATACCATGGTATGCGGAATAATGTGACACAATGTGAAAACATCTGCTACAGGAAGAACAGAAGCATGCAACACAGAGTGCATGCAGATCAGCGCGCAAATGCAGGAGTGTGGTTGTGTCTTCCGTACATCTGGGCAAGAATTGTGTAAAGTCTTCTCGTGGTGTGGTGTTTTTTCATGTACCCACCTGTGAACAGAAACCGTTGTTGGTTCAGATGAAGATGTTTGTGTTCAGACAAAAAGAAGGAAGAAAATATATCTTATGCATAATCACAATTTCCAGACAATGCAATCATATTTTGCATGTTATGAAAGAAATATATTAATGAAAATTGTGTCATCATTTGTTCCAAACCTGTATGAACCAAACAGTAGCCACTGACTTCCACAGACTTAAAAAAAAATTAAATAAAGTGGAAGTCAATGCTACCGTCAACTGTTTGGTTACCAACATTCTTCAACATATCTTCCTTTATGTTCAACAGAAGAAAGAAACTCACACGGATTTGGAACAAGTGGAGAGTGAGTAAATGATGACATAATTTTAATTTTTGGGTCAACTATCCCTTTAAGATGGTTCGATCAGAAACTTTGCATGATCAGCATGTAATATACAGTTGACTCGTGTGAATTCAGGGTTTCGACTGTAAACCAGGATTGCCCCCAATAAATGAGAGGTGATTGCCATCTTTTCAGTTCTTCCTCGCGCCCCACTGTCTCTATCCTGCATTGTTTCCTTGCTCCTTCTTTTGTGTTCTTCCTGACCCCCCACCACCACATACTCTTTCTCACCCTGTCCACCCCCATCACTTCACACCATTACCTCACTCCCCACTATTTATCACTTCACTTTGTCATCCCTTCTTCTCATGTTTCTCACAAGTCCCTAGTGGATCTATACCAGTGGTTCTCAGAGGCTCCAACACGATATTTTAAGGCCTCCCCCGCATATACGCTAAGATACTTCTGGTATCTCGGTTGTAATTAAGACAAAGTTGCTTTTTTCATTGATATATTAAATGTATAAATGTGGCTAATTAGTTAAACATTAAAAATACTTAATACTTTATTTTTAGTATATTTAAAATTTCATATACCAAATTACGGAACCATTGTAATTCCAGAAGTAATATTCTGTATTCAAGAACTCAATGTTGTTCAATAAAACTAAAAGTTATTGAAGGAAAATAAAAATAAATTTGATTTCATCTTACATCTTGATTTTTTTTTTTTTTTTTTTTTTTTTAGCATTTCAATTTGGATTAGAGTTTGATAATTTTATTATAATAATTTATAAGGCTAACTCATTTTAAGCCATCCTTGGATGTTCACTGAGGCCCCTTGGTTGAGAATTACTGATACTTTTCATCCATATTTATAGGTGACTAAATGAAATGAAAATAGCAAAGGCACAGGAAAAAGTTGATCCAGATTAAAATTTTTAATTAAAATATGAATTTATCCACAGATTAAAAACAAAAAGTAAAATGGAGCTACAATCAGGCACCAAAGAATACGTCTGTTTTCCTTATATTTCGAAACAATTGCGATAATGCAACAATAACATTATTTAGTAAGCTATCTACTTGTATATTTAGCGAATTTCATCATGATGATCTTTTCAAACATAGGTGAGGGTAAAAAGAGGCTCAAAGACATTCACCAAGGCTCTGGTTACATAAAATAGCAAAGACTCCAGATTTTCTCCCATTTCATACACACACACATACAGTCCTGGCTTAGAAATTGGCCACAGAGGTAACAACACAAATAGCAGTAGCATTAGCATGGGTTTGGCAGTAGGATGTGTGTATGTACGTCAGTGTTGAGTTTGTATTCAGCTTCTCAACCTGTGAAGTGAATCCTTAAACTGTCATGCAATAAACACCTTGTTTAATCTCCAAATGGCTAGCAGTGCAAACATGTTGCTATGATAAGGTAAATGCAGTGTAGACTACTATCACACAACAACAACAACAACTATATGTGTTGCACTGAGTTAAGACAACCGACCATGTTTATGGTGGGAGTGGCCTGATGAGAGATTACGGCACTTGTGATTGGTTGGCCTGTGTGACTGACGTGCGAATAAGGCAGAATATGTTTCCAATGGCAGTGGTACACTAGTGGCACAATGCTAAAAGCCCTTGAGCAGGCACAGAAGACGGGACAGAGCCGGTTACAATCAACACAAAGGTATTTGTGTTCGACTTTAGCGGTGGTCTCAAACATTTTGGGCTTTTAGTTCTAAAATTTGACCCTCTTAATTGTCTTATTTATATTTGCATATTAGCCTTTTAGAACTGCTAGCGGATCTGGATTAACATCTGTTGATGCACGTTAGCGCTTTTTAGCCCTATTAAACTATAGCACGTGAGCACCACAGCACCCCTTGTGGATTGGAGGAGTACACAGCAGCGGTGGAGCTCGGTAAAGGTTTTAGCAGGCTAAAATCTGGATAGACCTTTTGAAACTCAATAAATAAAATAAATAGAATCAAATATGAAACAAAAACACACTCTGCAGTAGTGTAGTCTGGGAAAACGAATTGGTGGATCACTCCCAAGACTGCTGTGTATCAGAAAGACCCTGTTTAAGACTACAGAGGATCCACACGCGCGCACACATACGCACCCGACCACCCAACCATACGAACGCACACATACGTTTGCAAGATTTTGGCTATACATTCTGAATCGTGTTTAATGCTCAGCGAGAACAGTTATTAACCTTGTAATGATTAGGAGTCATGCAGTACTATACAAAAGCAAAATAGAAATGAAGAAAGGTTCTCCTGCTTATTCTCCTCAAAAAAACAGATTTAAACTAAATTAGGGTGACCATACATCCTTATTTTCCCAGACGTGTCCTGGCTGGGATTTCTAAAGTCAGACTCCGATATTTTGGCTTCAGACTATCATTCCATCCAGTAAGAGGATATCAAACAAGTTTAATATTTTGAGCCAATTTAAAAAAAAACACAATATTTTCATTTGTCATGCACCTGCTAGCAACAATGTGCGAGTTTCTGAGTTTGTTGGGATCAGAACGACTTAAATCTGGTAGTGTGTGATCTTTAGTCGTCCAATATATGATGCCTGGTTTTTCCTCTGTAACTATTTACAAAGTCTATGACGCTTAGTGTTTTAAAATCTGTTCAGATTTTAAAAGTTGTGTAGTGTATTCAAGCCTTTATTTAAAAAATAAATGTACTTTCTTTTTTATTTACTTTATTTACTGTATTTAGAAATCCTGGCCAAACCGATAACCTCGTTGTTAGTTCGTCGACATATAGCGCAACTGCGTTCATGGTAGGGTTGTAACGATATACCGGTATGACGATATACCACGATATAAACACGTACGATTATCATACCGTGTACATTTGCTTATCTATGGTATTGGGAGAAAATAAACGACGCAGAATCTCACCTACGCCTATAGGCAACAACTGTTCTCTTGCTCCACCCACATGTACAGCGGAGACAACATCAGAGACAGAAGCCGTTATCTCTAATCTCTATCCCACGTCGAAATATAAATTAAAATTAGCAGTATGGGAATACTTTGGAAATAGAAAAGACGAATGCTTATTTGTCCTCGAGGATAGACAGAGTTCACAAAAACTGTGGTCGCAAAGCAGCTGCAAAAAGAGGAAACACATCGAACATGTTTACCTATATTTCAGAACACCATCCCTCCGTGCAGATACAGTTATGTCCCATTTATAACTTAAGGTTAAAGCCTTATGATTTCCGTGATGGGGAGTGAATCCCAGAATCCAGTCATGACAATGAATTTACAATGCAGATGTCACATAAAACGCGTGATTTGATGGATTGATGAACAAATCAAAAACAGAGCTGTCAAATCACGACATGGTCTAGTGTCTGTGATGATTAAAGTGCAAAAACACTGCTATATAAAAATATAATGTTTGTTTTGCATGTCTCTCTGTGAATGAGCGGCATTGTGCCGTGTACTACATACTCAAGTATGCGCGCCGCTCATAGTGTTTAACAGCGCCTGCTGTCTCACTATCTGAGGACGTGAACACAAACCATATACCGTGATATTTTCTGAGACGATTATCATACCGTGAAAATCTCATACCGTTACAACCCTAGCTCACGGCGACCCAAGTTCGAATCCCGCCTTGAGGTCCTTTGCCGACCACACTTCCCTCTCTCCACCCAATACTTTCCTGTCATCTCTCCACTGTCCTCTCAGAATAAAGGCAGAAAAAAGCCCAAAAATATAACTTAAAAAAAAGAAAGAAGAAAGACTTGCCGAGAAAAAGAGGACATGAGGTCACCCTCAAATATGTAATGACCGAGAGTTTTGTTAGCGTAATGCGAATGTCGTGAGTGTTAGCTGTACAGTGTTAGTCAATGATTGTGTGTTTCTCTGGGTTGTAAACAGATCCAACTATAGAGATTCTATTTAGTGTCGCTCTAAACAACTCCTCACCCTCGTCTCAGGTAAACCTGCTCTAGCGAATGTACACATCTCTGCTCCACTCCTCCTGGTTATGGTTGCGGCCTGTCGTCGCTCCACCGCCTTCTGCGTCTTGAGAGTAGCGCTCCCTCAGCTTGCCTCGTCCACGCTGGTGCTGATTGGCTGGTGGTGGGACCATGTTGAGGTTCTCCTGGTCAGGCTCCGCCCCTTCGTCCTCCCAGGAGGCCTGGCGAGGAGCGTGGTGGGCGGGGTTTAGACGGTACGAGCGGCACGGGTCTGGCTCCTCGTATGGGTCGGTCTCCATGTCGTCGGTGTAGGCGGAATCACGGCTGCCTTGGGTCTCAGAATCAAATGTATCCTGCCGCGACAGACCTCGGCCACCAGTTTGCAACTGGCTGCGTGAAGAGCGCAGCGGCTGCTTGCCACCCAGGTCGCTTTGGTAGTCTTGAAGACTGCCACGTTCAGGCCCTTCCCTCTTCTGTTCTCCATGCACCAGGAATGGCCCCTACAGCAACCCCAAAACACACCACAACATGCCAATGCACATGCACACACACACACACACACACACACACAAAAACAGAGCAAGCAGCATGTTAATAAAAAGGTTAGAGGTCAGCTTGTTAACCTTACAAGTTATTTCAACACATCCCAAGCAATACTATAACCTTTATAACAAATGGCATACATAAAATACATTCTTCACTCATGCTATCATGGGAAAAGGCCATTTTGGTAGTGAGATGCCAGGGCTCATAGTATTTTCTAAGTGCAATCTCTACATTTCATAAAATGCAATTTTAGTATGTAATCATTAATAATTCTCTTGCTTTACTTTAAAATACCTTAAATTCCGTTTTGATTTTCAAAAACAATAGAAAGTTAAATGTATGATAAATTGCAGACATAAACGCACACCATGCGCGTAATGTAAAAAATATTAATCATAAGCGTCCTCTAGTGGCCATATCAAACACCACACAATAAATAGAGCTCCTTTCAACATTTTTAGTGATGATTCAAAAATATTGGGCTAGATTAGCTCATATTAGATCATCTAAATTAGATCAGTCATCTTTGGAGTTAAAAAGCATATTATATTGCTACCCTCTTCTGAAAAAATTATGTACAAAAATACTGCCCAATTTTATACTTTTTAATAATAATAATAATAACAACATTATATATATATATATATATATATATATATATATATATATATATATATATATATATATATACATATATACATACATATATACATATATACATATATATATATATATATATATATATATATATATATATATATATATATATATATATATATATATATATATAATTTCAAAAAAAATCTAATTAACAAGTGAATCCATTCAAATGTCTCAATATTTTGAGGTGTAACTTTGGTCTCCTAGACAACCGTGTAATGGTGAAGACTGAGCAGATGGATGCTCATTTTTTCTTGTTCAGATTGCAGTGAGAACGCACAGGCACTGATCTATCCTCCCTCACTGACTCACTTTTGCACTCGCTGTCTCTCACTTCACAGACACACAAACACACACTTTTGTTTAACTTGGGTAAACAACACTGGCGTCACTACACATACACAAGCTTCTGTTAGAATTTCGGCTCAGTGTTAATTGGACAATGAACATGAGTACGTTTTTCAGAGCTGGTGCCATGGCAGCCTGGAAGAGGGTAGTGATCTGAACTACATTTCCCAGATGGCAAGAGGACACTGTAAAGTCCGGCAGGCGTTTCAAATGAGGGGACACTGTGTGGACTGTGGAGGACTTGATTATGTTGATCACGTATGGGATATTTTTGTGTGTATGTGTGTTGCATTATTTTTATCATTGAGAGATCAGTCAAAGAAGAGGAGCAGAGACAGACAACAGAATCACAGTTGGGCATTTCTATCTCTTGAGCAGCCATCGTTACTTTTCTGTGATTGGGAGACGGGTACGGGACCCTTTAATATCCCACTGTAATCCTGGCCCTGTCTTTAGAGGGCGTGTTCTTCTTCCTGTTGCCCTTGCCCTGTAGCAGGGGAGCCATCGAGGAGCTCCAAGTTGCGACGCAGGGAAGTGAGCACCTGTACCTGGAGGTTGGAGACGGGTTCGGGCGAAGCTGCCAGGGCGGCCGTGGCCATGGTGCGATTGAGCAGAGGGTTGGGTGGGTTGCTGCTCGGAGGGTGTGTAGCCTTCCAGTAGGCCTCCAGGTATTCAGCCAGGTGTTCACATGCATCCTCCAGCTGATTCTCATCTAATATTATGTCAAAAAGCTCCTGAAAAAGAAAAAAAGGATGCGTTTTAAAAAGAAAGCAAATATGCAGTCTACATGTTGGAGACAATAACTTTGCATATGACTAGATAAGACTGAATCTATGAGCACCCAAATTTTTAAAATCCTGTATGTGCCTAAGAAACAAAGAATAAAGAAGGAATTGAAAAAGAAGAGGAAATGCAGCTTAGGTATTAAACGTGAGCAAAAAGCATAGTGCAGCTTTCACAACTTTCCAACCACATTAAGACCAATAAAAAACAATTTATACAAATCTAAAAGTGTACATAAATGTTAATCAGTACAAATCAAAAGTCATATTCTCACAGGAGGACACTGTGCAAGTTTATCAGCTGCCACCATTTGGACGTTGAGATGTTTGGCCTGAGATTTACCCCTGGACTTTATCAGCCTCTGCAAAACCTGATCGCGAGGGGGACACAGAAACACAGATATACAGATGCATCTCAATAAATTAGAATGTCGTGGAAAAGTTCATTTATTTCAGTAATTCAACTCAAATTGTGAAACTCGTGTATTAAATAAATTCAGTGCACACAGACTGAAGTAGGTTAAGTCTTTGGTTCTTTTAATTGTGATGATTTTGGCTCACATTTAACAAAAACCCACCAATTCACTATCTCAACAAATTAGAATACTTCATAAGACCAATAAAAAAAACATTTTTAGTGAATTGTTGGCCTTCTGGAAAGTATGTTCATTTACTGTATATGTACTCAATACTTGGTAGGGGCTCCTTTTGGTTTAATTACTGCCTCAATTCGGCGTGGCATGGAGGTGATCAGTTTGTGGCACTGCTGAGGTGGTATGGAAGCCCAGGTTTCTTTGACAGTGGCCTTCATCTGCATTTTTTGGTCTCATGTTTCTCATTTTCCTCTTGACAACACCCCATAGATTCTCTATGGGGTTCAGGTCTGGTGAGTTTGCTGGCCAGTCAAGCACACCAACACCATGGTCATTTAACCAGCTTTTGGTGCTTTTGGCAGTGTGGGCAGGTGCCAAATCCTGCTGGAAAATGAAATCAGCATCTTTAAAAAGCTGGTCAGCAGAAGGAAGCATGAAGTGCTCCAAAATTTCTTGGTAAACGGGTGCAGTGACTTTGGTTTTCAAAAAACACAATGGACCAACACCAGCAGATGACATTGCACCCCAAATCATCACAGACTGTGGAAACTTAACACTGGACTTCAAGCAACTTGGGCTATGAGCTTCTCTACCCTTCCTCCAGACTCTAGGACCTTGGTTTCCAAATGAAATACAAAACTTGCTCTCATCTGAAAAGAGGACTTTGGACCACTGGGCAACAGTTCAGTTCTTCTTCTCCTTAGCCCAGGTAAGACGCCTCTGACGTTGTCTGTGGTTCAGGAGTGGCTTAACAAGAGGAACACGACAACTGTAGCCAAATTCCTTGACACGTCTGTGTGTGGTGGCTCTTGATGCCTTGACCCCAGCCTCAGTCCATTCCTTGTGAAGTTCACCCAAATTCTTGAATCGATTTTGCTTGACAATCCTCATAAGGCTGCGGTTCTCTCGATTGGTTGTGCAACCTTTTCTTCCACACTTTTTCCTTCCACTCAACTTTCTGTTAACATGCTTGGATACAGCACTCTGTGAACAGCCAGCTTCTTTGGCAATGAATGTTTGTGGCTTACCCTCCTTGTGAAGAGTGTCAATGATTGTCTTCTGGACAACTGTCAGATCAGCAGTCTTCCCCATGATTGTGTAGCGTAGTGAACCAAACTGAGAGACCATTTTGAAGCCTCAAGAAACCTTTGCAGGTGTTTTGAGTTGATTAGCTGACTGGCATGTCACCATATTCTAATTTGTTGAGATAGTGAATTGGTGGGTTTTTGTTAAATGTGAGCCAAAATCATCACAATTTAAAAGAACCAAAGACTTAAACTACTTCTGTGCATTGAATTTATGTAATACACGAGTTTCACAATTTGAGTTGAATTACTGAAATAAATGAACTTTTCCACGACATTCTAATTTATTGAGATGCACCTGTACATCCAATAAACATATTCAAATACATTATGGTGTACACATTGAAATGTTTTAACAAAAACAAAGCATCTTTTTGAGACAAATGTATCGAAACCATTTTATAAAATGCTGGGTTGCTTCAGCCCAACATTGGGTCAAATATGGACTAACCTTTGGATTAAAAATTAAATGTAAAAATTTAACCCAACAGTTGGCTTAGTCCATATTTGACCCAAAAACAACCCAGTTGGGTTGAAACAATCCAGCATTTTTTAGAGTACTGTTCAAAAGTTTTGTGGTCAGTAAGTTTTTCTTTGAAAGAAATTAATACTTTTATTCAGCAAGGATGCTTTATTGATTTTGATACAGTAAAGACATTTATAATGTAACTAAAGAAAAAAATATATTTCACAGGTTCAACAAAAATATAGGTTCGTGTGATACTGAGGACTGTAGTAATGGCTGCTGAAACTTCAACTTTGCATCACAGGAATAAATATATTCAAATAGAAAACACTTATTTTAACTGTAATAATATTTCACAAAATGACTGTGAGCCATCGTGAGCATAAGAGACTTTTTTTTAAAAACATTACAAAAATCACACCGACCACAAAAGTTTAAATGGTAATGTGTATATTCAGCTAATGTATACCTTTGGAGAGGCAATCTTGATGTAGACTATGATAGGTGCCAGTGACGTCTTGGCCAGTTGAGATGGATGGTTGATTGTGTCGGCATCCAGAGCCACTAACTGGAGTGTCCGGGCCAGCTCAAAGATTCTCTCGATTTCACTCTGTACCTCAGCTGCCAGATTAAAGAAAAATTAATAAGAATATGTCATTATTAATGGATATACAATATATCACAACTATATCCAAGCACAGAAATCTCCGTCTATTGCACATATTTGCTAACCAAAGTTCATTTATACACTGCAAAATTAATATTCTTAATTTGTATCTCGTCTTGTTTTCTAATTAAAATATCAAAACATCCTAAAAGGATCATAAAATAACCAAGAAACCAAATTTTAATTTAATTTAGCCATACATGTCACTACATTTATTTTTATTTTTTTGCAGTGTATAGCAGAGAATACTGTATGGACTCACAAACACAACTTCATTTGTAATAAGATGAATATCAGGAAGACTTACCTCAGAATTTCATTTCATACTCAAACCTATGTTAGTATATATCATGCATGTGGGGGTTATTATGGTCTGCTCGAATATATGCATGTGTGAGCATCTGCTCATGTGCTAGTTTAATTCCATTTAACTTTAAGTAAATGGAACGCTGAAGAGTATGACAGTAGTCTGCAGAAGAGTGGTTACATGCCATGTGCAGCTTTCTGCATTGATCCATGGAAGTCTGTAGAAAGCTGCAGTTATATGTAGATCAGTATGTGTGCTTGGGTATTTGGGTGTGAAGTGCTATATGAGAAGTGCCATCACACTTCTTACAGTGAGTCAGAATCTATCCATTCGGTTAATTTAATAAAGCAGAAAGCCATCCTATTTTTTGGTCAAGTTACCATTTAAAAAATGTAATAAAATGTAGTTGAACTAGTTTGAAGCTATTTAAGGGGCAACATCTTTTAAACTAACCTATTACAAATTTTACTACAATGAAATCAGAACAATGTCTTCCCAGAACAAAACAATGAAGATCTCAATTAGGGTGACAGCATCTTTAAAACATTAAAACATAAATACACACAAAACTAAGTACTACTAACTACCTAACTACAACACCTTAATTAATAGGACTGAATGAAAAACACTGATAAACAACAGTGTTTAACTGGTCCCCAAGCGTATACACCATGAGAGGAAAACCTGGATTCCTCAGAGAGTACAGCGCAATCTAAACACTCTGCACACAAACTGCACATATAATGAAAACATACTTTTCTGGTCAAATGTTATCCAGAATCTATCACTTCATTTACATATACACTAATATTTTTGAATGAAGACTCCTGGGTTTACCAAAACTGCATTTATTTGATTAAAAATTAAGTAAAACAGTAATAATGTGAAATATTCTTACAATTGAACTGTTTTCTGTTGTAATATATTTTAAAATGTAATTTATTCCAGAATTTTCAGCATCATTTCTCCAGTCTTCCGTGTCACATAATTAATATTTTTGCGGAAACCATGATACATTTTTTTTCAGGATTCTATGATGTGTAGAAAGTTCTGAATACTGTCACTTTTGATTAATTTAATGCACCTTTGCTGAATAAAAGTATTGATATTGTGTGCAATATTATGGGGAAAAAAACTACACCACTACTTTACACTGCCATGTGTTGGTAAAAATAGCTTGTTATTCAAAAAGCTACAGTGTTTTCAAAACAGTGGAACTACTGAAAAGTGCTGATAAGTTAGTAGTGTTCTTTTTTTAGTTAATAACACCACAACTTTGCCAATAAATTAAGACTGTTCACTCCAAACTCAAGGAAGAGGGTTAAGTACAGGGACAGATGGATGGAGAGTTAGATGAATGGATGAGGACATGAATGACATGACAGATGGATGGCTGTAAAGGGGAAAAGGGTGGGATGATAAGATACGTACCCAGTACGTCTGAGGTGAAGAGAAAGAGAGGAGGAGGAGGAAATGTGTGGTGGGAAGGGGTGTCAGGAGAAAGCAAGATGAAAAAGAGAAAAAAGGCAGATCAGACATGACGTAACAGAGCAAGAGGAGGGAACACTAAGAAAAACGTTCAGGAGACAGAGAGAATGTGTACTAATGTACACTAGTGAAAACTGACAGGTCTTGACAAATGAATTTTCATCCCTCCAAAAGTAGTCTAACAGCCTATTCGCACAGAGAGCGCATATTTGGCAAACCTTTTTTTGTCTACAAAATCAGCATGAATTTGCATCCCAACAAACAGGCTATTTGTCTTGCTCTTGATGTGAATAGTTCTGTACTTTTTTGAAATTTGCTTTGTTCAGAACATTTGTTATTTTGGTCACTCAGCATGTTGCTAAACCATATGTTCAGCCTGCTCCGGCTTTCTGACCACATGAGGGAGCTCTTTCAGTAGCAGTGTGTGCAGGTGCGTTTCATACCCAGACTGGATCTGGTGCTGGAGCGCTCGATGATGGTGTGTTTGCTTGGGTTGTTTAGGACAGAACGTTTGGCAAGTGAGATGTCTGCTGTCACCCTGGTGATGGATATTCTGGAACAAACAACAAACCATAACCATGGTATGCCAATTATAGCACGAGCGTATTGTGATATTTCCAGTGTTAATAATCTACACAGATCTTTGCCATTTATACTAACAGCTTCTTTAACAACATAAATCTTGCCAAATTTCAAAACGAAGAACTATTTTCTTTTTTAAATCTTTATTATGACCATGATATGTATATTTTGGTACCCACCTGCCTTCGAATTTGTGTTTTAGAAAATCAAAGAGAGCTTTCTGCATCATATCTGTCACCTGCAACGACACACACACACACACACACACAAACAACTGAGCAAGATGAAGAACATGACTAAAATTTTTAAAAGACATTTTTTGAGAGAGATATAGTGTCTTGCCTCGTAGCCTTTAAGGGATGGTCCCACCAAAATAATGGGTCTCATGGAAGGCACCACATCATAAGGAGGAACATGTTCCATCTGAAAGTTCAACACACAAAAATAAAATCTCTTCAGTGAAATCATGATACATACATTTGCCAAGACTGACCTCAAACATCTGGATTTAAAAACAGCATTCACACCCATGTGTTAAAGTGTTTTTTTCTTCAACTTATGCTTCACTGCTGCTTCAAAGTTTTTTTTAACCGTTTTCTTCTTTGTTTTCCCTCTCTAACCCTCTCTGATATTCTTAGCAATGACGGTCCATGAAGGAATTTTCTGGGTAGCTGATGAATTAAATACATATATTTTTTTATTATAGGCTAATAAACAAATTTAGTGTAAATTTATATAAATCAAAACCTGATTTCTTATTATTTCAGTCATGTATTTTGTTTAAAATGTATGCTTATATCTTAAAATGGTCTTTATATATAATGTGGATTTACAAATTTAATTTAAAATGAATTATAAATATGTGTATATATAGGTTAATATATAATATATACATATAAGTTAATATAATAAAAGCTATGGCTGTCAATATTTTAAAAAAGAGTGAAATTATAATAATATAGGTGGTTTATTTAATAAAATGAATTAACGATTTAACAATATTAATACATTTTTTTTTAACAAAGACATTAGTGTGTAGATGAACAAATCATTCAATAGACATGACAAAAATTGGCTTTAGAATTAATATACTGTGTTTACTTCCATATCATGTGAATAGCTCCTCATTTCACTTGCTTGGAATATGAAAAATACATTTCTAATAAAATATATCTTAATACGTTATATGCAGAACTGAAGAAACTGAATAAAACGTCAGTTAATTAAAACATTTTACATGCTAAGTTTAATTAAACTAATTTTTTTTTAAGATGCTTAGCTTCTCTTTCCTCCTCAGACAGACCATCACTTTAACCTAAGATAAGACCTCTTCATGTTCTGCTGAGGGTCCTCCACTCCATGAAGTGTGTGTGTGAGAAAAACAGAGACAGAGATCTTTTGCTCAATTGACCACCATTTGCTGTGGCTTCTCCCAATCCTCTGGTCCCGTTATATAATACATAACTGACCAAAAGTTTCAGATCGGTAGCTAAAAACAATACATCTACAATCTAACGTCATCGTTTTCAACTCTAATTCACCCAGTCGGGCGTCTGTGCATGTGAGATTGTGTGACGTAGCCATTGTGACAGCAGTAACAAGCGTGGACTACTCTCTATGTCACAGACCCATAATGGAAACGGAAACCGTGGAAACCTGTCAGGGTGTTTCTGCCTCATCGTGTGTGCATGTGCAAGAGGATGGCAGACTCCCCATGTGTCCACACGTGTGGGTGGACACATGGGCTGGATTCATTCATTTCTCGATTCAATCTGAATGAGATGTGCGTGTCCTATAGAGCTAATAAACCCTGACAGTTTTTTCCTTTCTGAACTATTTTTTGTAAACAGGACTGGTCCAGAAATCCTGTCTGTATGCCACAACAATTCACATTCAATCCTTTAGAGAAGCAAAGTAGCATAGAAGAAATTTAATTTGTCTTTTCTGAAATATATGCACATGCTCAGCTGATGTCAATAGGCTTAAGACTCAGATCTCTTCATAACAATACAAAGACAGAAACACGAAACAGAAAGTTTGTTGTTGCTATGACTCACCGATTTCTGTTTCTGTTTGGCAGGCCCACCTATCATTCCACACACGCACACACAGCAAGAGAGAGAGGGCAAGCAAGCAAACAAACAGAAGCTTGTTAGTGACAAATTGTTAAAACATTTAGGATGCTGGGAGAAAATGAATCAACAAATCAGAGATGGCCAAATGAAGACAAGATGGAACCACTAAGGTATTAGATAAACATTCCTGATTAATCATCCAGGCTGATGTGTAGTAAAATTCTCCCAGCATGAACATGGTCTCATGAGGATTAATTTAAATGACTGGATTTATGAGTCTAGATTCACCCAAGAATACACATTCTGTCATTATTTATTCACCCTCATGTCGTTCCAAACATGTATGACTTGCTCTTGTCAATGAAACACAAAAGGATGTGAGAAAATGGCAGAGAGCATCATTGAAGGACCATAAAAGTATTCCATATGACTTTTGCACTATGCACAATGATGAAAAGACTAAAATTTAAAATATAATTTATCAATAAATTTCCTCTCTGGTGCAATTCTCAGATGTCATTCATGCCATTCACAATAGACCAAATATGAATATGCACATATCAAATTAAACAAATTGGATTTAGGACCTAAAATGGAGTGTTAGTTTTTCAGTATTATAACTGGTGTAACACTTTTGTGTTGTTATTTGAAAAACATTCTTCCTAATATCTTTATATATATATATATATATATATATATATATATATATATATATATATGTGTGTGTGTGTGTGTGTGTGTGTGTGTCTGTCATGAATCCGGTCTGTGGCCTTCCGCCCAATAGCCACCAGAAGTCGCCCTTCCATCATATTGACTCTCACATTGCACAGACTATTACACATTACCCCGGACTACATTTCCCAGCAGCCATTTCACAAATCACACACTAACACCTGAGACACATCACACAATCACACACCCTACATAAGCCATGGACTTCCTCTCTATCACTGCCGAGTATTGTCCACCGTATATCACGGTATTTGCTGATAGCTACTTTACGGAGCCAGTCCTAGTTGTCTAGTCTAGTCTAGTCTAGTCTAGTCTAGTCTTGCCTTGCCTTGCCTGTTTACCCGTGTTCTGATTCTTGCTTGTGTATTTTGGATTGCCCTGTCGTCTTGCCTTTTGGACTCTGTTTGCCCCTGCCTGGACTATTGCTGTTTACCTTGATTATCTCTCTGCCTTGCCCTGTTGGATATTGTTCGCCGATCGTAGACCCACATTTGCCCTAGGATTACTCTTTGTCTTGCCTGTGTTGTACCTGTTTACCATTGCATGAACCTTGCTTGTTTCCTCACCACACCTTTGTAAATAAAAGCCTTGCAAATGGATCCGCACGTCTCGTCGGCTCCGTAACAATATATATATATATGAAGAGTTCATTTGCAAAAACAGATAACTCAAATTTATTGTGTCTGTACAAATATATACATTTATTCTTGCAAATAATCATACAGGGTGAGTAAATGGTAACCCTAAATGAACTACCCCATTAAAAAAGTTATATAATTTAAAATACATTTATTTCATACTAAATATAGTTCAAAACTATTAACATATTAACTGATAAATCACTCAAGACTCACTGATATAAAAATCATAATTAAAGTTTATTTAGGCCTACTACTAGTGAACAATGCACATTTCATAATATTATACCTGAAATGTCTTTTATGTCAATATTCATGAGGATTGTATGATCTTTGAGTAATATCGGTCTTTAAATGCGATATATTTGAAGTGTATGTGAAGGATACTTGCAATAGTTCCACTTTAGCACAATCAAATATACTTCAGTATATCTTTAGTTGGACTTCAGCACTACTTTTGCACAATTAAAGTGCATTAAGCACATAATTAGCTGTTCCAATTTAGCAGACTTTAAGTATAGCAGTTTAGAATACTAAAAGTACAATTGCAGGGTATTTTTATTAAGTACATAAATATGTATTTGTAGTATACTTAGCATGATATAAATGTATTTCAAATACTTTTTAGTATATTTATTTTTCACTAGGATATATCTGTAATGCATTTACTTCATCCCTTGGATGTGAATTCTAACACAAACAAACACACAAACAGCAAAGACTCCCCTAAAGTTTCGAAGACACACAAGGTGCTTGGTTAGGAACGAGTCTCTGATTATTAGTCACATCTGAAGGAGGCTGTCTATTGATGCAATCTGGGTTATCACCAGGGTTACCTTCTTAAAGAAAGGGAGGCGGGGTAGGTTGCCTTGAGGGGAGGTGACACTTCCGCCCACACCCTTTTGGTCACGGGTGTTGGCAGGCTCCACCTCCTCAACTTCCGAATCCGAATCGTCATAAAGCCCAGAGGACAAGTCAGCTAGGGGACCAATTGGGAGGTGGATGGATTTTAATGAAAGGATAGAACAAGAGAGGATGGGGGGTGGAAGAGAGAAATAGAGAAGGAAATGAGGGTGAAAGAACAGGGAAACAAGGGTAACGGACAGAAAATGAGAGAGGAGGAAGAGAGGAAGAACAGCAGCATGATGTACAGACTTCAGTCAGAAAGGTGATGAGAACACAGAAGGTGTTTTAAAAAGGACAAGCAAAATTATAAGAGAAATGACCTTTTCAAGAAATGCTAACAAGTCTTATGGTATAAAGTCCTTCTCTGAGTTGGGGCTTTTAAATTATTTTGAAATTCATGTTCCAGTTTAATTTGATGTTTATGATTTATGGGTTAAAGGAATATCATTTACCCTACACTAACAAAAAGTAAACAATACTATATATTTTTTCATTTAGCTATGTATTAAAAGAATCCACATGAAAGTCAAGTTTTTTTTACACTGACTCCAAAACAGTAACAATAATTGAAAAACTGAAATATGTTTGTAATTTCCACAGAAAAAAAGCTAGAAACCTTAAATGTTTTAACTTTGCACTGCATGTAATTTTACTGTGAAATCAAATTAATGGTTTTTTTTTCCCCCAAGACATCCCTGGGTGACACAGCATGATTATATTTTATATAAATAATTTTGTTTCTCCTTATTGTGTACATTATTTGTACATTATTTATTGCTTTATTTTAGTGTCATGTATCTACTACTTATGATGAACATACTTTCTATAGAAAGGACACTTACAAATAACTCAGATTCATCATGTGGCTTTCTGTTTTACCACTGGTATTATTATGTTTGTTATTAGTACATTTCAAGGTATAACAAAGATTTTATTAGACTGGTATATTAATATATATTTAATGTAATATACGACTATAAGTAAATTATAAGCTGATTATTTTTTACAGTGAATTTCTGGCAACCACAGCTGCCATATTTTTACTGCACTGTATATTTAACAGAATATTTTTTACAGTGTCATGTATCAATTAAAATTGGCATTATTTGGTTTATACTTTAACAAAAGTCACCAGAAGTGGTGACTTCTATAGTTAAATAAGTTAAAAGAGAAGCTTCCCTCCTTTAAAAATATACCTGCTGGTGTACAATGTTATTTTAGTAACCTGAATTATTGGCACACTCATATTTGTTTTATTTTTGGGTACCGTTTTTGTTTTTTGTACTTTTATTATTTTTCATTCAATTATATTAAGGACCTCACTTGCCTCCTGAGAAAATGCCCCTGATTACAAATTAATCAAACTCCCATAGCTGACACAGCCATGACAGATCGCATAAACCACAGGTAGTTCAGTGTAAGAAAGAAATGGAAATACAATTACAGATGATGATAAAAAAGAGAAAAGGAAGGAAAAGAAAAAACAGATAAAGACTGGAAGACTAGATGAATGAGCGATAAGAGGGACAAGAGGACGGCAGAGGGGATCCTAAAGCGGTGCTCTAACTGTCATTGTGTTTAGTGACTACCCAGTGTGAAAGTAATGGGATTATGTTCTGTATATGTGTGTGTCTTGAGGGATTTCATAACCCGTCACAACAGAACAAAAATGTCACAGCATTACTGTCTGATCATACCTGTTCCAGGTGGAGTGGGCCTCCGAGCACCAGTGGCAACATCCAGACTAGAGCTTCCACCGGACTTACTAATAAACAGATAGAGAGACCAATGGAAAGTAGTTAAGACAACAATATGGTCAGTGGCTACATACACCACCTTTCAAATGTTTCTGCTTGGTAAATATTGTTTACATATTTTTTGAAAGAACTCTCACCAAGGCTGCATTTATTTGATCAAAAATACATTAAACACAGAATGTAATTTATTCATGTGCTGTTTAATACATATATAGAAACCGTGATTCATTTTGTTCAAGATTCAAGAAGTTTAAAAGAACAACATTTATTTGAAATCGTTTTTAACATCATAAATGACTTTGCTGTCACTTGTAATCAATTTAATGCATCTTTGCTGAATACAAATATTAATTTCTTTCAAAAACAATCATGACTGACCGCCAACTTTTGAATGGAGGAGTAGCTAGTAATGCATGGAGTACATGTGTGTTTCACACAGCAAAAACAGCATAATGCAGCAGATATAGGCATGTGTGGTTGGCCGTTACCTGGAGCTAAGGCGGTTCTGTCTCATTCTCTGTTCTTGTAATTGACGGGTGCTCTCAAGCTTCACTGGACTGGGGATAAACCCCACCTCACACCCTTCCTTCACCAAACGCCCAATCCACCAATCATTATTATACTTCTGTTAACAGAAAAACACACAAACACACAAAAAATGCACAAGTGAGCACTTTCCGCTTATTAGCTTTTGAATCATGTAAGCCAAAGGTACAGTTACCGTCCATATGATTTACATATACATCATCATACTGAAGATCTATATATTGTTGAAGGATTACATTATATATCAGATTACACCAACACTTTTAAAGGGAAATATGGCTGTCTGACCTCTTTGATGTGCAGGAAGTCTTTGGTTTCGAAAGAGATAGCCATGCCCTGAACTGGCACATCATCATTAGGGCCTGGGTTATAGCCAACATTAGTCCTCACAGCAAACGCTACAGGCTTGGTCTTCAGAGAGAAAAGTGATGAGGGAGATAAATGGGGAGAATTAAAACAGAGAGAACTGTTACAAAAGAAAGAGAGCTCCAGTGAAACACTTCAGAGTGGAAGAAAGAACCATGGTCATGTGATCAGTTTTACAGCTAACATATGGATTGATCTTGTATATATAGTCAAGAGGGTAGAATAATATTGCAGAACAGCATAATGCTTCTGAACTCATATCCCAGTGGAGCAGCAAGCAACATGTTTTGTGAGGCAAGCCTCAATCAACACATTTGATTAAGTTGTTAATTCATTACAGCCAAATCATTTACCCAGGTGTTTCTCCATGACTGAGGTGTGGGACCACAAAATAACCATTTGTAATAAGTTACTGTCCTATTTTTTTCTGTGAAAAATTCCCAAATAAAGTTTAAGCACACTTTGTGTTTTTAAAAACTGTCCTTAAAGGTAAAGTGTGCAATTGTTAAGATTGTCTTTTAAAATAAAAATCTTATAATGCTTGCATTGATATTCCTCAAACTTTCTGGTTAGAGAATAGTAAACTTCTGTTATTAAATAATAATAAAAACACTCAGATGTACAAGCTTTGCTTTGTAGATTATTTCAGCTTTATGTTCTATAATTTATATAGACCATAAGGCTGAAATAATCTGTTTTTGTTATTATTTAAATTAATGCCCAATTAACTTACAGATGGATAGACTGATCAACAGAGTGCCATTAAAAATGACAGCTGACAGTGATGACATAATCATAATACTTGATACTGAATTCTAAACTGAATTCTAAACTTTAACTTTAACAAACTTTCACACTTTTTTGCTGCCTTGTGCAGTAACATTAATAATGTACTAATATTTCCATAAATCTAGTTAATCATACAGGTGTTTTCTCTCAAAAAAAGATGTTCTTCCAACAATCAAGTCTATTATCTTCACTCAGAGCAGAGTCTGAATAACAGACCAATGAGAAATTGAAAGAAACTAGAACAGAACATGAAAAAGTACGACACCTTAGCCTTCTCTAGGGTGGCGAGAGCTTGTCTATCGGCTTCTTTCCTGAGAGCCTCAGGGTCCTCCTCTAGAGACACGTCAGAGTCTGAAGGACGACTGGTGTAGGAGTCTGCTGAGCCCTGCCAAAGAACAGAGAGGGGGAGTGAGAGGGAGGCAGGGACGGAGGGTGAATCTGTGTTAACAGCCTTTGGCACAGTGTTTGAAAAAGCTCTTTTTTCAATTAGTATTCCATATCTAAAATCAAACACAATAACAATTTTACACCTCTTCTTCCACCAGGCCAAAAGAGAAGTGGCACAAATGACCACACAGTGAGTTATCGTACGACGTGCAAACAATTTATGAATGAAGAACAGGTTGAAGGAGAGGGCAGGAACAGTGTGGGAGGAAGTGAAAGGGAGCAGAAGGTACAGTACAAACATGAGAAAAGAGTTTCTAAGAATATGAGAGGAGCAAAACAGAAAGAAACAAATGTTTAGAGCAGCTGAATCAAAGGAGATGAGCTTCCCATGATTCTTACAGTTTGTGTATGTGCAAGGATGTAAACAAACATTCAAGATACTGGTGTGCCCAGGAGTTGATTCTTATTTTATTTTTATTTTTTGTTATATTACAATCATCATTTTATCATATTACAATCATCATAGAAACTTTTCATCATGCCTTAATCATTTATTCATGCTATTTTTAAAATTATTTTGCTTTTCATATGTAGGCATAGATTTTACTTTTTACCCATTAAAATCCATCATAAGGTACAAGTGTATATTGTAATGATTACAATAAAAACACTGATAATTTAAATATAAAATGCTTGATACTTCTGATATATAAAATTAATAATACAAATTTTTACATTAAATTACTTGTCACTCCCATCACGATTAACAAATTTGCAAATAATAAAGTGCGAAGTTAGAAGTTAGTGTTACCAAGGCGACAAAAAAGCTTACGATGAAATATGACATGAGAAAATGTGATTAAAAAAGTGAATATCACCTGTGTGGAGACTATATTTATTTCCATCATCATCATTTTCACTGCAAAATGCTATCAAGCACAATATATAGTTTGAGATTATGATTAAAATGGATATATACACACTGCTAAATGTTAGTCTACAGGGCTAGCTGAAGAAACATACATATGTCTGTATTGATTTGTACTTGGTTTAGAGTCTGAGTAAGTTCACGAAGATACTAAAAGCAGACAAAAACACATACACAAATCGTCATGGCATTGACTCTCACAGTACAGTACGGTGTCAGAACCTTTATATAAGCCTCCCACTCCTCTCATCTCTTTTTTCCCTACTTTCCTCTCGTTTCCCTGTCTATGTTTCAGGTGTCGAACGGACTCTTATTCGTGGGAGGTGTGGACGGCGTGCGGACAGCTGCAAGAATGACTCATTGGATGGATGTGCTTTGCGTGTGTGAACATGAGTGCATTAGGTTTGTCACATATTTGTGAGTATGTGTGTGTGCATGTGTGTTTTAAATAGAAATGAGAATGTGTCAGACTAACATATGCCATATGCAATGATGTTAAATTATTCATTGTGAACAGAGGGTCACAGGAACCCAGCGCACACGCTAAATATCACCGGCTTCACTAGGCAGCAACAGATTGCACACACACACTTTGCCTGCTAGACTATCACTTTTACAGCAGAGATGTTATATTTGTAATTGTTAGTACAGTGGTCGTAAAGTGGGCTAAATCCAAATCCTGGCAGAAACAAATCACACAAACACACGTTTTTCTATCATGGCAGGGATTTTCCACTGACATCTATACTGACCTAATGATATTTCTATCTTCAAACCTTAAACCAAACCCGTTCTGAGTGATCATATTCTGTATGTTTATTACGTAAAACCACATTTGACCTGTTGGCTGGTCCCACAATGTAAGTGATTTCAGGTTTTACGATCCTTGTTGGGAAATTTGATGCCTAAAATGTAGGGAACCTGACACACACAAATGTTTACCGAGTTATTTAAATGGGGACATTCCATAGACGTCTATTGTTTTAATAAACATCAAGTTGAAAATACAATATCATAACCCTTAGTACTAATCTGTCTCCAAAATGTGGTTAAGTATTTCACCGTTTCAGTTTTGAAAAATAAAATCTGACTTCACAGGGCAAAAATGTTCCAAATGACATTTTCCTCTAGCAGCCAAACTATTAAAATTTCAAATAAAACCATTTCCCTCAGGCCAGACAATACAGTATCACTGCATCACCAAGGCTAAAGCAACAATTAATTAATTAAAAAAAGCAAATCGCTTAAGAAGATAAGCCTCTATTGTGACCACATAAAGAGGAAATTCATTACACAACAGTTAGAAAGTTCTATTATTAATATCAACAGAAAAGACCTTTTAGGCAGAGTGCTGAGCAATGTACTGTAAACTAGCTAAAGGAAAAGATTCAGGGAATTTATTTGGGGTATTAAGGAATTAAAAATCTTTCATTTAATTCCTAAATTAATAGCACACTTAAACTACCTAATCACAACTTAAATAACCCCAGATATCACTCATTTGCTCATTTTTGTGCACGTAAAGGGATAGAACAAAAAGTATTCTCATAGCTTCATGAAATTAAGGTTGAACCACTGATGTCAAATGGACTATTTTAATGAAGTCCTTACTACCTTTCTGGGCCTTGAATGTGTCAGTTGCGTTGCTGTCTATGCAGGATCAGAAAGCTCTTGGATTTCATCAAAAATATCTTAATTTGTGTTCTGAATTTGTGGTCTTACGGGTTTGGAACGACATGAGGGTGAGTAATTAAATGACAAAATTTAAATTTTTAGGTGAACTATCCCTTTAAGATTCTTCATGCAATCTCTCACTGGATTTTAATTCTGGTATTTGCACCTCGGCCCTGTTTTGTGTAACTGTCAGCCGCCTATGTGCTTGGCAGTTTTCAAGGTCGGTACCAGGTCACCTTAGTAAAGGTCTACGACATCCATTCTCTTCAAACAGCACCAAGAACTTCACAGTAATATCACAGGCCCAAATGTTATGAAGTTGGCTCCATTGTAGTAGCAACGTATTAACAATAATATTAGCTTAGGCTCTGCAGAGCTCGTAAACAAAGTTGACATTTTCCGTCTTCCAGCGTGTAAAGTTCCCCAGGCTGTGTAGAAAGCAGCCGTGAACACTACACATCAATAACACTGTCAAACTCGCGCTAGTCAAGTGGCGGCAAGACAGGAACACGGAGCGAGGAAAGAAACAAAAGACATACCAGAAGATGACAGCTGATCGAGAGAGAAAAAAAGTGAGAAATGGGACGAAATGAAAAGGACTGTGTGGGAGAGGTGGAGAGGAAGGACTAGTACTAGCTCTGAAAAAAAAAAAAGTCTCCCACACACACACATTGTGGGATGATCAACTGTAACAACTACGCCTCTCTGTATGAAATCAACAATAAATGACTGGCAGATTATTCTGATGTTTTTCCTCTTATAATTCCTTTCCCAGGTTTTTATAAGACATCATTTCGGTATAAAGGAATGTTGTGTTCAGTATATGTTAAGCTCAAAAATGCAGATTACTACATAAAATAACTTCTCTCAGTTTTCAAAAAAAAAAAAAAAGCAGCAGCAAAACTCATGGTTACTTACACTTATAATGGAAGTATACAGAAACATTCAAAACACATTACGGCCATATTATACATAACATAAGCTTCTTATTTTTTCTTTTTTCTTCTTCAGGTTTATACTAACTAACAGTACTCTAATGGTGAGCAGAAAAATCTTCAGTAACATTTTAGTATAGGGACCAATTTTCATTATTAACTAATTGTTTATTTGCATATTAACATATTGGCTGTATATTAGTACTTATGAAGCACATATTCTGCATGATTATATTCAACATCCCTAATCATATACCTAAACTTAACAACTACCTTACTATCTATTAATAAGCAGCAAATTAGGAGTTTGAGCCAAAAGTCTTAGTTAATGGTTTGTTAATAGCGAGAATTGGACCTTAAAATAAAGTGTGACCAAATATACAGTACAAGTTCTTTCCAAATAATATTTTAGTTATAATATTTCTATTTTTCACATCCAGGTGGATGTTGCACACTGGTGGACATTTCCTCCTTCAAAAATGTGTAAAGTAATTTGCAAAACAAAGTGTCAAGAAAAGCGCTATACAAACACAATGAATTATTATTGTTAAAAATAATGTGAAAGACACAACAACAAGTCAGATATGAAGTAAAACCAATATTATGGTTTATTCTGCTTTCTAAAAGACTAAAATCATAAGATTAATCACAATAATTTTAATCTATTGACAGCCATAGCTTTATGCTTTTCTGAAGGTTTACCAGTATGCCGGTGAGCAAAAATATAATTATAGTGTTTTTCACATAAAAAAATAGGGTCTTTACACATACAAATATATGACTGCCTTTTACAATTCAGAAAGGGGGCATGTGTATCATTATATCTGGGGGTTCATAAGCATCAAAGTGTCTTTGATCAAAGAAACAAACTGAGGAACATACAACATACTGTTTCTTTCGATGATTTTTAATATTTGAAATAACGTGGATCTGTTTACGTACTTTTACTGTTTACAGAGTTCAGTGAGTGTAATGTGAGAGAGTCACAAATGCATGTTGCTTCTGGGAATGTGTAACAAAGCCATATGCTTCTGAATTCATTTGTTCCCAAAGCAATACATGGATCAGATTATGCATTATTTGTCCTTAGGACAGCTGAATTGTTCAGGGTATTAAGTGAACAGTCTACACAGAATGACAAATAATGGTAAGCACATGCACACAAGCAGATAATGTTCATGTATGAATGCATTGACCCCTGCAGCAAAGATTAGGATATGCTTCTGAACAAACCCTGAATTCTGTTTGCATCTGATACCATCCTCACAATCTGCATCAATCTGATCCTAGACACTCAGACATCTTCAAGCCACTTAAGCAATAAATCACAGCTTTATTATGCCACAGAATCTGACCATCAAACTTAAAAAGACACATTTAATGCCAGATCACATTTTAGAGACGTACTGTATATCTCACAGCTATAAATCTGACAAGCCAAATACCCTGCTGTGAAAACACAGTGAGACTAAACCTGTTGATGACACAAAAGACGACATTTTACACATTTTCTCTGCATATTTCTAACCACAAAAGATGCCGATCAGCAGCCTTCAAATTCAACCGAACCACGTAATTTTACAATTTACAGTGCCACATACGATTCAGCCAACCAGTCATCGTAACTCTGATTTTTACCAAATACAGAGCTATTTACCCCTCAGCATTTCACCTGCTCTTTCATATTACACCACAGCATTTTAGCGTTTAAAAGCTCAAGACACTTAAGAAAGGCTCATCTAGCCTAAAAAAGCACCTGCAAAGATAGGTTTTCACCCTTATTTCTTGTTCTACCTCCTCAAAAAGCTCCTTTAAAAGTTTATAATTTAAGAACATAATGAAGAAACATAATTAATCACATCTGATGCAGTTCCATAACAACTTTATGAATAACTCTGTTAGTTACATATAATTTGGTTGAATAATCACACTCCATGGGTGCCAAGACCAGACAGAAACTCCGGCAAAGGGCTCTGTGACAGGGCAGCCAGTACTAGCAAGGTCCCTGAGCAGTGCTGGAGGTCTAATTTAAACCCAGCAGGCCTAAGCAGCTGCCTAGCCCAAAATGGAATCAAACGGCAGCATGAGAGAGAGAGAAGGAGAGAGAGGGGGAGAAAATAAATGGAGAAAGAGGTAGAGAGAAAGTGCAAATAAGACATATGGATAAGAAAAGATCCATATGTCTGAGGCATTTTTTGGACGCAGTCGTTAGTATGCTTAATTAACCACACAAACGTTTCCGGGTGTTTCTTACCATTGCGGGCCTCTGCATCCGTGCGTTGGTCTCCATGGCATTCGCTCCTTGCCACGGTAACACAGAGTCACACCCTAAGATCCGAGTCCACGCCGAACACGATGTGTGTGTGTGTGTTACACGAGGGTTTGTATTAATGTGTGTGTAGCCGTGATGGGTGTGAGTTGCAAAAGTTAGCCAGAGGACTATACGTGTGTGTCAGGGTTTGACCAATTGCTCTGCTAACCTCATCACCCCCTCCTGTCTCATTCTGACACTTACAAACATACACACACACGCACACGCACACACACAGCTGAAACCTGTACTCAGTTTCTAAGTTGAAGGGGGTAAAGAGAGAGAGAGAGAATTGGGGTGGGGGGGTCAAATTGCAGGACTTGTGCTACATTTGCAGACTGAGGGGTTAAATTTAGCTGTGACAGGCAGGGGCAGATCTCTCTCTCTCTCAGCCTCTCTCGTGTTTAGCTCCGGTATAGTGCCGAGTGCCAGAAAGAGTGGGAATGTAAACGTCAGAAACAGAAAGACAGCGACAGAAAGAAAGAAAGAAAGAAAGAAAGAAAGAAAGAAAGAGCAGGAGGAGTTGAGACCCTTCTGAACAATCTCCTCTCTGACAGAAGGCCACCTGACTCATTGTGTCTGTTACCGGTGGATCCCACACATCCATTTAGTCAGTCACTCCACTTGAGGTTGACTCACAAAAGTAGAACAGCTTCATTTAGTTCAAAATCACCTGCGTGTGACCTTTTTAATAGTGATAAAATTATATATATCGGTCAGGCTGATAAACCGGCCAGTATTTGAACATTTTCACATTATCGGCCAGTAACTGTGCCTGCATAAGTGTTCGTTCTTCTTTGTGCTATTTCCAAAATATACTAACAGGAAGGTCAATTAGTGGTAAATGCACAGTTTCGGTTTTCAAATATTTTCACTGAAAAAAGTTAATATTTATTTTCACCATATATGTGTATATCTCAACTGCTATAATTAAACTGTATACACTACTGTGCAAAAGTTTGGGGTCTTTAATGTCTTTTAAATACATTTCTTCTGCTCAGTAATTGTTCTACATTGAATTACTCTCTGGGCGAGACCCCCTCTGAGCGCCCCCCCTCAGAGGGGGTCGACTTTTGCAAAGTCGATGACTGGATAATATCAGCTCTCCTATCGTCTCTCAGTCCCTCACAGTCACACATACAGCACAGTAACATGTCAGGGGAATGTCTTTAAATTCTAATCGAGGAAAATCATACCTTCAGTTGTCTTATTTTTAAAGAATTTAAAGTTGCACTTGAAGCATTTTGCACGAAAAATGATGAAAACTTTCTTCCGCTTGTGCACAGCTTGTTACAGTACCCAGTTCTGATTGGCAGATCGCCGTTATTTAGATTGTGAATTACCTAGATAATTTCATTTGCATGATAAGTTTTACATAATACACATTATTAATCTAAAGGGGATGGTAAGAGGGGATGGTGGTTTTACAGAGGGGATGCTTTTTGTCATTTTTTTTTTTTTAAACCAGGGGGATGCCATCCCCCCACATCCCCCCTCAACTCGAGCCCTGGCCATATCCACTATATAACTATATAAGAGATGGTACATAAGCATCAGTTTACAGACAAATATATATTATACATATATTTCCATTTCCATAGGATATTACAATGCAATTTTAATACAGAAAAAAAATATACTTTGCAGGTCAGCACCATTATTTTTATTATTATTTTAATTATTATGTGAAAATGTTAAAGGAGGAATATATATTAATCGTTTTAATTGCTTTACTATTTTTAGATTTTGACATCAGTGTATGAAACATGTAATTTAAAAGACATTAATGGTCATTATAACGAAGTTCAAACGACATAAATCAAAACGCGATTTTGCAGGAATTGTAATCAGGTGCTAAAAATAATACCCATTAAAAGTTCGTTGAGCCAATGGGATCACTCGGGGTACTAAGCAGACCCGATTTCGAAGGGGGACTCGATTTCTCATGACACCAGTATTGCAGGAATACCCTACTCACAACAACAGCCTTATTGAAAACGCACATTTGTTCTCTGCCAGCAGGAGGCGCTTTCGAACTGCAGACCTACAGGTGCATCTCAATAAATTAGAATGTCGTGGAAAAGTTCATTTCAGTAATTCAACTCAAATTGTGAAACTCGTGTATTAAATAAATTCAATGCACACAGACTGAAGTAGTTTAAGTCTTTGGTTCTTTTAATTGTGATGATTTTGGCTTACATTTAACAAAAACCCACCAATTCACTATCTCAACAAATTAGAATACTTCATAAGACCAATAAAAAAAAATAAAAAAAAACATTTTTAGTGAATTGTTGGCCTTCTGGAAAGTATGTTCATTTACTGTATATGTACTCAATACTTGGTAGGGGCTCCTTTTGCTTTAATTACTGCCTCAATTCGGCGTGGCATGGAGGTGATCAGTTTGTGGCACTGCTGAGGTGGTATGGAAGCCCAAGTTTCTTTGACAGTGGCCTTCAGCTCATATGCATTTTTTGGTCTCTTGTTTCTCATTTTGCACTTGACAATACCCCATAGATTCTCTATGGGGTTCAGGTCTGGTGAGTTTGCTGGCCAGTCGAGCACACCAACACCATGGTCATTTAACCAGCTTTTGGTGCTTTTGGCAGTGTGGGCAGGTGCCAAATCCTGCTGGAAAATGAAATCAGCATCTTTAAAAAGCTGGTCAGCAGAAGGAAGCATGAAGTGCTCCAAAATTTCTTGGTAAACGGGTGCAGTGACTTTGGTTTTCAAAAAACACAATGGACCAACACCAGCAGATGACATTGCACCCCAAATCATCACAGACTGTGGAAATTTAACACTGGACTTCAAACAACTTGGGCTATGAGCTTCTCCACCCTTCCTCCAGACTCTATGACCTTGGTTTCCAAATGAAATACAAAACTTGCTCTCATCTGAAAAGAGGACTTTGGACCACTGGGCAACAGTCCAGTTCTTCTTCTCCTTAGCCCAGGTAAGATGCCTCTGATGTTGTCTGTAGTTCAGGAGTGGCTTAACAAGAGGAATATGACAACTGTAGCCAAATTCCTTGACACGTCTGTGTGTCTTGATACCTTGAACCCAGCCTCAGTCCATTCCTTGTGAAGTTCACCCAAATTCTTGAATCGATTTTGCTTGATAATCCTCATAAGGCTGCGGTTTTCTCGGTTGGTTGTGCATCTTTTTCTTCCACACTTTTTCCTTCCACTCAACTTTCTGTTAACATGCTTGGATACAGCACTCTGTGAACAGCCAGCTTCTTTGGCAATGAATGTTTGTGGCTTACCCTCCTTGTAAAGGGTGTCAGTGATTGTCTTCTGGACAACTGTCAGATCAGCAGTCTTCCCCATGATTGTGTAGCCTAGTGAACCAAACTGAGAGACCATTTTGAAGGCTCAGGAAACCTTTGCAGGTGTTTTGAGTTGATTAGCTGATTGGCATGTCACCATATTCTAATTTGTTGAGATAGTGAATTGGTGGGTTTTTGTTAAATGTGAGCCAAAATCATCACAATTAAAAGAACCAAAGACTTAAACTACTTCAGTCTGTGTGCACTGAATTTATTTAATACACGAGTTTCACAATTTGAGTTGAATTACTGAAATAACTGAACTTTTCCACGACATTCTAATTTATTGAGATGCACCTGTATAACTGTTTCCCCGGTAACAGCAAACACAAGCAGCACACAATTCTGGTCTGTACCCAAATTTAAGACCTCTTGAAATCATAATTAAGACTTTCTTGTACAATTTAAGACTTTTTATGACCTTAAATTTGATACAAGTAAATTTAAGACTTTTTAAGGACCCGCGGGAACACTGGTTATGCATGATGCAAAATTTGAAAAATTTGATCTTATTCGTAGTCTAGCATTTTATAAATATTTGTACAATATATATTCAGGATATTTAACAACCTGTTTTGTATCTTTATTATTTGATGCATAAGCGATTTATTAAAACAATTTTATGAGAATCATTAAAACAAGTTTATGACTGCGACATCCGTATAATCAACAACTAATGATCAACGAATTGGAGCGGCAAGAATTTGAGCGGCATCGAATTGGAGCGGCGAGACGGTTACATGAGTAGTTACACGAGTAAGTATGGTGACACAAAATAAAACGTGGCGATTTTCTAAGCGGATAAAAAAAATGACTATAATGTATGGTGGAAGTGCATTTCGACCTTGGTGCAGTAATATCATCACTCCTGGAGCACTTCGACCTCGACGCAGTAATATCATCACTCCTGAAAACTCCAGGAGTGATGATATTACTGCGCCGAGGTCGAAGTGCTCTTCCGCCATATATTATAGTCATCATTTTTATCCGCTTAGAAAATCGCCACGTTTTATTTTGTGTCACCATACTTACTCGTGTAACTACTCATGTAACCGTCTTTAAATAGGGAAAACATGGAAGTGTTTGGTAGCTTCTAAATTCATCCCTGTTTGGATCCTAAGGAATGAATGGTGCTAAGCTAAACGCTAGCATAGTGGCGCCGTGCGCTACAGCGATTAAGTGCACGCACTGAGACGGGAGAGGTATGTATCAACTCGTCTAAATTGAGGGAAGAAAATACTGGAATATTGAAAAATGGTGGCATTTTCCTTTAAAGTTTTTAAAGCATTTTATACGCATTTCCATAGTCGGATAAATTCCACTTTCGGAACATTCACGTCCGTAACGGAGAGATGTCACGTCCGTAACATTGATTTTTCCTCTGAAACACAAAAAACGAAAATTTAAACAAAATTGATATTTTAAGTTAAGTTTTGTAATTAGCCAACCTTTCTCCATTCGGCAGATATTGTTGCTTCTGGTTTGTGTATTGTAATTCGCAGAAATTCAACAAAATATGTTGTCTCTCAGAAACTCATGTTACTTTTTGTCACGTCCGTAACGCATGTGTATTTCCCTCATTTAAAATATAAAACAGGTTTATAGACTGAAACTTTTCTAATGTCTGGACTCTATTTTAAGAGGTTTTGAAAAATATAAAGAGATGTTTCAATTTATTGGTAATGAATACAATTTATGAGAATTTCTATTTCAGGTTTTGACTGCAAATGTCACGTCCATAATGGTGGAATTGCCCATCCATATTAGTCGACAACTGTCTTGTAATAGATTTAGTGCTTGTCAGCTGAACAAACACTCACATGTCACATCTGCTCAATGAATCAATGCAAATGTCAGCACCAATAAATAAAGTACAAAGGAAATAAATAAATAAATAAATAAATAAATAAGATAAATTTTGGCTTTAAGAGTCCCAGACACTGGTGTATATACTGACATCCTCAAGTGGTATGTGTTTGTCAGAACCACTAGAGGGCGACCTTTGAGCCACAGGAATAGCCTGTCCAACACCACTCACCCATCACCTCACCATAACACTCTGACTGTCACCACTCACCATCTTTGTTATGTTCTCTCGCCTTTATGGCTCAATGAGAACACAGAAAACTTATTTGTGGATATGCATGTTTGTGTATCCGTTATTAAAAACATATAATGAAGAATAAAATTTGTTTTGAAACAAAACGGCTTGATATAATATGAAAACAGATTTAAACTTGAAACAAAAATTACATTTAACATTTAAAGGGGCATATTTCTTAAAGGGGCCATGAACTGAGAAATCAAAATATATAAGAGGTCATTGTGTTATAAAACATCCTGTAAGTTTCAGAACTCAAAACTTTGTTGTTAGTCTAAAAACAGCTTATATTGAAGCCAATCTGCCAAAACAACAGCTTGTGGAATGGACGGCTATGATGTAATAGTGTGGCTAAACACCGCCTCCACAGAAGATGATCAACGCCTGCTTCTACATCGCTGCCTTTATAGCCCCGCCCACCAATTCACGTATGTAGTGTAAATGACAAGAGCGCCAACTAAACGATGAACTTCATTTGATGAACTGATGAAGTGCCAGACCGCATCAGTAAGAACTTGGTCCTTTGTTCACTTAATTTACCGCTGATTTCGTTTACAAACAAGGCACAATTCGACACAGGATTTTCAAAAAGACTGAAAATAAAAGACGATGCTGTGCCGACTATATTGGATCCGACAGTAATGTTGCAACACACAAGTTTGAGTAACTGTTTTCATTACGTGATCACTATTGCTTTGTCTCTTCTTACAGATCGTTTGATACGTACTGAGTATTGATGTGGTTTTGACCTAAATCACAGCAGCATCCATCTATGAGGAATGTAGGCTGTCAAACATACACAACTGTTAGCCAATCATAGCAGTGGACATTTACTTCTGAGTCTACAATCCGTCATGCATATTCAAACAGAGCTTTCTGATGAGGGGGTTAAAAACAGAACAGAAAATAGCCTATAATCTCTAAATTATGATGTTTTTGATGTAAATATCTTGATAACAATATAAGTGGACCTCAGAGAACGGTACAAAATAAAAAACAAAGGCAGTTCATGACCCCTTTAAAGGAACAGTTCACATAAAACTTTCACTTCAACATGTTAATTGATGGACTGGATTCGTGTGGATTATTGTGATGTTTTTATCAGCTGTTTATAACTCTCATTCTGATGGCACCCATTCACTGCAGAGAATCCATTGGTGAGCAAGTGATGTAATACTAAATTTCTCCAAATCTGTTCTGAGAAAGAAACAAACTCATCTACATCTTGGATGGCCTGAGAGGGTAAGAAAATTTTCAGAAAATTTTAAATTTTTGGTGAGCTATACCTTTAAAAGTGCAGTTGCAAAAACAGACCGTTTAATTATCAGGTACAGAGAGAAGGTGGAAAGAAGTAATGTAAAACTAAAATATGATACAAAAAAAAACAAAAAAAACCCAACAACTTCATAAATGGACCTCAGGAAAATTCATAATACATCCTCTTTAAACCTGACTCAAGACATAAAAACATGCTATAAATCTTCCTTATCCTCTTTCATATACTTCCTGCATGCTACGCTTTTATATTTGTCCACGCTTGTATTTATCCAGCAATAAAACCATAGAGATAAATATAAAAGTGCTACTCCAGACAAAACAGATATAACCCAGACAAACAAACACCGTAAACAACTCGCGCAAACATGTACAAACACACACACATGCACTGAAGCAGATAGCACGCAGCGGCTTTTGTGTGGCATCAGGTGTGACCGTGGCATAAAGGGAAATGTGAGGGGATGTTCTGTTGTGCAGCTGCCATTTGAAGCCACGATCAAACACTCCAGCCGGTCCTCAGAGAGCCAAGAAGCACTCAACCTCAGCGCCAAAACCATGGAGGTCTGATCTAATGGCACCCAAATTAATGGGAAAATTAGAAAGTGATCCATCAGGAGAGCCCGCAGGGATAAGGGGGTCAATTATTCAGGGGCCTCATCCTAATATACACTGGCTTGAGAGCCACACCCATTAACTCACAACACAATACTGTGTGTGTGTACGTCTGACAGTAGGACTGATACACGACTCTGGCTGGTTGCGAGCACACATTTTTGTCAGCAATCAACACATCGGCCTGTACGCTTTCACAAACACACACACACACATACACACACACACGCGCGCGCGCACGTACCTATATACACAAGCACACTAATCCATTTGCCTCCTCCTCTTCCGACTGTGCAGCATGCTGCGGGGAGATTCAGGGCCCTGTCACCATGGAAACCTGGCCAGTATAACAGCACAACTGTGTATGTGTGTGTGTGTATATTTGTTCATATGTGTATATGCGTGGGTGTGTATGAGTCCAAGGCCTACACAGGTTTTCATACTTTCGGCTGCCAAAGAGGGGGCAGACACACGCGGAAACATACTATATAATCATAAATATTCATGAATCTTGTATGTCCTTACAGGAGCATTAAATATCTTCATCTTTAAAGGTACACAAGGTTCTGAGCCTATGTAAGATGAATGAACGGGGGGGGGGGGGGGGGGGGGGGGGAGTAAAGATCCCCCTGCTGGCAAGCAAGGAGGAGGTACTTCAGCATGAAACCCCTTGTGGATAGGCAAATGTCGTTCAGCAGGGGTTACGAGGAGGGCTTTGGGAGAGGAGGACACATTTCAGCGTGACACAGGAACCTTCCTTAAAATGTCAAGTGGACATGAGGGGAAGAAAAAGAAAAACTTGATACTAACTATGTATTATATACTGCCTTACAGGACCTGATTACATTTAGGGTTGCAAGGATATTAAAATTCAGACCAAAATGATAAGCCGATAATTATTTCCATGACCGATAACTGATAAAGGGCTCATATTAAAATTCTGTTTTTTTGTCCAAATAATAATAAAAAAAAAAACCTTAAACCTAAAATCAATTGTTCAAAAGTTACAACTGAATTTAGACATCACAACATTATAAAGTAGTATGACAAATGGACATTCATTTTGAGATTTGCTGAAGAATGAGATAAAGAATGAGTTAAATGAGATCCCATTTAACAGAGCTATTAAATAATTAATTAATGAATTAATTTCTGTTTTTAGAAATGAACTTCAGGTGTAAAAATAGGAGAGATAGAAATATACTACTTTTCGAAGGTTTGTCTGTAGTAAAAATATTTTTAATAGAAGTGAAAGCTCAATTAATGCATTCAATTGATCAAAGACATTTAAAACTTTACAAAGGATTTATATATAAACGCTTTTCTTTTAAACAGTGTATCACAATTTCCACAAAAATATTAGAGGCAGATCTGTTTTCAACATAGCTAAAAAATAATGTTTCTGGAGCATAAGCTATTAAAGAGATTTAAGAGATTAAAAAGATTAAAAAAAAATCTTACCAACCCCAAACTTTTGAACGGTAGTGTGTACAATACCAAGCAATACAGATAAATTAATATGACATGTACTTTGCAATTGTAGTTATTATACCATGCATGCAGAAAACTTGCATATCAGACAATACACATACTGCAAAAATAGAACCGTATTTATGTTAGTATACCATTTCAAACATACCCATTGTGCACTTCTCTGAACAACATATTTGTTTGTTCCTATTTTAAAATAAATCTTGAAATAACATGAAACAACAAAAAGAATGGCTGAACTGCATCCTGCAGACACGAAGAATAGAGATGTTCCAATGAAAAGGAGAAGAAGTGCACAAACACCCATAGACCAACAGCAGAACTACAGACCAGTGCCTTTGACCTCACACTGTCCGCACAGGAATGCTCGGTATGGAAATGACTGGAGCTACTGTACATGCAGCTATAAGTTGGCATGTAACTGTTTTAAAATGGATGCTGAGAACCTGACAACTAAATTTCATGGTGCATGATGGTTCAAAAAGTGGAACTGTACCTTACAATGACTTCTGCGACTGAGGCAAGAGTGACAGACACAAGACATTTGGGCGTCTTACCTGTCGGACGAAGCTGTTAGAGGTTGTGTCTGAGGAGGTGCTGCCATCTGAACGTTTGAAACGGCTCTTCCTCTTTGCATACTTCCCCTGAAACATCAGAGAAAAAGAAATTAGAAAAGAACGGACACTTTTTTGTATGCATGCCCACTCTCTCACACACACACACACACACACACACACACACACACACACACATACACACACACACACACAGACACAGACACAGACACAGACACAGACACAGACACAGACACACACACACACACACACACACACAAAATGTGGATTCTGGGCCCTGTCTCTGTGTCCAGATATGATTAAACATAATTATTCATGTCCGCCAGTGTTCTCTGGGAATCAGTAATCTGATTGGCCTTAACACTGGCCAATGGCCTGGCTGCCCTCGGCAGGGCCCTCTATGTGGCATTCATAGGCGCCAGACTCCGTTGCCATGGAGATCAGAAGAAGGCTAATTGGGTTTGGTGGCACTAAAAGACCCTGATGGATCAGGCAACACTGTAATATGCCCAAAACCAGCATTCACAGCGATGCACACAAGCTTTCTGACATAAATGCTTGCAAAACCATTGTTTTTCTTCACCTGAAACCCACAACTCCTTCCCCTTTCCATCAGGCAATTGTATGACCTTGTATGACACTCATTTGACAAACAGACAGTCCTGCCCCAAACTCACACCACTGGTTCATCCAGCGTTGCTATATGTTGGCCTGGCTGAGATGCGCAAACAGACAGATCAGTGTTTTGAATGGGTTTAGACCTTTCAGGGAATCAACTATGAATTCCTTGCTTAAAGTTCGGACGTGATGAAGCACTTTAACATAAAAAAAAATTAAAAATCTAAATGAGATTGTAAAGTTATTATCTAGGGGTCATACAGGCTCCAGACTGTTAACACTGACATAATTGCTACATGGGGAAGAACATCTGAAAGGTGCTGTGTAATAATTTTGTGCTTGAATGTCTCAAATATACAAATATGAAATCCTTTTTGTGGTTAAAGGGTTACTCCACCCCAAAACGAAAATTTTGTCATTAATCAATCACCCCCATGTCATTCCAAACCCGTAAAAGCTTCGTTCGTCTTCGGAACACAATTTAAGATATTTTTGATGCTTTCTGACAGCTCTCTGACCCTCCCATAGACAGCAAAGTAATTAACACGATCAACATCCAGAAACGTAGCACGGAGATCTGTAAAATAATCCATGTGACATCAGGGGTTCAACCATAATTTTACGAAGCTATGAGAATACTTTTTGTACGCAAAGAAAACAAAAATAACGATTTTATTCAACAATTTGTCTCCTCCGTGTCACCCTAGCGCCATTTTGGAGAGTATTCAAATTCAAAAAGTATTCTCGTAGCTTCGTAAGATTACGGTTGAACCCCTGATGTCACATGGATTATTTTACCGATCTCCTTGCTACGTTTCTGGATGGTTAAATACATTGCCGTCTATGGGAGGGTCAGAGAGCTGTCAGAATGCATTAAAAATATCTTAATTTGTGTTCTGAAGACGAACAAAGCTTTAATGGGTTTGGAACGGTGTGGGAGTAAGTGATTAATGACAAAAGTTTCATTTTGGGGTGGAGTAACCCTTTAAGGAAATAAAATCAAACTAATGAAAAGTCTGACAAGTCTTCTGCTGTGTAGTTGATTTTGGGAACACACAGACAGAAAACAAGCCTCCACAACAGGTTTTCTGCACTGTTTACTCTAACTGCACAATATATTGCTTTCCTGTAGCTCAAATAGTAGAGCATGGCGTTAGCAACGCCAAGATCATGGGTTCGATTTCCAGGGAAAGCAAGAGCTGATAAAATGTAAAAACTGTAACTTGAATGCTATGTAAGTCGCTTTGGATAAAAGCGTCTGCTAAATGTAATGTAACTGCACAATATTATGTTTACAGACACAAACCATGTTGCAAGCTTACTGGAAACTATTGAATAAATCAAACCACAATGCCTTTGCTTTCCCAATATTGGTAATACCCCAAGTTCTTGGCTCTGTGAGTGCCAGTGAAATCATAAAACATTCATTTAAAACCGAACAGAAGGACAGAACCACACTGTCTGCATTGCTATTGCGTCATCATAAAGGGTTCATAATAGACATTATGGTCACAAAAAAGGCATAATTGAGCACTCCCATTGCAAGTTACTGTGGGGTTTGCCAGACACAAGAAATACTTCTTTACCTTAGATAATGCCTTTCAGTATTATTAAAGTCAACATAAAATCAGTTAACCCAATTTACTACTTCCTTAAGGCACAATCCTGGTTTTGCTGTGCATAAATCACTTGTTTGCATCATTCCCAGTAAAGAAATGCTTAAAATAATGCAGAACTAAAATGTAAACAATATATTAAAAATTTAAAAGGGGGGAGGCTATTTCATGCATTCTGACTTATTTACTTATTTACACTGCAAAAGAGTTGGATTTTCATGCGAAACATAACCAAAGTCTCAAAAAACGAGTTGGACGTGCCAAATACAGTTTGTATAGTTTGTAAATACAGCCAAATATGGTTTGTGTAAGTTTTGGAAAGTTTTTTTTTTCCGAGTATGGCCCTGTATGATGTCATAAAGGGCAGAATTCCTTGTATGGGCACTTCTCCCGGAAGAGTGACACCCATCAACGTGCTTCATTCAGGTTACGGAAGATACTGGAATCCGATTCTGGATAGAATATGGCAGAATCTGATTTTTAGCCATAGTTAATTTAAGTCAATAAAATTTTTATTCCTGTTTTATTTGTGTCGATGTTACAGTTTCCAGATGATCTATAGGATTATCATGAGAAACTGTGTGTTATGTCCTCTTTAGAAAAACTTGAAACGCAACTGCTTGACAGGATTCTTGTTTGTAATGATCCAATCTGCTACAGGATAAAATCAAGTCCTGCGCTACATTTTCCTTCTTGAATGTGTTTCACTCAGAAATACATCTGATTATGGAAGTAAAATGGTTTAAAAACAACATTTAACATTGACTTTAACCTGTCATGTTTGAGATAACTTGTCTTTAATTCTTTGTTACTCTCTTGTTCCCTTTAATCATAACTGGTCTGGAACCTTATAAAATAATGTTATTACATTAATAATACTTACATAATAATAATAATAATACAATCTTGAATTAGCCTTTATGTTTATATCCAGTTTTTATTTTAATTTGAAGTCAAGTTTAGGTTTAGTTAAATTTTAGTCATTTTGTTGTGTGCTTACGTTCTTTTATCTATATATTTTGTTCTATATAGATTTATTTTTTTGTTTCAGTTTTAGTTTCAGTAATTCTAGTTCTTCAACCTAAACTTGTTTCAGTTAGTCATTATTTTTTGTTAAATTTTTTAAGCTTAAGTTTCATGTACTATTTATCTATAATTTTATTTTTATTTCAATAACTGTAACAGTTTTAGTTCACAATAATAACACTGAAAATAACCTTCTTGTATTTTTGCCACCACCTGTACTTTTAACACAGCATCCAAAGGCATATAATAGACACATAAAATATTTTAATCTAACAACCATCTTTAAACACCATGAACTGTTTAATATGGAAGGTTTGTGAGAGGCTGGAGATGCTCATATACTGCAAAACCAGATCTGAGAAAGGCCAGCAAAATGTCAAGGGAGGGAGGAGGGATGTATTGCTATGGTGATGAGAGATTTCCTGTTGACAAACAGCCTCTGAGGCTAATTAGGTAATTAAGGAGGAAAAGCTGTGCCACGGGGCAGGGGGAAGGATTTTAGAGTTACACAGTGTCACCACTAGTTCATCACAGAAAGAGAAGAGAAGAGAAGAGAAGAGAAGAGAAGAGAAGAGAAGAGAAGAGAAGAGAAGAGAAGAGAAGAGAAGAGAAGAGAAGGCTTAATGAAGTTTAAACACAGTGTCCTTAATTGACCATGTGTGGATAATGATATCAATCCAATTAAAAACTACATTAAAAACCCACTTATGGTCTTATTCTTAACAAAAATTAAACAAAACCAGGAAATGCACTTTTTTCTGTACTCAACCGGTTTGCTCTCACACACATACACACTCACTTCTCAACAATCCGCCTCCTCACAGCTATGTATAGACATGATTCAGATAGAACACCTCTCCACAGCACAGGTCACACACATTCACACTATCGCATTATATAAAGACCATTATATAAATACAGCCCAAGCCATCAGAAACACTACTGAAACATCCATCCACACACCACACACAGTAATAAGCCGTGCTGAACAGGATGACTGAGTGGCCTGTATGGAACAGGTGTACATTCATACATCAACCGTCCTCTGAAACAATTCACAAACAGAGAACAGGGCAGAGCCATAGAGAGGCATCAGTAAATGATTTTACATTTTGGATCCTGGACTTCTTAACTGCAAGACCTCAGTCAGTCAGTGTCGGCCGCAACACCTCCAGCACTACCACACTGAACACAGGTGCCCCACAAGGCTGTGTGCTCAGCCCGCTGCTCTTCACACTGCTGACTCACGACTGCATTGTCAAGTCCAGCTCTAAACATATCATCAAGTTTGCGGATGACACAACTGTGGTAGGCCTCATCAGCAACAACAATGAAACGCACTACAGAGAGGAAGTGGCACAGCTGGCTGAATGGTGCGATGCTAACAACCTGTCCCTGATGCTAACAACCTGAGTAAGACAAAAGAGGTTGTGATGGACTTCAGGAGAAACTCTGTTGACCACCCCCCACTGACCATCGATGGCTCAACCGTGGAGAGAGTCGGCAGCACTAAATTCCTGGGGGTGCACATCACAGAGGATCTCACCTGGACCACCAACGTCACGTCACTCAACAAGAAGGGACAACAGCGCCTCCACTTTCTTCGCCGGCTGAAAAGGGCAAGTCTCCCTCCACCCATCCTCACCACTTTCTACAGGGGCACCATTGAGAATGTGCTGACCACCTGCATCACTGTCTGGTATGGGAACTGCAGTGCTGCTGACCGCAAGACCCTACAACGGACAGTGAACACTGCCGCAAAGATCATCGGTGCCCCTCTCCCCTCCATCCTGGACATTTTCCTTGCACAATGCTCCAGCAAGGCCTCCAGCATCGTGAAGGACCCCACCCACCCCTCCCACAACCTCTTCCAGCTCCTGCCATCAGGTAGAAGGTACCGGAGTATCAAAGCTCGCTCTGTCAGATTGCTCAACAGCTTTTTTCCCCAGGCTGTGAGAGCTCTTAACTCCAATCTCCCTGTCCCCCTCTGAAACCATGAACACCACCCCCCCCACAACCCCATTAATAACTGTTGACAATTTTCCTAAGTGCAATTCTGAGTGTGCTACACACAGGTGAGTGGGCTATACAAACCACCTGTAGTAATGCACTCATCCCACTATATGCACACCAGACACTTTCCATAAACACTCCCTGCTACAAAGACTCAATAAGATAATATATGTTTACTTGAGCATTGCACTACAAAATCTTTTTGCACTATGTGCTGCTTCACACAAAATCTCCCTTCTGCATAACGATTTAATGTACAAAATATATTTTTTTTGCGCAATTTCATGTACAAATATCTCTTTTGCAC
The DNA here is from genome assembly GCA_039654775.1 of Spinibarbus caldwelli. NCBI lineage: Eukaryota > Metazoa > Chordata > Actinopteri > Cypriniformes > Cyprinidae > Spinibarbus > Spinibarbus caldwelli. Next base: position 44,104,670 of record CM077218.1, on the reverse strand, counting down.
AATTTCATGTACAGTATTTATGTAAAATTCTTGTACAGTCTCAGTTTGTGTATGTGTAGTCATCTAGGTATAGTAGTTATAGTATTTATAGTATATGTATAGTCAGATGGTTAACTGTTGTATAGCTCTATTGTTTTTCCTATACTTGCATTGTTGTATGTTTATCTTATGTTTAACTAATATGTAGCACCGTGGTCCTGCGAGACACAACATTTCGTTCCACTATATGTCCACACATGTAGCAGAATGACAATCAAGCTTGTTCCTCAGTGTAAAAATATGGATCTCAAAATCATGCAGTCACTAATAAAGGGGTCAAATATGCACAAGATGCTGGAAAACCAAAGAATGTGCAGGACCTGGAGGATTTTTATTTTATTTTTTCTGAAGAACAGCAGGCAGGTGAACTGCTCAAGACAAACAAGGGACTCGTAAACAATTATCAAAAAATATAAACACTTGTGGATCATCCAGGTAACGACACGGTATTACTATTCAAGGGTGTGTAAACTTTTGATCAGGGTCATTTTTATAAATTTGGTTATTATTTTGTCTTGTGAAGCATATGTAAACATCTGAAATAGCTTATTCAGGACAGTGCCAAATAAAAAAATAACATGCAATTTTCAAGATCCCTCATATTTGGGGAAAAAAAGTATTAACATTTTGCATATTCTGCAATGGATATGTAAACTTGTGAGCAGAACTGAATTCAACTAAATGGTGATCGGGAAGCTGTTTGGGGCATTTTTGTTACTTTTTTGGCAGCAAATGGTAATTTTGCACATTTGCTGCAGTAAGAGAGATAGATAGATAGATAGATAGATAGATAGATAGATAGATAGATAGATAGATAGATAGATAGATAGATAGATAGATAGATAGATCTTTCCCATTGTCCTTCAAACCACTAGGTTTTACCCATTTTTAGCAAAAAGTTTTTAATCATTTTAAAGTACAGGTCAGAATAAGTATGTTGTTTCATTTTTATATAAATATATCGGCTACACTGAATGGCGCTGGAACATTATTTCAACCATATTTTGACATTTTATTTTCACAAAAGTTATTTGAAACAGACACTTTACTTGCATTTAATATGCTGTCTATAAAATCACTTTGGTAAATTTTATTTGATGCAGTTACCAAAATGGGACATCTGGTCTTTAACCAATAGATAGATAGATAGATAGATAGACAGACGGTCTGGTAAATATATATGCTATATCTATGTGGGCGTGGTTTGGGGTAAAATCCCCGCGGTGGAAGCGCTGTGATGACATTACGTTTTATAGCTTATGTTGACATCATCTTTCCAGCACTCAGTGTGTCAGACACCACTTTTAATCAACTTTAACGTTAAACGGCTCATGAGATCAGCCCTGCTCTAATATCAGACCTACTTTAAAAAAGCGATCTCTTGTTTAACAGTGAAGGTTCATAACTTATCAACAGAATAGACAGTCATAAAAAATGCAAGACTCTAGTAGGCCAGCTGACTTGAGGGGCTAGGTGATGAAATAATGTTATCCCACTAATTACCGAAGGAAATGCACTTTATACTCTAACAAATATCCGTATTCAAAACAATGTAGCTCATACATAATCAACTTTCAGTCGCAGCGCACTTTTAAAAGACCTTGTTGCGAGCGCAAAGATGCCGTCTTGTTGCCAAGTAACCACTAAACGAGCTACGGCTGATAACGGCTAATCCTCGCCGTAAACAAAATCTGTGTTTTTCTCTGTTTTTCTTAAAAAGCGGGCGGAGGGTTGTATTTTGTATTTCACTGGTTGCATGCACTTGTCTATGAGCAGTACAGTGTCTCTCTCTTACCTGAGCGTGAGAGCCGTGGTGGTCAAACATGTCCATCTGGATTTCCTGGGTTGAGGTGGAAGGCGTCCTGGACATAATACCCTCCTGTACCATTGATTTAAACTTTAAATTCGGTTTTACTGTTTCATTTAGAGCCTGCTTTCAGTTTATTATGCATTGTAAAATATTTAAAGGTAAAATAAAAGAGCCGAAGGTGGTTTTCCTCCTCCCTGTGGCTTACAGATGGCTTGTCACTGCGCTGTTGCGCCCCCAGCCCTCACAAACCCGCTCCCTTTGCAAATACAGCGAGCCTAGTCTCCAGCTGTTCAGCGGAGGAACAAGCCCCGCCCTCCTTCCCTTATCAATCAATCAAATAGGGAGGGGGCGGGGCTAGTCGACTATCTGCGCACCGATTGGTTGATCGAATCGAAATTACTATGAGATGGACGATGGCTGCTCTACTCCGCACTCTACTGTGCATAATGGTATCGACACAATGCTGCTCCATATGAACGATAAATGACCACACCCATCGATTCTGTATATTAAGGAAAATCACAATATGCAATTTTTGCTGTTTTTATACACTATATGGACAAAAGTATTGGGACACAGCCTTCTAATTAACAGGTCTGACTACTTTACAAATCTTAATGCTAAAGCATATAATGATATGCTTAGACAATGGTGTGCTTCTGATTTTATAACAACAGTTTGGACAGGAGCCTTTTCTATTCTAACATGACAATGCCTCTCTGTATAAGGCAAAGTTAAAAAAAGAAAAAGAAATGATTGATTCAGTCAGTGAGGAAGAACTTGACTAGTCTGCAGAAATCAAAGTCCTAATCCAAGCTGAACACCTCTGGTGTGACTTTTAATGCAGACCTTGAGACAAAAACTCATCACCAAACACTACTGACCTGCACATATGGGTACAGTCATTTTAGACTCTTCCAAAAATGTTGCAACAGAGATAGATGGAAATAATTTTTTTAAAGACATGAATTATGTTTACATCTTTGTTGCCACAGTTTTGTAAGTGCCTTTTTCTGTTCTAAAGAAGGGGGTGTCCCAATACCTTTGTCTATATAGTGTATGTACAAGTCATTGGTGTTTGGTGATGAGTTTTTGGCTCAAGGTCTGCATTTTAAATCACACCAGAGTTGTTCAGCTGGGATTAGGACTTGGCTTTCTGCAGACCAGTCAAGTTCTTCCACACTGACTGAATCAGTCATTTCTTTTTGAACCTTGGCTTATACACAGAGGCATATAGTCTTGTTAGAATAGAAAAGGGTCCTGTCCAAACTGTTGCTTTCAAATTAGAAGCACACAATTCCCTAGAATATCATTATATGCTTAAACATTAAGATTTGTACTCACAGAAATGACTAAACCTGTTCATTAAAAGGGGGTGACCAATACTTTTGACAATATAGTGTATGTAATATATTATTGTGTTAATCAGTCTAATTGGAAAACTGTATTCCTGTTTGCTAAAGATGACTCAGTTACTGTGAGATTTTTAATTTGTTTTATTTTTAGTAGCCTAGTCTACCAACTTGGTTTCCTGCATTGCCCGCTCATTCATTCAACAGTCAAAGACGAATAAAAAATGACTAAACAGACTGAGAATATTCAAATAACCAGTAACCAAAGACGGAAGGTACCCAAACTGCCACTTTTCTAATTATTTGCACATTCTCATTCATTCTTCTAATACTGCACTTTGCATTTATTATCTCATCAACCAATCTATGTCAAATATGAATTCACTACTACATTACTATTCTCATTGTTCTCATTTTTTCAACAGGTAAAACGCAGTCCTCGTGTGGCCTTTTCACGAAACTGCGCTCAAAAACTAGCCTACAAATACCACTGCCTACAGTTCCCAGCAGTATCCTTTGTGGACCGTACCATTCCTGTTGCCGAGGTAGGCATATCATGCCTTAAATGTATATCAATACTATTACCTGAAGAAGTTATCATAGAATTGTGTAAAGTACTGAATGTACATCGAATAAATACGTTTAATGCCTTTATAATTCATAACCATCTACTTTTGTAGTAATCTTGTAGTAATTGAGTTCCTGTGTAGTAGTCGCACCCCTCCTCCCCGGAATATAACTGTATAATCGCAAAGTCTCCTGCATTGACAGCCTCTTTCAACTTCCGCTGAGTAGCAGCCATGAGGTGAATTTCTTTACACGTGTAATACTCGATTTTTATCGTGAATCTGACTAAGAAAAACCTTCTATCTTGAGGTAGACGTTCTGTACACTTTTTAATAAACAGATGATGAAACGTCTGAAGACGATTTATGGTGTAATGTTGCTATAGGCGAATAATCGCCATGTTGCGTCGTGGTGTTAGCAATCATCGTAACGTCTGGATTCTATTACATTGTACACAGTAAAAGGTTTCTAGCAAACGTTTATCATTGTGTGGTGCTTTGTTTTAATCTGCGTTTCTTATGTTGTATTTTTGTTTATCGGAGGCGGCAAAAGTCCGTATGGTGGGTAGCCCGGTTAGCAAACGTGCTCAGTGTGCCCCGTAAATAGACTAGGGTCTCTTCGACGGCCTGCCTATCCTAAAAACAGAAGCAGATAGAAGGCCATTTGGCCTCATCTTTATATATTTATGCTAGATTTGAGTAAGATGACCGGCTTATTTTATGTTATATTAATATAATAGTAAATTTATAATAAAAAAAATTACCTTTGCTACGTGTACTGCGTTAGGCTAACTGAGATTTGTTATAGCACTTGCATATCATTGCTCTATTGTTGATGTTGATTGATTCTATTGTCCTCATTTGTAAGTCGCTTTGGATAAAAGCGTCTGCTAAATGACTAAATGTAATTTCTTGTGTAAACCTAATGCTGTGGTAAGTTTATAGAAAGGAAAGACAACTTGTTAGGCAGTAGTGTATATTATGTTAATATGTTAAATTTATGAAATTGTGAATTTTGTTCTGAATGACAATTTATGTGATTTATCTATTTATGATTGGTCTTTTTTTTTTTCCTTTTTCTCCAGCATGCTCAGGCTTCAGAAGAGGTTGGCGTCCAGCGTTTTGCGCTGTGGCAAGAAGAAAGTGTGGCTGGACCCAAATGAAACCAATGAGATTGCCAATGCCAACTCTCGTAAGTAATTAGGACCTCCTTTAGTGCTTTTCTCTGCCTTTGTGCAAACAGTTTTTGCCATGGAGTACTAATTATCTTCCTTTAAATCTTTTAGGGCAGCAGATTCGCAAGTTGGTGAAGGATGGGTTGATCATCAAGAAGCCTGTAACCGTTCACTCTCGTGCTCGATGCCGCAAGAATACCCTGGCACGCCGAAAGGGTCGTCATATGGGCATTGGTGTGTACTAGTTTAATGGCATTTGGTTATTAGTTGCTATTGCCATGAGAATGGGAATCATGGCAATCCAAAGGGTGACTTTATGCAGTCTTGTGAATTAATGGGAAAAAGATAGTTCTGTACTCCAGGGCACTAAAAAGTGGGCATTCATACTTGAACTCTTTTCTGGCTGTGTTGTGATTGGCTGTGTTTGCATTCAGGTAAGAGAAAGGGTACGGCAAATGCTCGTATGCCAACGAAGCTGTGTTGGATGAGACGTATGCGTATTCTGCGACGACTTCTGAGACGTTACAGAGAGGCCAAGAAGATCGACAGGCACATGTAAGCTCTTGTTTTCATTTTAAGTTTTATGCGGTGATACTCAGTAACTGTATAGCAGGATTTTATAACTGCTACTGTGAACACGTTGATTTGGCGAGATCCGTTTTTCTTACCAACAACTTGGTGAACATGCAGTCTGAAAGTGTGGATCCACAAATTAATAAATGTATAACAATTCTGTTTCTCCTTCAGGTACCACAGCTTGTATCTGAGGGCAAAGGGTAATGTGTTCAAGAACAAACGTATCCTGATGGAGCACATTCACAAGCTCAAGGCAGACAAGGCCCGCAAGAAGCTCTTGGCGTAAGTGTTCAAATAACATTTCCCAGTGTGCACCACATCAATACACTATCCAGTTGCTTCATCTCAAATCGTTTGAATTGAGTGGAAAATTATTGTAAAATTCCATGGCAATTAGCTGTAAATGTTTTCAAACATGGTCTGACTCTGCTGTAAAGAGCAGTGCTAATCTGTGTGTCCCTTCACCCTGCAGTGATCAGGCAGAGGCTCGTCGTACGAAGACCCGTGAGGCACGTAAACGTCGTGAGGAGAGACAGCAGGCTAAGAAAGAGGAAATCATTAAAACTTTTTCCAAGGAAGAAGAGACCAAGAAATAAGATCGTCTTATTTTCCTGCCTCAAATGTTCTTCAGCTCACCTAAGTGATAATAAATACACTTTGCTACAGCTTTTTGGTCTCCAGAGTGTGTTTATGGATGTATATGCATAGAGGGGTCATTTTGAGGGTCAACACATGATATGAAGCTTTAAAAATTATTCTTATGACACGTAAAAGGAACACAATTTCCAAATGGCACACATTTTTAACATAGAATTATATCAACAAATTTCACACAGCACTGCTGCCCCTGAGAATTTAATTTGAGGTTTCTGATTCTGAATACCCACAGAATGGCATTAGTCATTTAAAAAAGGTAGGCTGAAAATACCAGGAGGTCATGACCATTTTAAAGAATTACAGAACAAAACCAATTTTCAAGATTTAAGAATTTAAATGCCTTATTAATCTGAATTGAGCAGATCATGATTCATGGTGTTTTTATGTCGTTTTCAATGTTGAGTGTCTCTGCTCTCTCTTCCAGTGAGCTGTAGGGCTCCTCTTTTAGTTTGTGGTATTTTGCTTTCATCCTGCAGAAACAGTAATACATGGTTATGTTGAAGTGGGCAGTTACATTTGGAAATTCAATAGTAATGAGACAGTGAACAGAAATGCCTAATAAAAACCCTACATTGATTTTTAGTGTCAGCACTGTATGATATCATTAAAAAGATGTGATAAATATAAGCAAACTGAATGATAAAGACTACTTGCCAAAAACAAATCGCACAGAATGTCAGTGTAATGAATAATGCAATCACCAGGCCTTTAATTGTCCACCTATATGCATTTCTAAGACCTATGTGACCAAAGATGCAAAGATTTTAAAACGGATCAAGCACTGTACAGTTTCAATTAAATCAAAGTGAAATGTTAAATGTGTTTTACTGCTTGAGTAATATTGTAAAACAGTACAAAAACATCTGTTTTCCAGCTAGTTACCTTATTGACATTTAAATCAGCTCACCTTCAATGATGTTGACTGGAAGTGTCAAATTTGCCCGGCCAAGGTAGTTTCTGCTGACACACACGATGGTGCTGTTACTTGTGAAGTTCACGACAGTCATTGTGAAGGTACTTCTTACAGTGGTGTATGATGCTCTCGTTTTAGTAAGATGGCGTTTGCTTTGTAGCAGAGGCCAGTGAAAATCAGGCAAAGGCACTCCCTGACTGACACACACACAAGTGAGCTGATCTTTTTGCAGAGAGCATGCAGAGCTGTTCAGTATCTGAGGATGATCTGCAAGAAACACAATCATGAAACATCATCACAAACAACAGAGAGAGAGTTATCGAAAGCTTTTTAGTGTGATGAATCAGAATGTGAAATATAACTCACAGTGAACCGTCAAAATTGTTTTAGCACTTGCACTCAGATTTTTCCCAAACGTTGCTTCACATGTGATCTCTGCTTGATGATCTTCAGGTAAGGGTACATAGAGGAGCTGTTCAGAATATCCTGAAACTTCATGCATTTCTTTTTTAGATTTTTGTGTTACTAGTGGTTTTGAGCTGAGCCCTTTCCAGGTTATTTTTGGATCAATACCAGGGCAGTGATTTGAAAGGCTACAGTTGAAAACAGTCTCCTCTCCAGCCAGAAGGTACTTGGAGTAAATGCTTGGAGTCAGCTCCACTTTCGCTACAGAAAATAAAGACATACAAAGTTTACAGCATAACATTTAATTGTGTAAACACTAAATAAGCAATATTAATGCAAAACACTGCAGGTGATTAGGGATTAAAATTTTAACCAATAGATATCAACATGTTTCCCCAGTTGATTAATCGTAGTACTTTAAGACAGATGAAATGTTACCTTTAAATATGTAAATGAGGCACTAATTAAATATGCACGCATTTGCAATTATTTCGAACCCTAATCTGAACATTGGATAAAGCCAGATTCAAAATTCTTGTTTCATTTTGTTCACATATTAGCATTAAAAGTTTTTACAGAGGGGATTTTGTAAATGTATTAAACATATAGTAGTATTAAAAAATACTGCACACAACCAGAAAAATATGCCATATTTTTTTTAAGAATGCAGTATTACATAAATCAGGTTAATGTTATTTGAAACCTCTTTGAAAACTTTCAGAATATAGACACGAATATAACTGTAAAGCAAGTGCTACTGAAGTGGAGATTTCTGGCTCAGTGCAGATATAGACCAGAATAACTAAAAAAAACATGGTTTTGCCTGTAGTGTCTTGCCTTCAAAATAAATTTGAAATACCTATAAAATACCCATAGAAAAATGTAAAACTTAAATAATAATAATAGGGCCAACGTGACATAGTAATTTAATACAAATAAACGAAGAATTAATGCAATCAAGTCAGCTGAAATAAATAAATTAAATAACAATAAAAGTTGTTGTGGTACTATCAGTGTTGTCATGGAAATATTTCAAATGTCAAAGCAATGCATTACTGAGCAATACCAAATTACCCTGCTGAAAATAATAGGCTAATAGAAACCATCACAGACTTTGTAATGGTTTTACTGGTTATAATAGGAATTGTACTGATTTTGATGATAACTGTAATGGTCTCTACTGGTAATTTGTTACCAGTAACCATTAAATCCTAATGTCCAAAACACAGGAAACCATTTTTAATGGTTTTAATGGTTAAAAGTGGATGGTTTGTAATGGTAGGCTATTTGTAGTGGAAACCATTAGAATTTCTGATGGTTTCTATTGTTTTTTCAGCAGGGTACACAATTAGTAAACCGCCCCATGTTATTAAGTGTCTACCATGAGTAAACAAAAGCATACATATATATTCATGAAAGATTATTAATCATTCAGATATTTTTTTGTAGTTTCCACTTTCATACCAACACATGAGGCCACTTGAACCCTATCAGGGAAAACGTGTCTTTCGTTCGCTCCCCATTCCAACATGAAGCCGTACTCCTCAGGTGTGTCCCGCGCGTCCCGCAAAACAACACTGCATTCTGATTCCGTGGAAATCATGGGTCTCATCAGTCCATCCCTCTTCTGCACCTCTGCGGGGCTGAGGGGGAACTCAGGACTGCCTCTGAACCAGACCTGTCGGCCGGAGAGCGCTCTCATTGGAGCAGTAAACGCGCAGGGGATCCAGGCACGACCTCTCTCAGTGCCGATAAACTTTTCTGTCAGTCGTAATCTGAAGTTATAATCTCCTAAACACAACACTTAGTGTTAAAATGTTCTTTAATCGACACAAATTGTTAAAAAAGAGCAAATGCGAGATTTATGTTTTGGTCTCACCCCCTGGAGCTAGGCATCCATTACATAATCCAGTAAAGAACAGAACACAAAGCAGAACAGACAGCAACCTCCTGTAATGTTTTGTTAGAACAGTGTTAGATTTCACACAGACTGAACATTGGCTTAAAAATTGAGAAATGTCTAAAAATGTACCCACCATTTCATCATTTTTGTGCTGACCTCGATCTCTTTGACATACACAATACTCTAGACTTTAATGTGTTGTCTGCTTGTTGTAAAGAAAACGTTTTAGAAACCAGTTCCTCATAATAACCAGGCTGTGAGATCATGTCCTGTGTCATCACGCATACCTCAGCAAATCTTAAGGGCGAGAAGGAAACCTTTCCAAAAACAATTATATGCCAATATGCAGCAACATAAACTTGGTATACACAGGCTCATATCTGGAAACTGACACTTTTAAATCTACAATCTCAGCTTGTCTCTAGGACCTGTGAGATATGATTGACCTGGGGCTATAGCTAGTGTTAATCTTAATTCAACTGTATGTGAAAAGAAAGCACAATTCACACAACATCACTGCGTATCGACAAATCTAAGAGCAAATGACAAAATATATAAACACAGTGCCATCTACTGGACTCTGTAAGTGTCAGTTTTACTCACCAGGTCGGTACTTTAGTGCATGTATAAAAAAGCACCTTTGATGATTCACATGTATCTTTAAGTCCACTGATAACACTTTTTAACAATATACCCTTATATAGGCCTACCTAGGTTAACATTTATTTAGGAATATAGCCTACTTTTGTTCACTGTTAAGGTGAGACACTGCGGGTGAATAGGGTAAAAAAACAAAAAACTAATAGTTATCGCCTTACCCGGCTGATTGATTACATTGATAATTGCAAACATTTTTTGTATTACAAGTTTTCTAAAATGTTAGGTTTAAATATGCAAATGAGTCATTATTTAATGAAATATGCGCTAATTTGCATAAATTTCTAGTACAAAAATCTAAACACTGGATTATGTCAGGTTTAAAATTTTTGACATATTAGAGTCAAAAGTAGTTTTTACAGAGGGAATTTGGGGTATCTCATTTTTATCACTCCATAATTCAGAAAATGCTTAGAATGGACAGAAAACACTATATTTTCACATTTTTTGGGGGGAATAAAATGTTGTATATAATCAAGCAAATTATATGTGAACAAATCCCTCTGTAAAAACCTTCAGGATATAGACAGGAATAAAAATGTAAAGTTTGGTGTGTGTAAGTGCTACTGAAGTGGAGATTTGTGGCTCAGTGTAGGAGAAAAAACTCATTTTGAGAAAATGGCCTTTAAAAATATGTATTGTAATTGAAATCTATTGACACAAATTGATAAAGAGCTATAAAAGAAACACTTAACAGTGTCTTTTGGATGTTTTCTTTCCACTAGTCTGAAAAAACACTCTAGGAAAAATCAAAAAGCCCAAAATCTCAAAAATTGACAGGTGCATGAAAAAACTGTGTTTTTGCCTGCAGTGTCTCCCCTTAATTCACATTCACCCCTAGGCTAAATTGGATTAAAGTAGCCTATACAATTTTCAATACTGATTATGTTACGTGTATAGTAACATTAACCTAGATTTATGAAAGCTGTAAAGGTATCCTCACGGATAGTTCATGATACCATAATGCATTAACTAATCTTAACAAATGGAGCTTTATTTTAAACTGTTACCAGGTTAATTGATTATTTACATTTACATTTAGTCATTTTGCAGACGCTTTTATCCAAAGCGACTTACAATTGGGGAATACATAAAGAGATTCATCTTAAAGAGGCAACAGACAGAGGAAGTGCTAGTAATACCAAGTCTCAGGCATTGTTCAAATAACTACAAGCTAGAAAGGGAAGGAATAAATAAAGAGAAAGACAAAGTTTTTTTTTTTTTTTTTTTTTAAATTTAAGATGAAGTCAAGCAGTGACGAAAGAGATGTGTTTTCAGCTGTCGCTTGAAAATTGTCAGGGAATCAGCATTCCGGATAAGGGTGGGAAGATCATTCCACCACCCAGGAGCAGTGAACGAGAATGTTCTGGAAAGTGATTTTGAGCCTCTCTGTGACGGTACCATGAGGCGTCGCTCACTAGCGGATCTCAGACTTCTGGAGGGGGTGTAGATTCGTAATAGTGAGTGGAAGTAGGCGGGTGCTGAGCCTGTGGCTGTTCTATATGCAAGCATCAATGTCTTGAACTTGATGCGAGCTGCAACCGGTAGCCAGTGCAAGGAGATAAATAGAGGCGTAACATGGGCTCTTTTGGGCTCGTTGAAGACCAGTCATGCCGCTGTATTCTGAATCATTTGTAGAGGTTTGATTGTGCTTGATGGAAGTCCAGCCAGAAGAGCATTGCAGTAGTCCAACCTAGAAATGACAAGAGCCTGGACAAGAAGTTGAGCAGCATGCTCTGTTAGAAAAGGCCTGATCTTTCTGATGTTGTGTAATGCAGACCTCCAAGATCGAGCAGTCTTTGCAATGTGGTCTTTGATTAATATAACAGAAATTATATTATATAACATCTTAGACAAAGTAGTCTTTGTCTGACATTTTCTGTCGAGTCGATGGCATTGTTTGTCATGCACCTACAAAAAATGGTCGTGTCTGGTTTATCTCTGAGCTATCTTGATAAACTGTTACTTTCGTAACCACAAACACTTCTTTTATTATCCCTGCAAACCTAATGAAAACAACAACAACAAATAAGAAGGGAGATATATGCGGTCTTGGCGATGATTCCATGAGCAACATAATTTTGGACAAACAGTGTTTTAATATTTGTCTATATCTTGTGGTTCTTTTTATTGTTAAATAAACATCACATTTAAAAAAAAAAAAAAAAACTTAAAAACTTAACACACTATAGCATCCTGTTTCAACAGACAACATTTCTTTTAGTGACATTTGGTATTTCTCCTGAGATTTGGCTAAAATATCATGAAAATATGAATACACGACAGAATGTGATACATTTTTACTAATGGTGCAAATAGTGTTGTGGGTTTTAAGAGACACAGTTCAGGCAGGCAGTAACATTTCACCATATCAAACATCATGAGTGTCTGCGTGTTTGCATGAGCATCGTGTTGCTTTTCAGTTCCCCCATGTTATTCTTAGATTACCCGTTTTATGCTTCCTCTTTTACTGTAAACAAACAAATACATAAAAATTCATGCTGGGACACTGAAATATGCCTCATAACCAACACTAAAAATATAACAGTGTCTGCTTATGAGCTGGCTTACCTTCATTCATATTTACTAGAAGAGTCATATTTGTCTGACCGAGTTCAATTCTGCTGACGCACACTGGAGAACTGATTCTGGTAAGGTCCTCAGCAGTCATTGTGAAGGTGCTATTTACAGTGATGTGACCTTCTGATGCTCTGACCATGTTCAAATCAGCGTTGTTTTGTAGAGGCCAGTGAATATCAGGCAAAGGCACTCCCTGACTGACACACACACAAGTGAGCAGATCCTGTTGCAGAGAGCATGTAGAGTTGTTCCGTAGAGTTGAGGGTGATCTGCAAGAAACACAATCATGAAACGTTAACAGCAAGAGAGAGTTATCAAAAGTTTTTCAGTGTGATCAATGAATCAAGATGTGAAATGTAACTGTACTCACAGAGAACCGTCAAAGTCATGGTAGCTCTGGCACTCAGATTTTTCCCAAATGTTTGGAACAACAGAATTAATGACAGAATTTTCATTTTTTGGGTGAACTATCCCTTTAAATCAGGTGTCTCCAAACTCATTCCTGGGGGGCCGGTGTCCTGCAGAGTTTAGCTCCAAACCTAATTAAGCAGCTAATCAAGATCATACTAGTCATGCTAGAAATGTCCAGACAGGTGTGTTGAGGCAAGTTGAAGCTAAACTCTGCAGGACATTGGCTCTCCAGGACCGAGATTGGAGACCCCTGTTTTAAATGGACAACTTTCAAAATATTTTTTCTCTTTAAATCAAGCAAAACTTTCTCTAAGAGGTATGAATGACTTGGACTTGATTCATAGGATTAAACAGCAGACAGAACAGCCAATATTATTTGCATATGAAATTCTTGAAAGATAAAGGAGGAACGTGGAATAGAATATAATGGAATGAACATAATATTTATCATGAAATATTTGCCATGCTACAACATTTCCTGATTACAATTGTTGCCATGTTTTTTTTCCCAGCAACCTCCCTGAGCAGAGTTCTGCTGTTAGAGGACACACAGATGTTGATCTTTCAATGAAGTGCTTTAATGAAATTATAAGCTTCACATTTCTGTTTTTTCAGTCCTCCCAAAATTGACCACATTCACTTCCATTGTAAGTGCTTCACCATAACACAAATACAAAAGAAGAGCTGCTGTTAAGTCTCCAAATTGTCCATCATCTTGCACTTCCTCTGTTACTGCAAACACACAGAAACAAGAATATTGATCTCTGCTTGGTAATTCTCAGAGATGGGTGTATATAGGAGCTGTTCTGTGTAAATAAAATAATTTTAATTTTCAATGGGTATTTGAAAAGTAAATATTGTTTTGAGCTAAGCCCCTTCCATGTTATTTTTGGATCACTACCAAAGCAGAGACCTGGAAGTCTGCAAGTTATAAAAGTTTGCTTTGAAGTTACAAGGACCTCAGTGTTTAGACTGATGTTCACTTTTGCTGTGAAAATAGGAAATAGGACGGACCGTTATTTAACACTCATATCACGCAACACTGAAGAGGAACTGTCAATAGGAATTCTATGCCAATAAACACGGGACTCCAGACAGTGAATGGATAAAATGCGACAAAAATTAAAATGTTCAAGGGAACTTTTGTGTGGGTTCTTGTGCAGTTTTGTCAAATAATGTTGAAATAAGCACAGTCATTCTCTGTATGCAACAACAGACACAGCTTAAGAAAAATGATTCTTATGAACCAGTTCTTTTTAATTAGTCTGTCAAAAAGACTCACATAAAAGTCTTTCAGAACTTAGGAATTTGGAATCAGACCTTCTCAGTCAGTGACTCCCTCACTTAACTGTTAGTCTGTTTTTGGTAATATAAGATTACAAATGAAGCGGGAACCATTACTGTAATGTACAGAATATTACTGTAAGCTTGTGAGACTTGCATCATTTTATTTACTTATTTGTTCATATGACAATATGTAATAAAATCTCTTTCATCTTGCATCATTGGTGAGATAGGTTTATTACAGGTTTGCATTACTTGAAATAAGTGGATTCAGTATAAAATGGGTTACTGTGCATTATACAATATACAGAAACTACGTGGCAGAATGTTTTGGAGATTTCATAATATCAGTTTACATAGTAAAGACTGCTTGATCTCCCCGTATGGAGTGAGGCACCCATTATTTGTCCACAGGTGTGGAAAAAAGTGCAAAATAGCCATGTCTCATGCCGAACAGCCACTATCTTAATCCTGTAGTATTTCATTAGAACAGTATTATGAGATTTTGTACTTCATAAGGAATTCTACGACTAAACATTTATGCTCCTTTTTTGAGTTGATCTTGATCCCCCCACATGAAACTTTATTTTTTCAGTGATTCTTGATGCTAGATTACAGTTCAATGCACTCATGCACTTGTTTTTAAAAGAAGAGCTTAAGAGAGCAGTTGTGAATTGTGGGGACTTTCTATAGACTTCTATTACTTTTATACTGACCAAACAATATTTTCTATCCCCTAACCCTAAAGCCCCGACAGAAAACCTGTTTGCACTGTTACACTTTCAGATAAACATCATTTAATATTTTTATTAAAAAAAAAAAAAAATCCCTTGTCAAAAATTTCAGGTTTTACCATCCTAGTGAGGACATTTGGTCCCCACAATGTAGCATAAACAAGTATACACACACACAAACACACACACACACACACACACATACATATATATATATATATATATATATATATATATATACATACAGTGGGTACGGAAAGTATTCAGACCCCCTTAAATTTTTCACTCTTTGTTATATTGCAGCCATTTGCTAAAATCATTTAAGTTCATTTTTTTCCTCATTAATGTACACACAGCACCCCATATTGACAGAAAAACACAGAATTGTTGACATTTTTGCAGATTTATTAAAAAAGAAAAACTGAAATATCACATGGTCCTAAGTATTCAGACCTTTTGCTGTGACACTCATATATTTAACTCAGGTGCTGTCCATTTCTTCTGATCATCCTTGAGATGGTTCTGCACCTTCATTTGAGTCCAGCTGTGTTTGATTATACTGATTCGACTTGATTAGGAAAACCACACACCTGTCTATATAAGACCTTACAGCTCACAGTGCATGTCAGAGCAAATGAGAATCATGAGGTCAAAGGAACTGCCTGAAGAGCTCAGAGACAGAATTGTGGCAAGGCACAGATCTGGCCAAGGTTACAAAAAAATTTCTGCTGCACTTAAGGTTCCTAAGAGCACAGTGGCCTCCATAATCCTTAAATGGATGACGTTTGGGACGACCAGAACCCTTCCTAGCGCTGGCCATCCGGCCAAACTGAGCTATCGGGGGAGAAGAGCCTTGGTGAGAGAGGTAAAGAAGAACCCAAAGATCACTGTGGCTGAGCTCCAGAGATGGAGTCGGGAGATGGGAGAAAGTTGTAGAAAGTCAACCATCACTGCAGCCCTCCACCAATCGGGGCTTTATGGCAGAGTGGCCCGACGGAAGCCTCTCCTCAGTGCAAGACACATGAAAGCCCGCATGGAGTTTGCTAAAAAACACCTGAAGGACTCCAAGATGGTGAGAAATAAGATTCTCTGGTCTGATGAGACCAAGATAGAACTTTTTGGCCTTAATTCTAAGTGGTATGTGTGGAGAAAACCAGGCACTGCTCATCACCTGTCCAATACAGTCCCAACAGTGAAGCATGGTGGTGGCAGCATCATGCTGTGGGGGTGTTTTTCAGCTGCAGGGACAGGACGACTGGTTGCAATCGAGGGAAAGATGAATGCGGCCAAGTACAGGGATATCCTGGACGAAAACCTTCTCCAGAGTGCTCAGGACCTCAGACTGGGCCGAAGGTTTACCTTCCAACAAGACAATGACCCTAAGCACACAGCTAAAATAACGAAGGAGTGGCTTCACAACAACTCCGTGACTGTTCTTGAATGGCCCAGCCAGAGCCCTGACTTAAACCCAATTGAGCATCTAAAAATGGCTGTCCACCAACGTTTACCATCCAACCTGACAGAACTGGAGAGGATCTGCAAGGAGGAATGGCAGAGGATCCCCAAATCCAGGTGTGAAAAACTTGTTGCATCTTTCCCAAAAAGACTCATGGCTGTATTACATCAAAAGGGTGCTTCTACTAAATACTGAGCAAAGGATCTGAATACTTAGGACCATGTGATATTTCAGTTTTTCTTTTTTAATAAATCTGCAAAAATGTCAACAATTCTGTGTTTTTCTGTCAATATGGGGTGCTGTGTGTACATTAATGAGGAAAAAAAATGAACTTAAATGATTTTAGCAAATGGCTGCAATATAACAAAGAGTGAAAAATTTAAGGGGGTCTGAATACTTTCCGTACCCACTGTGTATATATATATACACACAGGTGTATATATATATATATACAGTGCCTTGTGAAAGTATTCATACCCCTTAATTTTTTTCACGTTTTATGTTGCTGCCTTATGTTAAACTGCTTTAAATGACTTTTTTCCCATATCAATCTACACTCCATACACCATAATTGTAAAGCAAAAACAAACAAACAGGTTTTTAACATCTTTGCAAATTTATAAAAAACTAAAATGATTCCATTGCATAAGTATTCATACCCTTATCTGGGATAGTTGAAATTTAGCTCAGGAGCATTCATATTGCTTGTAGATGTTACTACACTTCAAGTGAAGTTAACCTGTGGCAAATTCAATTGAATGGGTATGATTTGGAGGCACACACGTCTTAATAAAAGGTCTAATAGCTGATAATGCATATCAGAGCAAAAAAAACAAGCACTGAGGTCAAAAGAACTGCCTGTAGAGCTCAGAAACAGGTTTGCGTCAAGCCACACATCTGTGGAAGTGTTCAGAAAAACACTCTGCTTCATTGAAGGGACACAGAAGCATGTAGTCTCTGTTACTCTTAATGGAAGACGTCTGAAACAACCAGGGCTCTTCCTAGAGCTGGCCTCCTGGCCAAACTGAGCAAATGAAAGAGAAGGGCTTTGCTTGGTGTGGTGACCAAGAACCTGATGGTCACTCTAGTTGAGATCCATGATCATATATGCAGATGGAGAAATTTACAGAAGGACAAACATCATTGCAACACTCCACCAATTTGGGCTTTATGGCGGTGTGACAAGATTCAGTCCTCTCTTCAGACAAGACACATGAAAACACACTTGGAATTTGCAAAAAAGCACCTAAAAGGACCCACAGACTCTGAGAAACAAGATTATCTTGTCTGATGAACCTCAATTCTAAGCATCATGTTTGAAGGAAACCAGCTCTGCTCATCACCTGCAGAGTAGCATCCAAAAAGTAAAGTGTGGTGGTAGCAGCCTCATGCTGTGGGGCTGTTTTTCAGCGGCAGGGACTGAGGGACTCGTCAGAGAAGAAGAAAAGCTCAATGAACCAAAATATAGAGATAGCCTCAATGAAAACTCAGTCCAGAGCATTCAGAACCTCATACTGGTCAGAAGGCTCACCTTCGAACAGGACAATGGACCTAAACGCACAGCAAGAGTGGCTTATAGACAACTCTGTGAATGTCCTTGAGTGGCCCAGCAACAGCCTGAGCTTGAACCCAATCAAATATTTCTGGAGAAATCTGAAAATGTGCATCTGCCCCCATCCAACCTGACAGAGCCTGAGAGGTGAAGAGAAGAATGACAGATAATTGCCAAATGCTGATGAGCAAAGCTTGTCGCATCAAACAAAAAAAAAGACTTGAGACTGTAAAGGTTCTTCAGCTAAATATTTAGTTAAGGGTATGAATACTTATGCAATGTACTGCAGTTTTTTATTTTTAATAAATTTACGAAGTTGTGACAGTTCTGTTTTTACTTTGTCAGTATGGTGTATGGAGTGTAGATTGATGTGGAAAAAAAGTAATTTAAAGAAGTTTAACATAAGGCAGCAACATAACAAAATGTGAAAAAAATTAAGGGGTATGAATACTTTCACAAGCCACTGTATATATGTGTGTGTGTGTGTATACATATTTCATTTTAAATCAAACAAATCGATGAATGACCTGAACTTGATTAACAGGATTGGATACTGGACAGTACAACCAGTGTTATTTGCGTACATGCCTCTTAGAACATAAAGGAGGAACATGGAATAGAATGAACATAATATTTGTCATGTTTGACATGCAGCATTTTCTGTTTGCAATCTTTACATGGTGAACTTTAGTAGGAAACATAAACATTGATCTTTCAATGCCTGAAAAAGCATCAATAGGCCGGCTGCACCAAATAGAATAAATCCAAGCATAGTTGAGATAAATAGGTACTAAATATACACACATTACTTAATGTTTGACCGTTGCACCATTAAACTTAAAACAGACTGAATAAATGTTATTTCTTTTTTAGGAATTCCATCCTGTGACTAAATTTATACTTTCATATTTTAAAAGAGAAAACGTTATGTGAATAACAGACTTGACAGTGGCTCTTCAGCACGAACGTTTGCCCTCTGTCAATATCAGTATCTGTCAATAATACACAAGTTTAAACGTTAAAAAGTAATACTAAAATAATATATATACACAATACAATTACTATTGTTTGTTTTACTGTCAGTATCTATTGCCCCTTAGTGTGAGTAGTACATCCCAATTTACAAAATTTACAAAAAGAAAAAGCTAATTATGAAATGTATATATAAAAATTGATCAAACTTGATATTAACCTTCATTTATAAATAGAATTATAGCATTATTCACTGTAATTTCATGATACTGTAATGTTAACCAACTGAATCTTATTCCAAAGTTTTAACATCTTATTTCATTAATAATATTAGGAATTATCAATCTAAGATACAGACAGTCTCTCTTATTTTTTGAGAAAAATGGCATCTCAGGAGGGATTTTGTCCCACTCCTCTTTGCAGATCCTCTCCAAGTCATTAAGGTTTCCAGGCTGACGTTTGGCAACTCGAACCTTCAGCTCCCTCCACAGATTTTCTATGGGATTAAGGTCTGGAGACTGGCTAGGCCACTCCAGGACCTTAATGTGCTTCTTGAGCCACTCCTTTGTTGCCTTGGCCGTGTGTTTTGGGTCATTGTCATGCTGGAATACCCATCCACGACCCATTTTCAATGCCCTGGCGGTACATGACCCCGTCCTTCGTCCCTTTGATGCAGTGCAGTTGTCCTGTCCCCTTAGCAGAAAAACACCCCCAAAGCATAATGTTTCCACCTCCATGTTTGACGGTGGGGACGATGTTCTTGGGGTCATAGGCAGCATTCCGCCTCCTCAAAACACGGCGAGTTAAGTTGATGCCAAAGAGTCCCAGTCCGAGGGAGATTGACGGTTATTTTGTGTTTCTTCCACTTGTGAATAATCGCACCAACTGTTGTCACCTTCTCACCAAGCTGCTTGGCGATGGTCTTGTAGCCCATTCCAGCCTTGTGTAGGTCTACAATCTTGTCCCTGACATCCTTGGACAGCTCTTTGGTCTTGGCCATGGTGGAGAGTTTGGAATCTGATTGATTGATTGCTTCTGTGGACAGGTGTCTTTTATACAGGTAACAAACTGAGATTAGGAGCACTCCCTTTAAGAGAGTCTTAATCTCAGCTCCTTACCTGTATAAAAGACACCTGGGAGCCAGAAATCTTGCTGATTGATAGGGGATCAAATACTTATTTCACTCATTAAAATGCAAATCAATTTATAACTTTTGTGAAATGCATTTTTCTGGATTTTTTTGTTGTTATTCTGTCTCTCACTGTTAAAATAAACCTACCATTAAAATTATAGACTGATCATTTCTTTGTCAGTGGGCAAACGTACAAAATAAGCAGGGGATCAAATAATTCCCACCCCTCTCTTGTCTGTTTCTAATTAGTATTCTAGACATTTGATTAATCTAGTTAACTCTTTACTTTATATTTACTCATTCATTAGGTATGTCACTCAGGGTGTATCACGGCGGCTGATGTATATGTACCCCACGATCACAAACTCTCCAGCCTGATCGTTAGTCAGAGGTTATGACTAACTATTTAATAGACCGCCTCATGCTTGTCATTCTTTAAATAGTGGTTCTATTTAGCCCCCTACAGTCACCTATGTAACAACTTAGTTAAAGCGCAAACAAAATCAGAGGTTATGGCTAGCACTATGAAATATATTAATACTTCCATAGTGTTTTGTCTAGCCCCCTTTTGTCACGGAATGAATAGGAGTAAACAAAAATAGCAGATCCAAGTGCAGCTTTATTCTACAAAAACAAAGGGCAAAAACACTGGCAAGAGGAATCCACAAAACAGAATCCGAAAACACAAAGAAACAGGGGAAACAGAAAACACAATGTAACAGGTCCAATGCTGCAGCAACTAAGGACAAAGTGAGCATAGTATAAATAATGGTGAGCTAATAGGTAAATGATAAACAGCTGGAGGTAATGAAACAATAATCAGTGCAAGGGGTGATGGGAACTGAAGTCCAGAACAAAAACAATAAAGCAGCAGCTTTGTTGGGCACACCAGACACTGGCTATGGCACCTATAGTTAGTCTAACTATATAACAACTTGAATAAAGCTTAGGCAATAATCAGAGGTTATGGCTAGCACTATGAAATATGCTTATACTTCAAGAGTGTTTTTACCTAGCCCCCTATAGTTATTCTAACCACATAACAACTTGAATAAAGCTGAGATAATAACCAAAGGTTATGGCTAATACTATGAAATATGCCTGATCCATGCTAGTACTCCAATAGCATTTTGTCCAGCCCCCCATAGTTAATGTGACTGCATAACAACTTAACTAAAGTCAAGCAGTTAGTCAGAAATCTATAATCTCCCCTGATGTGCCCCATGCTCCATCTAACCTGAGATTTAGTATGTACTAACCCTGGACGCAGATTTGCAGTAACATACGCCTTCACTTAATCTACTTAAGAAAATAATTTCAGAGTAGGTCAGAATAAAATCAAATGTAACAATTTATTATCAGTCAGGTAAATATGTATTATGCCAATTACATAGCCAGTTCAAAGATATCAAATCATATCAATACAAAACATCAAATTCTCAAAGATAAATCTAAGAGTAAAAGATGCACCTGACCTTAGAAAATACATAGTGTGAAGTCTAGAGACACACCACACTACGGGCTTTCTGGCTACAGAATTGCGCCGATCTTCTTGCAAGATTTCCTTAAGTACTCAGCCCAAATTCAAAATTTTAATTTGTATTGATCAAGCTGAATTAACACCTTTTGGGACATACGGTAATTTGCATGAAGACACTGAGAAATGACACACCCTCTACAGTCAAACGACATCAAACATGAACAGTTGCATTGTTATTAACTCTGATTAAGAATAGTGGTTTCTGTGAGATGGAAATTAGGGGAGAGAGGGGGAGAGTGAGTGAAGGAAGTGGATAGGTGAGAAGGAAAATTCTCTCACATCTTCTCTCAGTGAGATGTGGAAACAGATGTCTGTATTTGAATACACTATGTGTGTATTGTCCGTCTCAGAAGATCAAAGTGTCTGAGGTTCTGTAATTCTTACACCACGCTGAATTATCTTTCCATGCACCTCTAAAAATAGAAGATTTTCCCTTTCCCTGAGCAATATGGGTAAACCTTAACTCACTTAAACACATATCGCTATATTCTTGCACAACTAAAGCAGTTATATGTGGCGATCATATTCAAATCTTTTACTAAAAAAATGGTTCTATGAGGACAGCCAGTTTCTGATGTTTGTCTCCATCCTGTGGCACTGTTTCATTGTTATGTATGTAAGGGATAATGCACAACTAGCTGTGCATTAAAGGGATACTCCACCCCAAAATGAAAATTTTGTCATTAATCACTTACCCCCATGTCGTTCCAAACCCGTAAAAGCTTTGTTCGTCTTCGGAACACAATTTAAGATATTTTGGATGAAAACTGGGAGGCTTGTGACTGTCTCATTGACTGCCAAGTAAATAACACTGTCAAGACCCAGAAAAGTATGAAAGACATCATCAAAATAGTCCATCTGCCATAAGCGGTTCAACCGTAATTTTACGAAGCTACGAGAATACTTTTTATGCAAAGAAAACAAAAATAACGACTTTATTTTGTGGTGTGGCTGACACAGAACAGCGTAAAAAAAAAACTAACCCTGCATATTTTGACAATTCAAATGGCAGCATGGAAATTAAAAAAATATTTTATGTGTGCTAAAAACAAAAAGTAATTTATGTAAACTGCTTGTACATTCTGTTTAGCTCTCAGCTTCTCTCATGCTTATCTGATAAACATCTTTCAGGCATCACGGATAAATAAACGTCAACTAGAACATCATAAAACAAGTAAAATCATCTGCATAATCATCATAAATTCTATTTAAGCAACATGCATCTTTATGCAACCAAAGAGACACTTTTATTTTAGTTTAATTCAATGCTAGCCAAGATCAAGAGCATATCAGCAGCAAACAGCTTGAAAAGCTGTTATGAGTGTGGTCAAGCAGATAAAAAATTCAAAGCACATAAAATATTTACTGATGGTTCACATAATGGAAACATCATTCGGAATCAGCTCAGTTTTTGTACTGTGATGCAACAGGCTTTTACTGGGCTTTTACTTTATCAGTGACTTGGATTTTCTGAGGTCTCAGTGTGGTAAACAGTAACTGAACTATTCATCTATTTTTTCAGCCTGATTGCTTTAAAATCCATATTTATGACATCCATACATATGACTTCCATAAAGGTCCTGTGTTTTTGTTATAAGAACATTGATCCGATGGAAATTTTTCATCATTTAGCATCATCATTTACTCACCATGTCTTTCCAAACCTGTATGACTTTGCTTTTTTTTCATAGTCTGAATATCATTTCATATAAAGTTAGTCACTGACTTGCATAGTATGGAAAAAAAGTTCCTCAGAATATCTTCTTTTGTGTTCCACAGAAGACAGAAAGTCACAAATGTTTGGAATGACAAAGGTGAGTAAATGAATGGGTAAACTATCCCTTTACGTCTCTAGTGTGCAATGCACACAGTTTCATTCACTACTAGCACCTCTGACTTGTTCAGTTTCTCAAACGCTCAGAAGAAAGTGAGGTAGCTGGGGGGGGGTCACATCAGACGAGCATTTGATTGGCCGCTGCCCCTTGCATTCTTTGACCATCATTGGCTAAAATGAAGGGGAGAAACCCTTCTCTAGCAGCTCTGGCCCACACAACCCTTCCTCCCAGTCATGAGGTGCTGCCATGGGCTAATTCTGTACTCGGCACTCGTATTACCCCGAGAGAGAATGAAAAAGAGTGTGTGTGAGAGTGAGATAGGGAGGGAGGGGCAAGCAAGTTGTGCCCAGGGTGAGCGAGAGGGGGAGGGGGTAGAGAACGCAGAAGAAGCAACAGCTTGAGATTTCTAGGGAACCGGACGAAAGGAAAGTCTGAGCAGCTCCTACAAGACAAGGAAGTACAGAGGGAAGGATGAGGTGGAGAAACATGGAAAAATAACAAAGATGCCTTAAAGGAACATAGCGGCCAAGCAAGGAGTGAAGGAATTTGTTCTTGTGCGAGACAAGAAGACGAGAAGAAAGTGGGCTGATAGATTAAGAAAAGAGCAAAGTAGCAGAGAAGTGATAAAAAGCCAGGCCTGTCAGTAGAGAAAAGAGAGGGAAAAAGAGAGCAAGTGGCAGTTAAATTAAGAGGAGGGAGGGTGAGGAGATTAACAGTCTGAGAGAAAGAGAGAGAGAAAGAAAGAGAGAGAGTAAAGAAAAGGGTGCAGTCGTCAAGAAAAAGACTCAGGGATAAAATAAGGAGAGGACGGTAGAGCACAAGAGGAAGTCGTTGGCAGCGGGAACATCTGCATTTAAATGAGAGTTTACGAGAGCACATGCATGTCAGCGACTATGTGTACGCCAAAGCTTGTGTGTGAGAGTGGATGCGCGTTATGAGGACTCTTATGCTCTGTCTCCTTCCTATCATCCTTCTGTGTTCTTTCTGCAGTGTGGCCTTCTGGATATTCCTCTCTAACAAGTGAGTATATCCATTTCAGCCTGTGTGTGTATCTTATATGTCCTTCTATTTGGAGAGTGAACTTTAAAAGACCTGAGTGTTACAGCACATCAAGACACCAAGACTGAAATGAAGTCTTTTTCTGTCAAGATAATTACCAATAATTTTTTAGTAAGCAAAGGCCATTTTAATCTTTGTACTGTCAGAGACATGCAGACATTTGATTTGTAAAAGATTACATTACTTTGTTACGAAGGGATTTTCATGAAAGCAAAGCAAGACGATACTTTTGGAAAAACTGTTCAATGTTTTAGAATGCTGGAAAGGTCTTAAAGTTGGACTTTAGATGTGTGTTGTTTACCCTGTTTCAGTAAAGTTTTGTATCACATTTCAAATTAGTAAATAATTGAAAGTTTCTTTTGCTTGTCTGAACATTGATCTCTTAAAATCAAATGCTTATAAATTCATTAAACTTCATCACTAACTTTAGCTATTCAAAAGCTTCATTTATTCTTTCAGAGACATCTCTCGCTCTATGTATGTATATACAGTCAAAAAATATTTACCAAGATGTGGCATATACAGTGCATCAATTGTTAATGATTTAGTTTACCTTTAAAAAATAAATAAAAACTAATAAATTTTGAATATTTAATAAATTAAAAGAACCTTTAACTCAATCCAAAAAGAAAAGTAAATCATGATTTATAGGCTATAGGCTGCAGTATAGTTTTGCATTTCATGTGACAGAACATTTACTGACTGAAACATAATCAATTCTATTATGAATAACAACCATCTTCAAATTAACCAAGATAATTAAATTAAAAACTAAATGGCATCTATTACATGGCTTTCTATAAAAAATAATTATGATTGGTCAGTCGCAGTATTTAGTAGTCAGATATATTCACTGCTGCCCATGGCAATGCTGTAACTCTTGTTTTATACAAAAACAACGGCAACATCTTGCCTTTCATTTATTAATTGCATTGATATGCTGTATTAATATTAATAATATCAATGTAATGTTGCATCCTGTCAAGGTTTATTTTGCGATAATAACCAGCTGATTGCAAATTATCTCTTACATAACACTTAATAAACAGCGTATTTTCTCCAAATATTCCTGTATATGCATAATATACTGCAACTGCATGGGAATGAAAAGAAAATGAACTTAAAAATGTATGCATATCAATGCAGAAATTCAAATTTGGCATCTTTCTTAATTTATTTTGTACATTTTTTTCTCAATCTTTGAGACAGCCTTGGGTATTATCACAGTCATCATAATCGATTATCAGATTCCATAATAAATGTAATTTGTTTACATTCTCGCTCTCAAGTTAGCTGGAACACAATAAATGGATCGAACAGCCAATAAGCACGGTTTGTGTTAAGTTAGAGCATTCTGAATCTTGACTTGTTAATGATATGAAAATACTGTTAGAAGTTGGATCAGGTAAAAATAGAAAAGTTCAGAGAAGTTGGATCAGCTAAAATAGTTCTTCAAAGTAACATTTTTCAGGTTACTGAAAATACTGGGTATTTTGTCAGTCAAACTGACATTACATTTTGAAATGTGGTTTCTAGTGTACTATTATATTGTGTGTCTATTTCATAGCCAGTTATTTAACATGCTTTAAAACTTGCTTTACATTGCTTGAGGAAATATATAAATGATTATCCATGGCATTACTGAGGGTAATGTTGGGCTTTTTTTCTGTCATGGCTGTGACCTTTCCCTTATTATGTGCTGTTACATTGGCAACAGCAGCCTTTAATCACAACAAGGCATGTGGGAGATTAAACTCGCTGAGAACTTCACGGCGGCACAGAATCACTGGGTGTTCCACCATAGGTAATGAGAATTAGGCTTCTGTTATGTAGATGCTAAATTACAGGAAACAAACTTAAGTCTTTAATTTTTACTTGAAGATAAGTATTATAAAAGTGGATTTTGGTGAATCACTTCTGTAACGCTAAAATGCTAAATAGGCCTCATGAAGAGTAAACCTACAAATATATTCTATCCTGAGTTTGGAAGGTCAAAGGTCACCTGTGGCACTCAACAACTCACAGTACTTTGTCAGTAGTTTGAAAGTAATTTTAGGATTCTTTTCAACAAGGATGTTTGTGTTTAGATATACTTAAGTTTAGATATGTGAACTGCTCTTTGGAATTTTATTTATTTTATTTTATTTTTTTTATACAACATCTTTCTTGAAATGTAAAATTAAATACTTCAAACAAATTAACATTTAACCACGCTTGAGGGTTCAGCTCAAAGACATTTGGCTCTATTTTGCAAACAGCGTGCAAGGGAGGCAGAAAGTGATATGTATAATATCAGTATTTCCTCTAGGACTTTTTCCAGTTGTGGAGGCAGGACAGTTTTCCGTGCATTATGCCTCCTTCCCCTGGTGGTTAAACCTCCCCACCCAAGAATCATGTGCACTCAAACTCAGAATTTAATTTAACTAAAAAAGACATGTAAAAAGTAAGTAATAAAATAAGAACAAATAAATTAACAACAAGCAATAGCACAAACAAAAACATTAATAAGATACAAATTAAACTAACAGTAATTTAAGTTTTCCAGGTAGGTCTAACAGTAATATTTAGGTACAGAATTACTACAATTCAACTGTAAAATAACACTGGATAGTCTTCACTGTATAAATAAACAGTAATGACACAGACAGCAGCAGGTTTATTTAGGCTACTGTCTCTTTTAAGACCTCATGCATGGATCTAATATACTGTTACACATACGTATTGCTTCTCAATGGTTTACATTCACTTAATAGCCTATATACAGACTATGTTTAATATAAACTGACTGTGTTTACCTGAACACTTGCCAAGACGGGTATTTTGACATAAGTTTGCATGTATTTGGCCATTTACGTGCAATAAGGCGCAAAACATAACTCATGCCGAAATTCAAGTCCTGTTCTGTCTCCTTCACTATTTACCTGACTGTGAATGATGTGAGCGGCATCACTATGAAGTCACTGAAAAGCTGCAGCCGTGGCAGGGATGATTTTTAGTGTGGCGGCCTGCCACGGCAGAATGAATGTAGTGGAAACACTGTGATATGGTGTAACGGAACGTAAGGGAGGGACAGAAAGTCAAAGCTAAGATAGGGAGATAAAGGGAGAAACATGTAGTGAGACAGAGACAGGCTGTCTGCAGCACACAAAATATTAGTGCTCTCTCACAGTCTGTCAAATTCAAGGACACGGGAACTAATTGTTGATAATGCTCTCCCGATAAAGCCAATAGTTACTGATATTTTATCTGCCATTATGTGAGCTGCAAGCATGGCCATAGCCAGGCTTTGATAATGAGTGAAGTGTGGGGTGGGGTTAAAAACTGTGCTAAAATAACCCCTACAAGTTAAGTCAAGTCACCTTTATTTATATAGCACTTTTAACAATACACATTGTGTCAAAGCAGCTTTACAGTATCAAACAGGAAAATAGTGTGTCAATAATACATTTAGTCATTTTGCAGACGCTTTTATCCAAAACGACTTACAATTGGGGAATACATAAAGCGATTCGTCTTGAAGAGGCAATCAGACAGAGGAAGTGCTCGTAACAACAAGTCTCAGGCATTGTTCAAATAAGTACAAGCTAGAAAGGAAAGGAATAAATAAAGAGAAAGAAAGTTTTTTTTTTTTTTTTTTTTTTTTTTTTTTTTTTAAGTTTTAGGGTGAAGTCAAGTAGTGCTGAAAGAGATGAGTTTTCAGTTGTTGCTTGAAGATTGATAGGGATCCAGCATTCCGGATAGGGGTGGGAAGATCATTCCACCAGCCAGGAATGGTGAATGAGAATGTTCTGGAGAGTGATTTTGAGCCTCTCTTTGATGGTACCACGAGGCGTAGCTCACTAGCAGATTTCAGACTTCTGGAGGGGGTGTAGAGTCGTAATAGTGAGTGGAAGTAGGTGGGTGCTGAGCCTGTGGTTGTTCTATATGCAAGCATCAGTGTCTTGAACTTGATCCGAGCTGCAACTGGTAGCCAGTGCAAGGAGATAAAGAGAGGTGTAACATGGGCTCTTTTGGGCTCATTGAAGACCAGACGTGCCGCTGCATTCTGAATCATTTGTAGAGGTTTGATTGTGTTTGATGGAAGTCCAGCCAGAAGAGCATTGCAGTAGTCCAGCCTAGAAATGACAAGGGCCTGGACAAGAAGTTGTGCACCATGCTCTGTCAGAAAGGGCCTGATCTTTCTGATGTTGTGTAGTGCAAACCTGCAAGATCGAGCAGTCTTTGCAATGTGCTCTTTGAAGGTCAACTGGTCATCAAAGATTACACCAAGATTTCTGACCGAAGTTGATGGGGCAATTGTTGATGAACCTAACTGAATCGTGAAGTCATGCTGTAGGGTTGGAGTAGCAGGGAAGACAAGAAGCTCAGTCTTTGCCAGGTTGAGCTGTAGGTGATGTTCTTTCATCCATGCCGAGATGTCCGCCAGGCAGCCTGAGATCCGTGCAGCTACTGTTGGATCATCTGGTTGAAAAGAGATATAGAGCTGTGTGTCATCAGCGTAGCAATGGTAGGAGAAGCCATGCGCCTGTATGATGGGACCCAGTGATGTCGTGTATGTGGAGAAGAGGAGGGGTCCAAGAACCGATCCCTGAGGAACCCCAGTGACCAGTTGATGTGCTTTGGATACCTCCCCTCCCCAGGCCACCCTGAAAGACCTACCAGTGAGATAGGATTCAAACCAGCAAAGTGGAATCCCAGTGATGCCCAGAGATGAGAGGGTAGACAGGAGGATCTGATGATTTACAGTGTCAAACGCAGCAGATAGATCCAGCAGAATGAGGACTGATGATTTGGAGTCTGCTTTTGCAATTCGCAGGGCTTCAGTGACTGAGAGTAGCGCCGTCTCAGTTGAATGGCCACTCCTGAAACCTGACTGTTTAGCATCCAGTTTGTTGTTCTGTGAAAGAAACAATGAGACCTGGTTGAAGACAACTCGTTCGAGTGTTTTTGCTATGAATGGAAGGAGAGAGACAGGTCTGTAGTTTTCAATAAGAGAAGCGTTTAATGTAGGTTTCTTGAGCAGTGGGGTTACCCGAGCCTGCTTGAACGCAGTGGGGAAAATGCCTGTGAGGAGAGATGTGTTGATGATGTGTGTGAGTGCTGGTAAGAGTGTGGGAGAGATTGCTTGGAGAAGGTGTGATGGGATTGGGTCTAGAGGACATGTTGTAGGATGGCTGGAGAGGAGAAGTTTAGATACCTCTGCCTCAGTGAGTGGACAGAAGGGGAAGATGGGAGTTTTAGCAGTGGCTGTGGTTGGTTGGAGGTCGTGTGTGTGTGGAGGAGAGAACTGACTACTCATTGTTCTAGTTTTGCCTGTAAAAAAAGTGGCAAAGTCATCAGCTGTTATAGAAGTGGTGGGAGGTGGTGGAGGGGGACAGAGGAGAGAATTAAATGTTCTGAAGAGATTACGCATGTCTGGAGCGCTGTTGATCTTGTTGTGGAAATGTGAGGATTTGGTAGTGTGGACTTCAGCAGAGAAAGATGAGAGCAAAGACTGATACCTACTCAGGTCCGACGGATCGTTTTATTTGCGCCATTTTCTCTCTGCCGCTCTGAGTTTGGTCCGATGTTCACGAAGAACATTGGATAACCAGGGGTTAGAAGGGGCAACCCGTGCTGGGCTGGAGGAGAGAGGACAAATGTCGTCAAGACAAGAGGTTAAGGTCTGGCATAGAGTGTCAGTAGCTGCATTCACATCCAGAGATGAGAAATGGGTAGGTGAGGGAAGAGAGGAGGATACTACAGAGGAAAGATGTGAGGGAGAAAGGGAGCGTAGGTTTGTCTAAAAGTAACCGGTAAGGGGGTTGATGGCACACGGGTATCAAAAAGTAATGTAAATGAAATGAAGAAATGGTCAGAGATATGTAGTGGTTGCACCAGAACGTTATCTGCAGTGCAATTGTGTGTGTAAATTAAATCAAGTTGGTTGCCGGATTTGTGCGTGCTAGAAGTGGTAAGGCGTTTTAGAGATCAAATGAAGCTAGGAGTGAATGGAAGTCTGTAGCATAAGGCTTGTCTAAATGAATGTTGAAATCGCCAAAGACTAAGAGTGGAGTGCCATCCTCCATGAAAGAGGACAGCAGCCCGTCCAGCTCCTCTAGGAAGGTGGCTAGAATTTGGCCAGGGGGACGGTAAATTACCACAATCTGGAGTTTTATAGGAGCTGTTACAGTAATCGCATGACATTCAAATGAGTTGTAATTGCATAGGGGAGAGTGGGTTGAGTATGTCCAATTCTTTGAAATGAGCAGCCCAGTACCCCCACCCCGGCCAACATGACGTGGGGTGTGAGAGAAAGAGAAATTGTTAGAGAGAGCAGCTGGGGTTGCTGAGTCTTCTGGACGAATCCAGGTCTCAGTCAAGCCCAAGATGCTGAGTGTGGATTGTAAAGAAAAAGCAGAAATGAAGTCAGCTTTGTTGACCGCTGACAAAAGGACAATAGTAAATTCAATTTTCAGTTAAAGGCAGTTCATCATTGAATTCAGTGATGTCATTGTCCAGCTCAGTTCAGTTTAAATAGTATCTGTGCAATCAAGTCGATGAATACTGGAAATTAAGTGTCCCCAACTAAGCAAGTCAGTGGCGACAGCGGCAAGGAACCAAAACTCCATCGGTGACAGAATGGAGAAAAAACCTTGGAAGAAACCAGGCTCAGTCGGTGGCCAGTTCTCCTCTGGCCAGACGAACCAGCAGTTTGTTCCATGCTGCAGCAAAGTTAGATTGTGCAGAGGACTTATCTGGTTCCCATGGTCTTGTCCCGATGGCCGTCTAGGTGACGAGGTCTTCACTGGGGATCTGATTCTGGGGCTCATCTAGTTGTCCTGGTCTCCGCTGACATTCAGGGAGTTGTATTCAAATACAGCTCATTACAGACATATAGATGTTTGTGAAAGATGTTTTCTCTGTTTTGGAGGGATGAACATTGTTAAATACCATATTTATTGCATCAAAATTTGTTAATACTTTAACTATAGGTTAGGTGTGGATAATTTGAGGTTAGGTGTGGATAAGTTGTTTATTATTCATGCAACAATACATAGGCTATTACTGTTATAGTTTTCATAACCATTGCTATATGATAGAACTTTGTCTAGTGCTCTTATGAATGTTTTTATGTTTTATGTTTTTTAATGTGAAAATTTAACTACTAAACAATGAAATATTATAGATTTCTTCATGGCTAGTGTTTGCTTATTTCATTTCATTCTGCAACCTACTTGTTCTAGATCTATGTATTAGCGTTAAATGCTACTGTTTTTGATAGCGTTGATAATGTTTCTGACAGATAATATTTAGATGTTTTTTTGTGTTTTCCTTACCAAATGTGTCATCCTATCAGCAACCCATCCGTGGTCCTTTTTGATTACTGTCAGTTTAAGTGCAGACGATGCAGTGTTGCCAGATAATACTATGAAAACAAATAAAAAACAACAAAATAAATAGATAAAAAACAAACCGTAATTAGTTCAAATCTTTTGTAAATAAGATAAGAAAAAGATATAGCTAACCCTAAACTTAAACCTTCCACTTTATAAACTTTCTGAAGTGTCAAATTAAGTAGAAAAGACAAGTCCTAAGACGTTCATCTGGCAGCACAGTGGAGGATGTGCCCGCACTCACAACTCAAGACTCGTTCACTCTGCCAGTGTTTCTGCCATCATTTTCATACCACGGGATTCCAAACATTCTTGCAAACTGTCTAAACTGAATTATTTTGAACAGCAAATTAGTCATTCAGAGAATTAATTTTGTGTTTAAACATGAAAAATTTGGCTGCAAGCATGCCTATATGTAAATGTATCGTAAATGTACATTTTAAATCTCTTTCTCTCTACAGTAATGTAATCCCTCACCCTTCATCTAGGATTCCTCAAAAAAGCTCAGAAACACAATCTTGCAAGGGATGCAGCAAGTAAGCTTTCACAGCACATAATGTCTGTTTTTTCTACATAGCAGACACCAAACGTAAATGCCTCCAGATCGTTAATGATTTATACATTTTATTTATTTTCACATTTTTATTTATTAATTTCAGTCATATTAGAATATAATTATTTCAGGTTTGTGTCTATAAATTAATTGTTCATGTTTACATTTCTGTCATTTCTCTTATAGAAATTAAACAATTAAACCTGAAATCACTTTATGAATCTCATGAAGCACATGTTTGTGAACCACCACAGTATGTCATTTCTGTTTGTATGTGTTTAATTCTTTCAGAGACAATGTATTAACTGCCAAGGCACTGGAGAACTACTCACACAAATGGAAAAAACATGAGGCAAACTTTAAAAGATTCAGGTAAAACAGTAGCCCAGAGCGGACCATGAGATGTTCTCATAAGGGTTAAACTGAGGCATCTGTGGCAAAGCTTTGTTGGATAAGAGTAAAAGTATAGTTCTGTTGATTATGGATCACACGAACCAGACAAATATGCTACAGAAATGCTTACTTAAAGGGGTCATGAACTGAGAAACCAAAATTCCCTTGATCTTTTGACATGTATGAGGTCACTGTACTATAAAAACACCCTGTAAGTTTCAAAACTCAAAACTTTCTCATTAGTCTAAAAACAGCATATATTGAAGCCAGTCTGCCAAAATGACAGCTTGTAGAATGTGCCACTCTATCATGTAATAGTGTGCTAAACTCCACAGAAGTTCTACCTCCACAGAAGAAGATCAACGCCTGCTTCTACATCACTGCTTTAGCCCCGCCCACTGATTCACGCAAACGCAGGTCTACACAGAAAACAAATGATAAAGATACTCTGAAGACAACAAAGACGCTGTACATTGCCAAGTTGTGGAAAAACAGTCTTTGCATTGCCTTCCTTCTGATCCCAACATTAGAAAAGAGTGAAGTAACTTTATTTTTAATGAAGTTCCAGACCGTGTCACTAAGAACTTGGTCCTTTGTTCACTTCATTTTTTACCACAGATTTGTTTACAAACAAGGCAGCATTCGATGTGGGATTTTCAGAAAGATTGAAACTAAAAGACGATGCTGTGCTGACTATATTGGATTCTACAGTAATGTCACAACATTATCTGACATTAATATGAGACTATTGATTTGTCTGTTATTACAGATTGCTTGATATGTATTGAATATTTATGCGTTTTTGACCTAAATCAGTGGTTCTCAAACCTGTCCTGGAGTACCCCCAGCCCTGCACATTTTGTATGTCTCCCTCATCTATCACACCTGATACAATTCATCAGCTCATTAATGGAGACTGCAAGACCTGAAGTGGGGTGTGTCAGATATAAGAAGACATACAAATTGTGCAGTGCTGGGGGTGCTTCATGGAGAGGTTTGAGAACCACTGACCTAAATCACAGCAGCGTTCATCTGTGAAAGACGTTGGCTGTCAAACACACAACTATTAGCCAATCATAGCAGTGGGCGTTTACTTCTGAGTCTACAATTCGCCACACCTATTCAACGTTGTCAAATAACAGAGCGTTCTGATGAAGGGGGTTAAAAACAGGACAGAAAATAGCCTATAATCTCTAAATTATAATGTTTTTGATGTAAATACCTTGATATCATTATAAGTGGACCTCAGAGAACAGTACAAAATAAAAAACAGAGGCAGTTCGTGACCCCTTTAAAGAAACAATTCACCCAAAAATGAAAACTATTATCAAAGGATCTGTTCCTTTGAGGTTAGAGTTTATGTCTTTATTACACAAAAACATATTGGGATTTTCTGGCCTATAAACTCTAAAAATATAAAGGCTTCTTTTTGTCTATTTATTAGATTTATTAGATCAGACTGAGCATCTGTTTCCTTCCAGGTCATTACTGAGTAGCAAATGCCATGCTGTGTCAAAGGCTGTGGTCACACAGAATAACACCCCACTGGGGTCAAATGTTATCTATGATGGAGAGAGGAGAAAGCCACTACAGGTGACACAAGCCCTGTTCAACATCTTAGCGAAGGTAGTGTACCAGCATTAAAACATAGGGTGAATTACTATATGGTTTCTCTAAATGAATTTGGAGTTACAGTGTGTGTGTTTGTAGGAGCAGCCCTTTGGAAATGCAACATGGGAGTCATGTGCCGTGGTGGGGAACGGAGGTATTTTGGCCAACAGCAGTTGTGGAGAAGAAATTAATTCAGCCCAGTTTGTCATTAGGTAAGTATTAGATCAACCCATGTTACCTATTGGCCAGATTAGAGTCAAAATGATCAGAATATAAATTCACATTAGTATCATTCCTATAATATTGGTGGCACAATAATTATGTTTTATGCTCCTAAGTGTAGATACAAGACTTAACACTGTATTTGATATAGACCACAGGAAAAAATGGTACCTCCCTCATTTTATTTCAGCAACAATGGCCTAATCAATCTCTGTCTACCTTTGCATTTTAGATGCAACCTTCCGCCACTGGATAACAGATATGAGAAAGATGTGGGCAACAAAACCAACCTGGTGACTGCAAATCCCAGCATCCTCCATGAGAAGTGAGTCTGTGATTGTGGGTTTGGCTTTTAGTGACAAATAAGATGTCAGTCTGTTTTGACAAAAAATCAGTTTCTTGCTGCTATAAATGCAGCAGTGCCTAATACATCATGAACAGGATGAATGATTATCAATCCGTGATTTAAACTCACTCAAAGAAGGGCTTTCCACGCGTCATTTTTCTATGCAATTTGTTATGTGGACAGATGAATTACTGAGATTAAGGCCGAGTGATATATCAGATTCGGTTTGTCGCATGTGTATTTTTCTCCGATGCAGACAGACAAAGTACTTCCTCTAATCTCACACTCCATGGTGCATCAACACTGACTCTTATGAGCCAGTGAATCAAAACCTAAAGCTCCAAAAGCCAGTGTAGTTCATCTAAAGAACGAATGACCCTAAGGGTAGCTTGTTTCAGTGAATCGAAAAACGTATAGTGCGATAACCGAAATGAGTCAGTTCCCTTTACTGAATCAAACACATAGAGGTGAATTTAGATTAGTTATGACACTTTTTGCCATCGAAATTAGTGGCTTACAACTATGAGATCAATGTCGTTACTGATGGTTGTTCATATGACAACGTTTAGCTAAATATACACATTATTCTATTTGCCACATTAAAAGTAGTTTTCCAACAGTTTACAGTAGACAATTTGCTAGGTAACTGCCCACATTATATTTTTCATACTTTAGCTGCGGTACTTCAGCCTCGACTGGCTAACCCATTAGCCTATATTTCCTGAATTTCAAAATCTTATCCAATGATATAAAAGCAGCAGTAAAGCGTAGTTAATATAAAATTAAACATCATATCTTACCTCAAGAGTTTGTTATCCAACACAGCCTATAGTGTTCAGGCCGGCAACTGGCGACCATTTTTTAAACGAGAAGGCGGGAAGGCATGCGCACCAATCACCGTAGCTTACGTGGAATATGATTGCAGATGTTTACTTACCTGAAAAATAGCTATTTGTTTTTGCAAAGAAAGATATTTATAAAGGTATAAATAAATACAATAAAAAGAAACAGTTGAAATGTTCTACAGTCTAGGGTCCTGGATTAATCTTATAAATCAAGTTACTAAATTCTCATTAAACACTTGAAATAGGCTACTTACAATGTTATCAATTTAATAAACAGTGAAAATGTTTCTTTCTTTGTACAATCATACAACATACCTATAATATCAAATTACCTGCAAAAAAGTATGAATATACATATAAATAAATTATATAGATTATATTATAAAATTATAGTGTTGTTGTGTTGTATGTAGTTAAGACCATTAATCAGACTTCATTTACGGCACCTCTAAAAAGTTCAAGTCTTCAAAAGTTTCTGTAAACTATTTTTTTAATGTATATATTATTGGGTTTATCTTTGTCAATGATATTGAATTTAGTTTTTCACAGATATTTATTCCTTACTAAACCTAAATAATAAACATATTGTTAACAGGACCGAATTACTGCGAGGAATATTCAGGCTTTTCTTTCTCCTCCTCATCTGTTACAGGTACAGTGGACTGATGGAGCGCCGTCGTCCATTTGTGGAAAGCCTTCGTCCTTATGGACAAGCCTTATTGCTGTTGCCAGCTTTCTCCTATGGTCACAACACGCCTGTATCCCTGCGTGCCTTTTACACACTGGAGGACTTTGGCAGCAACAGCCCGCTGCCCATTTTCCTGAATCCAGAATACTTGAGGAGGTTGTCGAAGTTTTGGCGTGAGAGAGGCCTCAACTCGGTTCGTCCCAGCACAGGACTCATCATGGCCAGCTTAGCACTAGAAATCTGTTCGAACGTCCATTTGTATGGTTTTTGGCCCTTCAATAAACATCCAAATGACAGTCGGCCGATCACCAACCATTACTACGATGATCGGGAGAGCAAGAAGAACGTGCATTCTATGCCGACCGAATTTGAACATTTATTAAAACTTCACAAGCAAGGTGTGATTTGTATACACCTGGGCGAGTGTCAACCCACTCATAGTTAAAAGGCCTTGCCTGCAGTGTACCGCACACCCCTAAAGAATACCTCACAGTTTGAGTAAGGACTACAACAGGCCACCTGGATGGGTGTCTGGAAAGACGCAGCTGTGAATGCACACTGAATTTATATTGCTGTGCACATGCACATGACCATGCACAAAAAAAAAAATCGCGTTTTTTAAGTTACTTTGACAATCTTGCACACAAAAATAGCTGAAAACGAATGTAATTATTTTAGCCTTGGTATATTGTGAAAGAATTTAATTAAGAAATTGACTTCTAGAGCAGCACCGCTAAACACTCCTTAAGCAGACTTGCCTTAGTCAGCTTTTGGTGCACTTCCAGCTCGGTTGCATTCATCACAAGTGCCATTCTGTCTTCTTTAGCAGTTATTAGCAGTGAATGTGAATTTGATCTCAGGTGTGCAGAAATAGCTGTAATAGCAGCACTGGATTATAACTCTAGACCTTGAATCCAGGACTCAGACCTCAGCTAGGAGATCGCAGAAATGTCTGGATGATTGGAAACATGACACTGCATTTACACTGAGAAACAATAGGAAGCATGAATGTGAGTTAGCATAACAGAGTAAAAATACGAGAGTTGTAAAAGCTGACAATAGTGGCAAATTTCAAATGTGCCAATTTTGAATGCCCTGTCTGAGCACGATATTACTCTTACAGCAATCACTGTAAAGTAAGTAAAATTTGCTTTGAATTATTAAATATCAGTTTGTGTTTTTTTTCTCCTTTACCTTTAAACCTTAAAGGGATTTCACCCAAAAAGAAATGTGTGTCAACATTTACTCATCGTCATGTCAGAACATAAAAGATATTTTGAAGAATGTTGGTAACCAGACTATTTTGCTTACCTTTAACTTTCAATATGCTTGTTTACTGAAAACACTCCTTGATGCATTTTTGAGTTTAGACATGAGGAAATGACAAAATATAAATTTTTCTGTGAAATATTCCTTTAAATCATCTGCAGAATTATTAGACTAATTCATTCCAGTTTTAATTTGCTTCTCTCAAAACAAGGTAAACTCATGCTGACTCTTTCCATTTGAAGGGGAATAAACACTGAGGCATTCAGGAATAGACTGATGACAGTGAGTTGGCCAGTAGAAAGGCTTTTTGTGGTCAGATGTTCTCACTGGAGCTTGTTATGATAGAACAGCTTGGCAATTTGTGCCTTCTGAAATTCCTCTCCGTGAGAATAAAAGTAGGTGTTGACGGATGGGCCCCTATTACATAAAACTGTACCATCAAAATACAACGGACAAGAAACGAGTGGAAGCCCATTCTTTTGGAAAGGTTTGTACAGATAACAAAGTCATCGATGAGATGCATTTGCAAAACACCTATCAACTAATCAATACTCTTAAACAGCAAGACACAATATACATCTGTGAGATGATAGAGTCACAGTTCAGTTCAATTCAATGTGTAATGTTGATTCCAAAGACAAAGAACTATACATTTTCATGAAAACAAGCAGTTTTGTTAATACTGTTTGTTGCTGATAAATTGACTCTTTATTATTTGTTATATATAATAAATACATGTAAATGTACACTATATGCACACAAAAATAATTGACTATTTAAAGGAATAAATTTCTGTTATACTCACCCTCATTCTTCCAAACCTGTATGAATTTCTTTATTCTGTGGAACACAAAAGAAGAAAAACTGTTGTCCATATAATTAAAGTCAAAAGGGTCAACACAACACTGGACCCCATTGACTTTTACTATACCGCCACAACATTTTAAACTTTTTAAAATAGTTAAAAATAAATTATTTTGTGTTCCACAGAATAAAAATATTTTGGGGTGAACAATCCCTATAATATTTGAATCTGTGTTGTTGTGACCCCTTAAAGGGATAGTTCACCCAAAAATGATTAATGAGTTTGCACTTACATATAATCAGATGGAAAGAATAGTATGGATATTTGGCATGCTGTCTGAGGGAAGGGCTTCGAGCTTGGAATTTAGCCCGAACCCAGACAACTCCCCCATATCCTCAAGCTGGAATAGGAATAGTTAGCAGTGAGGAGTTTGGGTGTAGGAGGAATGCCGGAAAACTGTTGTGGGACAATTGCAAGTTGGCTGCATATATTTAGTAAATATATATTAGCAAATATATATATATATGATAGTTAGGTAAGGTAATTGTTAAGTTTAGGAATTGGGTAGGATTAGGGATGTAGAAGATGGTCATGCAGAATATGTGCTTTAGCTAATAAACAGCTAATGATAATAAGGAGCTAATAAGCAACTAGTTAATAGTGAGAATTGGTCCCTATATGAAGTGTTACCAGAAAATCGTGCAGGTTTCAAACAGGAGGAGGATGAGTAAATGACGACAGATTTTTCATTTTAAGTCAGCTCACTGCATGGGCAGTGTTGCTAAAAATGCCAAAATAATTTCCTTGAATTAAAGCGTGTGTGAAAAATTCGCTAAACTAATAAATTTATATATTTGTGTCATAAACAATGTTTAGGCCAACTCAAGGAGATACTCGCTGTCTACAACTATGGGAAACATATATCCGTTCATCTGGTGTGTTAATTAGGCCGAAGATGAGATACCTTCTGGCCCCTTCTTCTAATATTATCTCTCTTCCTAACTCTTGTGCTCTGTTGTCTGCGTTTTATCAATGTGCTGTCAATTTCGTGACCCTACAGAGGATAAGCGGTTTGGAGAATGGATGCACTGTGTACACTTGTTTTCTGAAATGTTTTGCAAGCTTTTTCTGCACACACTTGGGGGATTCCGCTCACGTTGGCCCAGCGACCCGGTTTTTCTGCATCTGTGTTACACCCTTTTAAGGGAAAGACATTCCCATTGGGAACCACATTTGACACTACTGTTTTTTTTCTCCTGTGATCTGTTTATGGTTCATGAGCCAATCTGATGCCTTATGGAATGCATTCTGAGACTAAACCTGCTCAGACCAATTCCAAGAAACAATGTTCTGGACATGATTAAGAGCGACAAACGTGGTGCGCCCCCGCGTTTCTCGCACAAACACATCTGTCAAAAATAGAATAATAGGCTGACTCCTTCACAAACCATCAAAATCACTCCTTTGACGAACAAAGAGACAATCGACACAGGTTCCTTTAAATGCCAAATGCACATATTCTCTCTCAGACACACAGCATTGTCATTTAAACTCATTTTATTAACAAAATAGCTCTGAACATGCATTTTCAAATCCAAAGAGAGGGTTCTCCAAAATTGGAAATAATTGTACATTGCTGGACAGTCCAGCTTGGCACATTAAAAGATTTTTTTTTCTCCCTCGTTTTTCAAACACAGTGACAACATTTATAGAAACACATACCAGTCAGGACAAACAAAGGTCTTATCAAACACATTAGTGGCTTGATGATAACCAGGAAAGGGCAATAAGTAGAAACGCATGCTTCCACATTCACACACGCTCGTCAGTAAGAATGCCATCAGACGTCATTGTGACCTGCTGAGAAGGCTTGCTTTTAAAGCGATATGTCAAACTCTGAAGTAAAGTAGCTTACTACTTCAGTTCCTTTCTCAGACAGCTGACAAAAGTACGAGAGAGGTTTTTCTTGAGGATCGCCTCGGCTAACCCCGACTCCGCAAACGCTCACACATTAAACGTAAACGCGCAGTGGTGCTCAGATGTGGGGCAGAGGGGTCTCTTATACTCACTCCATCTGGAGCGCTCCAATATACAGCTGTTAGAAACTCCAACACACAAAACACACCAAAAAGGTCAAAGTAGTTACATTGCAGAATCCTTTTTGTTTAGAGTTTTCCACTGGAAATTGCCCTAAAACATTTCTATTTTTCCTCCCATGCAAAATCATATTCGACCATGACTAGGAAAAAAAGGATTCACTGAGCACACTGGGAAACATATTTGCACTGATTGACTACAAATACATCACATAGATTGTTTTTACTACGATTAAAGGCAACAAAATCCTAAAAAAACCTATGTTGTAATAATCAAATCATACGGGCACTGTTGAATAGAATTCCATGTATTAAAAAAGCTAATAAAACAAGAAACCAAATCGATCTTTAAAAATACAAACAAGTCAAGTCTCGCTTAGAAACCACAAATCTAATGCCACAATCTTCAGCATCAATAAACACTGCTGAAATGCTGATATGTAAAGGTTTTTTTCTTTTCTTTAATTCATTAATCAAATACTAGTCACATGCACTCATGCAATCACTCCCTGCCGCCTCGTCCTCAGCTACACGCAAGCGCACACACGCAGGCACACACAATGGTGTTCTATGGCGTGTTTTCCTCAGTCCGCATGACTGCATAGTAGCTCGATGTCTTTGTGACAAACAGTATTTGGTCTCCCATGGCAATTGTCACAAATTGAAACATCCTACATAAAGGCAAAAGTCTCACAAGTTGGAATGTGGCAGTAAGAGAGAAAGGAAGACTCTTCACACAGTGTGTATGAATCTGTTTGAGTGTACCT
The DNA here is from genome assembly GCA_039654775.1 of Spinibarbus caldwelli. Lineage (NCBI taxonomy): Eukaryota > Metazoa > Chordata > Actinopteri > Cypriniformes > Cyprinidae > Spinibarbus > Spinibarbus caldwelli. The sequence continues at coordinate 44,063,091 of CM077218.1, read as the reverse complement.
TAGATATCTACATTGCTTGATCTGAAGAGTGTCACTGTTAAACTTTCAACCTCTATTTGAACCAAGTTAGACCTGCTACTTGGATTGGCTATATCAAGTCTGTCAGAGCCAGAGGATGTTCCTATAAAAACAGGTTCATAAGAGCAATACCAACAACACACAGTGACTTTCAGACAAGTCAATCTGAATGTAAAATAGTTTCATATGCACCTAAAATGTACAGGATTTCCACACTTTATGAGCAGTGAATTTCCATGATTTTTCCCTCAACTTATTCACCATTCAATTACTGGATAAAGAATTTTAAAAATAAATTTCATAATGACTGAACTCACAAAGAGTAATTTCTATCTAAAGAAACAACCAAGAAAACTGAGCACTGAAATTGATTTACCTTTCTTTTAATCTTTAAATTAATTTCCTCTTTTTTTCAGATCTGGAAATAACACTTGTAAAATTCAATGTTATTTCCAGGACCGTGGGGGACCCTGTATATATTTATGTGGCTAATAAGACTAGACTGCAAATGCTTTCTTCACCAGTAGGGGATAGTACAAGAACAAAGTAGGATAGTGGATCCATCAATGGAATTTCTCAAGTCTTGGTGGCTAGAAATACAACAGAGATCTCAAAACTAAGAGAATCTCTAGAACTGAAAGACATTGCACTGCTTCCTCAAACACCCATAGCTATGAAAACATTTTCACTGGATGTGTTTGTAAATGGAGATTTACAGCTTATTTCACAGGACTGTTTGTTGGGTCTTGAAGACCACAGTGTACCACCACAGCATTGGTGTATCATTGCATTGTTATAGCTTGGCATCGTGATGCAAAAGTTATTGTTTAACACTGGCAAAAGGAAGACAGCTGGTTTGGAATCGGATTGTAGCGTCATCACTCTTACGGAAAAATCCAATAGGAAGACTTTCTCAACTCACTGAATAGTTCCGAACTTTAAAACGGATGGGTTTTTCTGGATTATGAGGGAATGTTCTTAGAGCTCGACATAGTCTTGAGAGCACAAGATTATTTTAGGAAGATCAAGAAATAGTACGAAAAAAATCCATCTCATTCATGGAGTTTCTTTAAGGCACCGAAAGCACTTCAAAAAGATATACAGCATTTTTCGAATCACATGTTTGCAGTCTTTGTAATCTGTGGGATGCACACAATATTTCGTGTCTAAAAAAACCTTGCAGAAATGGAAGATAGTGTGCACCAATGAGTGTAATGTTCAGGTGTGCGTGCAAATGTCAGATCCAGACAGATGGTTTGCCTTCTCCAGACTTGCTGCTGCTGCTGCTCCCAGCGCTCCCAGATTTTCCATGCTTGGGCCGTTGCTTTCGCTCCTTCTGTGGTGCAGTGGAGATGTTGCTCTGAGGCTTCTCGTCGATGTCATTGGTGTCGTTCATCTCGTCGTGGTTATTGCTAGCATGGTGCTGCAAGGTATAGGCTTGAATCGCCGCCTCTAATTGTATCACATCTTTGTTGATGGGAGGCGGTCTCGCCTCACCTGCAGACGGGAAGTTGTCCTCATTGGAGCCGTACTGCTGCTGCTCCTCCTGGGCAATGTTGGCACGGTTTTGTTTGCACGCTATCTTGGTGTTGCTCAGGTCTGTGTACGGCATCGTCTCAGGCTTCACCACAATGTTATACCCTGGCGGCGCAGAAGGAGTATTCCAGGAGAAGGGATAACCAACATAGTCTGCTTCTCGCACGCCGCCCCCAACTCCGCCTCCTGGTTCCCCCTCGCTGAGCGAAGGCCCACCTACACCGACGGACACGCCCCCTGCCGCAAGCAAGCCGAGCTGGTACTCATCATCGGCGGCTGATTCGGTTCGTTTGCGCAGTGCATCACGAATAGTTCCCACTCCGAGGTGAATCATTTCCCACAGGTTTAGCAGCAGGCAAAGGCAGCTGACACCGTACATGATTCGGAGGAAGATGGTTTTTTCGGTGGGGCGTGAGATGAAGCAGTCCACATGATGCGGGCAGGGTTTATTCGAGCACACAAAGATCGGTTGCACTCGAAAGCCGTATAACAGGTACTGTCCCGCCAGAAAGCCCGCCTCCAATGCAGAGCGTGTCAGCAGATGTAACACATACACTCGCATCAGACCATCATCTCGTATTCGTCGGCGCCCATCGTGGCGCACTTTGGGTTTGGGACGCGGTGGCACCAGCTCACGACGTGTGTTGTCTATCTCAGGCACTTCGTAGATCATAGGGTCATCCTCGCGTTCCTCTTCCCCATCCTCATGTCCTGGCCGATGCTGCCGAGCACCAAAATACATCTTTCTCGGTCTGCGCTGAGTGTATCCGCCCCCCGCTGTGTCACTTGCGGCTGGAGCCCCAGCCCCTGCACTACCCCTCAATTCCTCGTTGTGGGAGATCTTATTGGCCGCGTAGCCCATATAGAGCAGAGAGGGCATGGCGGACAGGATGATCTGAAAGACCCAGAATCGCACGTGCGAGAGCGGCGCGAAGGCATCGTAGCAGACGTTCTCACATCCAGGTTGGCCCGAGTTGCAGACAAACTTGCTCTGCTCATCGTAGTATATGGACTCGCCGCCCACCGCAGTCAGTACGATGCGGAAGATAACTAGCGCAGTGAGCCAGAGTTTCCCCACCGACGTGGAGTGGTGCTGGATCTCCTCCAGCAGACGCGTCAGGAAGCTCCAGCTCATGACGTCTGATGACAACGGGGCAGACAGCGTCCCACACTGCACAGCTCACAGACTCTGTGGACAAACACAGAGAGTTTCAAATATAATTAAAAGTTCATACCTTAAAACAATTATATACAGTATGTGAAGCATAATTACAGTATTTTTAGTGCAGTTTTTGATGTGCATTGACAGTTAATAAAATGTATATATTGTGTAAGAAGGAGATTTCATTAAAAACAACCATTCTCAATATGGTAGACACAGGAATGAAAGTCCCATCTTTTAACTAAAAGAGCTATTAAAAGAACCAGATCTTTTAGATATTAAGCTATAAAGGAAAAATGTATGATACAACCATTGCCATTTACTGATTTTTCATTGTCATTTTAATGATGATTTGACTTGTTATTGAAACAATAGCTGGGTTTTCATCCAAACGTGAAGCTAATCTTTTCAAAGTTTGCAAAAACAAAAAACAAACAAAAAAAACTCCCACCAAAAAAAGAAAATTCTGGAAACCACCAACTAGTTTTGTGGGTTTAATGTTCGCTACATCAATTTTTTTGCCAAATGTTTCCATCTCCCATTATTCGCATTAACTCTTTCTCACAAGTCAAAAACTACCTCGAGCGAGCATAATTTTTTTTTTTTTTTGCGCGAATTAAGGGATTTTTTTTTTTAAATTAGGCCTTTCCATCACTCGTTTCTGATGCGATACTTCAAAATGCGCATAAAAACGCTGATGGAAACAGTTATTGTTTTGAATATTCAATTTTTCTAAATGAAATATTAAAAACAGTTTTAAACACTACAGGCCTCACACCATTACAGTATACATTATGAAATATAGATATTAATTTTGAGATTAGTTTAAGATTATATTAAATGTATTTAAAGTATAAAATTAAAGTGTTTTAAAAGAATAAATTAGTGAACGTTAAATGACAACAAAAATAGGAAAAATATAAATTTAGCACTATTAAATATCCAATAATTTTATATCCAAAATGAGGATAAGACTGATAACAGACATGGTACCAATATATATACCAATATTAATCCATATATAGTTCATTGTGTATTCTGCTAGATATATTGTTCGATAAAAGGTCAACCTAGTGTTAATAGACTCAATGAACGGAACTCTCTCTTTCACACACACATACGCAGACACAATTATCTTGAGCACTGAGCCTGAACCACACAAATCTTCCCTGAGGGAGAACAGCTGTGGTGAACGGGTGAGTGTGTGACCTCTCAGGTTTGTCTCTACTTGTTCTTGTTTTGCTGCTTTTTTTTTTTTTTAAATGAATGTTTGAAATTCTTCTTCCAATAAAGCAGGTATTGATTGTTATGACCATATTAGGCCACATCTTAGCAAAGACCAGGGAGACATATAATATTATAATATCTCATTTAATGTGCCCAAGTGTATACATGTTTGAGTGAAGAGAACAGACTAATTTATTTCTTCTCAAAGGTCACCGTTATCCAACTCAACAGGACCAGAGGGTCCAGGACTTTCCTGTTCCTCCTGCCCAGAAGAAGACCTCAGCAGTGGGCATGCGCTCATGTGTACTAGCCCTTCACCTTTAATCTGTGTCTCACTATGTTGGTAGAGGCACTAGGGGTGAGGAACATAGACTTAGAACGTGACTCATACGTAGGCACACAAACAAAGTCCACACACATACTGAAAATACAAAAGATGTACAGAAAACGAGAGGGATCCACTGGTCACTCTGGAGCATCTGTCCTTGAATGACTGCTGTTGCTGTTATGCCCCCATCGTCTCACCATCAATCTTTTATTTCTCTTTCTCTATCATGCTCTCTCACTCTCTCTCTCTCTTTCAAGGTTGAAATAGCACTCACTCCCAAAGGGAATAAAGGACTTTGTTTTGTATCTGTGCCTGTTGAATACACTCACTCACTCACTCACACACACACACACACAGACTTTGGCCACAGGGACTCAACTAACAACCATAAAAATAATAGAAAAATGTTCCTGTGTGTGTATTAGACATGCTCAAACAAAGTAAATTGTGCCTCAGCATTAGTATTGTGTCACTTTTATGATATGTCAAAGGACTCTCGGGGGCAAGACATCCCTTTTGGTTTCATGCCAAGTTAAAAAAAAAAAAAAAAACGCTCTTTGTTATGCTTTAATTATTCCATAACATTACCTAATAAGAGCTAAGAGTTATCTATTGTAAAAACTAAATTATCAACATCATTTTATTTAATTTTTTTTTTTCAAAGAAATTATTGCTTTTGTTTAACAAGGAAGCATTAAATTAAATTGATCAAAAGTGTCAGCAAAGACATTTGCAATGTTACAAAAGACTTCCATTCCAAATAAATTACTTTTTGGTTTCCACAAAAATAATAATCAGAACAACTATTTTCAACATTGATAATAATGTTTCTTGAGCAGCAAATCAGCATATTGATTTCTGAAGGATTATGTGACACTGAAGACTGGAGCAATGATGCTGAAAATGACATTTTATTAAAAAATATTAAAATGGAAAATGGTTACTTTAAATAGTAATATATTATAAAATATAATTTTTACTGTATTTTTGAGCAAATACATGCATCCTTGGTGAGCATACAGACCTCAAACTTTTAAACAGTAGTGACTATGTTTTTTTTCCTATACAGAGAACAAGCTCATGCCGCACAAACCAAAACATTTTGTCCTGAATACATTAAGGCATTCCTGCTATAACTGTTGATCCTATTCACTGATTAAAGCCTGAGTCCCCTCTTACTCATGTGGTTCTCTAGCTTCACACACACGCTCAGTTCTCATGCCCTGCCCCTTGGCAGGGACGGACAGTGTACAGATTCAGCAAAATACCCCTGTGACCATGTCAAAGCCAATCTATACCCTTCATCCATCCATCCACACTCCCTCTCTCTCGGTCTGCCATCTCATTTGTTTACAGTGTGTCCCAGCCTTTTTTGGCTTATGTTCCCAAGAGCCCCATTGCAACCCTTCACAAATTTTCAACCAGAAATGTGCTCTTTTCATTGCATAACATAGTGAATTTCATTTAGTATTTTCATTAGTGTTATTACAAGATGAGTTCACAAACAAACAAATCCTTTGAGAGCTCCTATATTACTAAAACTGTATTTTAATTTTAATAATATTGTTTTATAGGATTGGCTGTTTGATTCTGGTTTAATATTTGATGTAGTCCAAACTTTAAACCAAAAAAAGTGTTAATTTTGCCTATTATACAGTTGATATCATTAAGCATTTTCATTATTATATGAATAGTTCACAAACAAACAAATTTAAAAAATTCAAACAGACAGACAGAGAGATGGATAGATGGATCGATAGTTATCCTTTGACAGCCAGAATTTTAATAATGTTTCATAGCAATATGAATGCTATTAAGCCAAAAAAAGTGTTGAGTTTACCTCATAATATGGTGGATATCATTTATCATTTTCATTAGTATTATTATAGGAATAGTTTACAAACAAGCAAACAAAAGTTATAAAAACATATCATTTGACAGCCTTAATATTATTAAAACTCATTTTAATAATATTTTACAGGTTTGGAAAAGCAAAATATATCCCAAGCATTAAACCAGAAATGTGCTCCTCCTACCTCATAATATAATGAATATTATTTAGCATTTTCATTATTACATGAATAGTTCACTCTTAAATAAATAAACAAACAAATGAAAAAAAATAATCCTGTAACAACCCTTACATTATTAATACACAAATTTTAATTTTACAGATTTGGAAAAGCAAAATAAATCCTAAATAAACCAGAAATGTGCTTCTCCTACCTCATGATATAATTAATATCATTTAGCATTTTCATTAGCATTATTACATGAATAGTTCACTCATAAATAAATAAACTAAAAAATAATCCTTTAACAACCCTTACATTATTAAAACACTAATTTTAATAATACTGTTTTAAGGGTTTGGAAAAGCAAAATGTATCCCCTGCCTGGGATTCACTGCTTCACAGTGAACAGTGTCACATTACATACCACATGCCATATCTACAGAGACACATAAGGTAAAAGTCTCATCCAGTTCACAGAAATACTTGAAGTCAAGTCAGGTCAAACAGCACTGACGTATTCGCCTGTTAAGTCACACAAGCACATGCCATGAAAATTGTACTCACACATACTCGACATTCTGTCTTTCCCTGTCTGCTTTCCCTCTTCTCATTTCTGTATCCTCCTCCTTTCTTCTCTTTTGAAGAGCAGCCCTGGAGATCAGAGACCACTGACCTTACAGCAGCACCAGAGACCCACACACACATACTGTAAGCGCACACAAAGCGTGTGTTGCCATGAAGAATGCGCGAGGGGAAGACTCTCAGAAAAGCGCACAATAGCCCTTTACCCCAAAAAACTGGGTCAGAGAGGGTTGTGGTTTGAGGGGGGAGTGTTATGGTTTTGATGTGGGAGGCTGGGTGGGTTAATATCCCTGACGGCAGGGGAACAGACAATGATGAGGGGAGAACAAGAGAGGAAAGCCAAAATCAAGGGTGATGTTCAGCGTGTAACAAGAAACCAGAAGATTTCCACAACCTCCTTCCTCAACACACACACACACACACAAACACAAAGACATGCACACTTGTCACAGATAAGCGAGTAAACAATATCTCTCCCATAACCTTATCGCCTACCCCCTCCACTTCCTCTCTGAAGCCCCCCTCTCTCTCTCTAGCACTTTCACAGCACACTGCTGGAAGGAAGGGAACTTCTTAATGCTTGTTCTTGTATTCATCTGCCCATCTTTGGTCATGGCTTAAATTAGAGCTTCCAGCGATCTCCAACGCTCACATTCTTGTCCATACCCTGTTTTCCCTATCATTCTTATCGCTCCCCACTCTCTCTTTATGTGTTTCTCTCACAGTAAAGAGTGAGGCGAGATTACAATCTCAGGATTTCACAGCTACTTCCACAGACAGTGAGTGGGAAAAAAATTCAACACATTTCCTAAGTGCGATAAGGAAACAATCATTTAATGTAACTACGTTAGTTTGTAAAGAGAGAGAGGCATTCCTGTGCTGGAATTTGCAATGACAATTTGCATTTTCCCAGTAATTATTTTTTACGAAAGAAGTTTGTTGTAGATTATGGCTCGAGAATGGATGTGAAAGATTTCTCTGTTAAGTCAACATGAAATGTGATTAATTAATTTATGACAGAATCTGATAACAGCCTGAGGTATCTTCATTTTATCCTGCACAATAAAGATCTTAGGTTTGGCTCGTACAGTCCCTTGTTCTGTGCTTGTAACTCTTTGGGTGGACTCTCTCTTTAAATTCAAAGCTACACCAATTACACTGGTTGCACTGTAGATTAAATAGTAGTGTTGTGGTGACACTGAATAAGTAGTGCAGGAAACTCTAACAGAGTATTTTACTAAGGATGCACCAAAATTAAATTTCTCCGTCAATACTGACAGCTGATTATTCAGAATGACATTTGCCAATACTGATAGTTTGGTATTCCTAAGAAGAAAAAAAAAAATCTCTCCCAACTAATGCTGTAAACTGCAGGAAGCCCTCTCGTTTGGTGCATTATTATAATACAGGTTAAAATGAACAATAGAGCCCAAACTCTTATTCAACTGCTATTAACATTTAGATATAATCACACTGAAATAAAAACTGATATGTTTGCATACAACTCAATTGCTCATAAGTTAGCTTTCATAAAAACTTACATATATAAATAAGAGTAAATAAGCTCCCCTCTAGTGTTTCATGGTGAACTAACAAACTGTGAACACTAGATATCTTTTCTGAGGTAAATGCATTGTTAAATGACGTTGTTCACAAGCTGTTTTATTGACATGCTGCGGTTGAAACATTGACTGAGAGATTACACGAGACATGAGACATTTCAGTAAGTTATACTGTATCTTTCTACATACCATCTGATGTTCATGCATGTTTATTTTGCAATATAATTTTATTAAATCTGTCACGCCACATGTAAGAGCATCAAAACGTGTTGTGATGTTGTGATAAAATGCATAGAATTTGAGCGCTGAGACTGTTTCTATCAGACATTAAGCTCTTTATACTGGATGGGAGGCGAGCTCAACTAATGTTTGGTGAGGAGAAAAAAAAAAGTAAAATACTATGGGTGACTCATAGGGTCAAATACAACCTGCATTTACAGAGCTATTTTTTGAAGTGGGATTGCGTTAATGCATTACCGATAACTTCCTAAATTATATACAAGAGACCTTTTCTACACACGAGTTGCAGTCTGACATGTTTTTCCACCTTTTGATTGACAGGATGTGATTATCGGCTGTTTTTAGACCATTGGCCAATAGTTGATGTGTGCAGGTAATTGCTTTTATCGGCTGATACCGATAATTCTAAGAATGTATAAACAATTTGGTTACTGGAACCTAACAACAAAAATAAATAGAAAAAGTTATGAATAACCCATTTCCCAAGATCCCAACCCTAGTAAGAGGACAGTGTGAATTTTAGAGTCTATGGCTGCATTCCAGTCCATTTTTTTTATGCCCTTCACTCGCAAACTTCACTTTACGTCATTGATTACATTGCATGAGTGCCCACTACTGGCGGAACTCTTGGAATGGACTAAACTGGAACGTCCTAAGCCCTTGATCACTTAGAATCCGCTATGGAGTTGGATTATTGTTTACATTTTTCCCCTTATGAATTTGTTTGGTGCAGTATTCTATATGTAAATAGGTATGCTTGGGCTATATATATAATCATTTATATATTGTATATATCATTTATATATTATAGAGTTGTTTGGGGTGGGGATAAATTAATAGAGGGGTCGAGGGTCTGTCAATATAAACTTTCCTTGTCCACTTCACGAAATGGAATGCACTTCAAAATAGCAGCAAGGATTCCCCCAAGGGGAAGTGCTTATGGAAGTTCGTGACTGCGTGTCTAAAAGTGGACACTATTCTCTACATTAGTCCACTAATATAGAAGAAAATGAAAACAAGTGAGTGAATTCAGACACTGAGTGCGTCGAACAGGCTGCTGCTTTTGCATAGTTTGTGCTTGATGTTTAATAATAATCATTTCAAAATTAGTTAAACCGGTTTTACTATTTAATAATCGATTAAAAAGATATTTATACCTATATGATATTAATCCGTACCCACATTAGCAAGCAGGCGCCATCTTCTGGCAAGATGCCGGAATTCATTAGTCACGACCCTCACTGTGCGTTATGGCCATTCTCAAGCCGATAAGTGTACATCAGTGGTATTTTCATTATTACAGTGCCTTATGGGATTGAATGAGTGCACTCGATAAAGTCCACTATGGTTTTGGACACCACTACAAATGTCTGTCCCCTCTAATTGCACCCTATTTAATGGTATAGGGGATGATTTTGGACACAGCCTGAGAGTCTGTCAGTTCTTAAAGTTTCATATTAAGTTTATTTCTACACACTGCAAGTAAGGTACTACAGTGCGTTAGTATGCAGGCAGTTGAGTCCAATTGCCTAGAAATATGTATTTGATATGCGCCAGTTTGAGTCAGCTGTAAATTTAATTGTACAGCCTACTATGCACTTGAACACAATGTGAAAGGCTTAATTTTGTGTTCAATCGTTCAAGGTGAACCTTTAGCATATATGTTATTTTGATAGATGACGAGCGCTGTGGTTAAATCAGGTTTAGGTTAGTCTCGAATATACAATGCATGCTTTTCAGAGGGAAATACTTTGCATATGATTATGTATGTATAGGGAGGTGTACTGGAGTGGAAACATAATGTGTTGGAGCACAGCTTGAGGCATTTTTAAGTGTCATGAATACGCAGTTACTCACACATAAACCTTGCTAAATACATAAGAGAGAGAGAGAAAAAAAGGTTGTCATACCTCTACCTCCCCAGGCATCCCAGCACTCGCCTGTGTACCGAACACTTTTTAATTAGTGGTGGGAGGGCAGATATTTAATTAGTGTTAAGAAGGCAGACAGTGCTGTGAAGAACAAATTGGGAGGTGTGTAAGATTAAAATGTTTGCTGTTACAATAAGAGATAAATGCGGAATCTATTTTGCGATGAAATCAATCTGAAGGAAAGTCTTACATTCTTCCTACAGAGGCTAAAAAAATAAATCATTTTAAATCTTAACATTGTGTCATATCTTCAGCATAAAAGTTCATCTGACCTAAAGAAGCAAACCCAAGAAGATCCACGGACGCAGATTACACCTATATGGGGGGTGGGGGAAATTGCATACAATTATTTACCAGCATTTGGTGTGGTGGCTTGCTAGCATGGTGTACTTAAGGCACAATTAAACCAGCTGGAGTTTACTGCCAGAGCTCATTACCATGCACCACCTATTATGTGTATAATCCCTGATAAAACCCACAGCACACAGCAGTTAATCATATAAAGCATCTAGCAGCTAAATTAGAGGCAGGATGTTAAAACTTTAGAGTCTAATTATAGGCCATCAGTGTATTCAATCATCAAATATTAATTTAATGATTAATTAAAACAATGTACATGCAGAGAAATACTACAGACTTTCTTTTTTATGTAAGCAAGAAGCAAATAATTTTTCCTTTATTTCGTTTATATTATAAATATTTGGTAACACTTTACAATAAGGTTCATTAGTTAACATGAACTAAGAATGAACAATACTTCTACAGCATTTAATAATCTTAGTTGATATTAATTTCAGCATTTACTAATGCATTATTAAAATAGCAGTTAAACAATGAATGACTATTTTCATTAACTAACATTAAAAAGATTAATATAGTAATAAATGTATTGTTCATTGTTCATTCATTTTAGTTAATACATTAACTAATGTTAACACCTTATTGTAAAGTGTTACCAAATATTTTATATGTCTTTCTTTCTAACTAAAATATTTTGATTGCATTCACTAAAAGTCTATAAAAGTTAAATTAAAAGTTAAATTAAAAAATTAAAGTTTTTAAAAGTCTATATTTTAAGATTTTTTATTCTTTTTGGCTGTGCTTTTAACCAGTTTGTTTATCAAACTAATGATATGCTTCTTTACAGACCACCCTTTAGTCTTAATAAGACAGGGAATTTGGGTAAAATGAGACACTTTTTAACAGATTGTGATTTTTTCTTTAAAGAATATGATCTGTCTGTATGGCATACCAGTTTATTATTAACTTAAGGTATTTACATTTTTAATAATGATAGATGATTAACCTTAAAGGGATAGTTCACCTAAAAAGATTTGCTCACCCTCAGGTCATAAAGGATGTAGGTTACTTCTTTCTTCAGTAGAACAGTAAGGAAGATTTTTGACCTCAGGGTGAGTAAATTAACAGCAAATTTCCATTTTTGGGTGAACTATCCCTTTAAGTGTCCCACCCAATGCAACCTCCGCCCAAAGAGACTTCATTACATTGAAAACACCAGTATATGTGAAAAAGACTATTGTGCATTAAATTATCCCAAAGATTTATTCAAAAAGATATTAGCTTTTTTTGGCCAGATTTGTTTCCAGATGACATCAACCCTTTCATCGATTTTGCCTTAAGTATAATGAGGAAGTATATTAAGTAAAAACAAACACACACACACACACTCTCTCTCTTTCTCCTTTTTCTTGCTCTCTCTCTAACACACAGATACTTGAAAACAATATTTTTTGTCATATACCACAGTCAGTTTCAAACTTTTAAAAATTCATCAAAAAAATGACGGTTAGAAAGCCAAAGATGTCATCTGAACATTTATTGATTACTTTAAAAGAAGTAAATAGTAACCCTTCACAGAAAACTTTCTTTACACTTCAACACTATGAAATGAGGTGAGATATTAGGTACATGTTGACTATAGCAGGCACCTCCACACTGAAACTAGAAGATTAATCAAAACACCTTCAGGGGAAACATAGCTGTAGATTACATCATGAAAATACCTTATAAATGGCAATGTTTGAGTCAGCTAAATGCATTTTTCTTCAAGAAAGACTGTTTTTCATACTGACACCCTGACAGCCTTAATTACGGAGGCTTTTAGGCAAAAAAATATACATATAGGAGATGAAATTATAAAGGTGCTTAAGGGGAAAGGAGTGAGAGAATGAAAGGAGAGATATATTGAGCACAAGTGTGAAAGGGAGGGGTAGGCATACTGGAAAGGTGAGATAAAGAGCAGGAGGCTACAATGCACAAAATGAAGAGAAAAAAGATGAAGAGAAGCACATGTGTTGAAGAGCATGCAAATTCTCTGATGCTTGAGGCTGTGTGGTCCACATTTAGAGTCCCACTTATAGCAAATATACCTATACGTTTAGTGACTCAACTATAAAAGCTTGTTTCTGCCACAGAAAAAAATAAAAAGGTCATTTTGATTTTTACCACATAATTCTAATGTTTTTGTTTAGAATTGTAAGTTTATATCCAATGTGTTTTCATTTCAACGATTGATCAGTTCCAAAGATAAATACAAAACTTGTGTTAATTTAAAGAAAACAAGCTGACAAAATGATCCAAGAGTTGGTGATTTTTAAAAGGCCGCCCATTTTTGACCAGGAACACCAAATTAGGTATAGCATTTTCATCACAACACAAGGGTTAAGTGAAGGCCGCAGATAAGAAGTGAGAGGTGTTGCAGTGGAAGTTCTCATTAAGGATAATTCAAGATCTTTTTGTGTGGGAACATCTGCTCGGTTTTACCTAATGTTGGGGTAAAGTGATTAGTGATCCCCTACGGGAGTTTTGCAAAGTCACACACACACACAGCGTTTACACGTCTGGTGCGTTTCGTGTTCCACTGTTGTATGCATAATATGCTGAATCCCCTAAGAGACACAGTTAATTAAACAGACAGACTGGCATGTCCTGCTGAAGCTCTGGGGGAAGCTGGAAGTGTACAATGTATCATTGCACAACTATGTGAATGCCGTTAACCGGAAAGACATCCTGGATGCAAATCACACATAAGGCATAAAGCTGTGTTGAGAACTCACAGAGACTGGTTGTGCCATCAGAGAAAGACGGCGCCACAAAGAAATCAACACAACCGTCTTTCACACTGTTCTGGCTAAGTGCATGATAAACAAACATGTGGTTCTGAGGCCAGTCCTTTTTAATGAATTTGGTTCACAAATCCACCTGCATCAAACTCATGTGTTTCACTGGTCTGATTCAGTCAGACTGAATCACTGATCGAATCAGCTCAGTGAGTTAATTGACTACAAGATATTGGCTGTGTCTGAAAGCTGATAAATGTTGCCTTGTGAGGATGCACGGCCAGGTAGGAAGGCATCGAGGTATGTCCCAATCCAATGTCAGCTTCACTTCCCATCTGAGATGCTTTCATCTGATGGATTTTTGAAAGCAGCAGAGATGTATACCTTGCTGCCTTTGATATCCCACAATCCTGTGCATTTCATTCCATGATGGTTGAGCTAAAAAAATAAAGATGCCATCTGAAAGTTGCACTTGGTGGCTAGTTTGTGTGTAAACGTATATTTCTGACCAACTTTTTGCACTTTTGATGTTATTTCTAGTGAGAAATCTGTATTTTAGTAATTTAATATTCGCTTGGTTATCACCAAAGCTCATTCCATTTTGTTGTAGATCATTAAACTGTCACACTGCCTCAGAAGCCTGTCTGAAATCAGTTTTGTGAGGTACCTTTGTGTACAAACGCTGCCTGCAAAGTCATTGCCTGATAAAGCAGCGAGGCAACAAGTCAGCAGCCTAAGCTTTCAGACGCAGTCATTATGTCCGACTTAAATTGCATCAATGACTGTTAATATTCCGTTCAAAAAGTAACAATAAATGCAACAATAGAAACGCTCTTCGTTTTGTGTTAATTCACTTTAACCATTCTTTGCAAAATATATTTTTTATTGTTTATTAATTTAATTTATTCAAAGCATTTCATTTATAATTCCTGATGTTACGCCACTTAAGTTGAAATATGACTTCCAATATTTTTTCCAATATTTTCTTATTTCTATTTTGTCATTTTTGGTTTAATGCACACTACAGTTTAAAATTTTAGCAAGAATTTTATTCAGCAAGAATTTATTAAATTACAAAAGTGACAGTAAAGATGTTTATACTGCCACAAAAAAAAACCTATTTCTAAATAAATGCTGCAAGAGCAGTAGGGGTGTGCAGGGCACAAACTAATGCAGGGTTAACAAACATGGTTTAAATATTTCCACACATGCTAGCATAACAAAATCTACAGTATTTACTAGTTGCCATATCAACACTATACAGAAAAAAATGAAATCTTTTGAAGATATTTCTGAACATTTATTTTACCACAGCAAAAGCAAATTTCTGGCTTAAGTAAATATTTCATCTCAGTTTTTATAGTGTTTTATAGTGAGAGAAATCTCTTGTGTGTTACAACATGCCCTTCAGATGTTACAATGCTCCCCACCTACGGGGCACGTTGTCACATTTCAGTTCCATTCTTTTGGGGTAAATAAAGAAACACGTATACACTGCAATTATGAAACAAAACCACGCATTTGTACTAGACAAGTGTGAAATTAATGTGGGAAAAAAATTATACTCTGAACCCATGTGGATTTACACAAACTGAGGAAGTCAAAAAGTGTTAGTGTTGTGCCCCGCTCTCCCCTAGTGCTCTTGTGGTTCAAAATAACTAGCTTCACAATCATTACACTTGGAAGTGTGTGTACATGTGTTTGTGTGCGTTTTTGGAAAACCCAGCTAAGGCAGTGTGCTCTTTACAGCTGAGCTCCTTCAGGCCGAAGATTTAAATGGCATAATTCACATTATTTAACAGAAAACACACACACACACACCATGCATCCAGGCAGTTTTTGAAGCTTTGTCGTACAGCTGCTGAGTCCATTTGTAAGACAGCGAGGTGATAGAGGCAATCCAGAGGCAAGAGGATTTTTATAAATGAATGCAATAATAATGTTGCCCAGCATTTCTATGAATGGTAATGTACTCTGATGAAAAAAAAAACAAAACAAAAAAAGTGGCCTGCAGAGATGTCATTTTTAAACACGGAGTGGACAGAGCATGGGGGAAGATAGCAGAGTATATTTAAAATAGAGAGGTCAAACCTACCCTCGCTCTCGCTCTCTCATCTATCTATATAAACACACACATACACACAAACACTGGAGCATATTTATCAAACCATGCAGAAATTGTAAATGACTTGAGGGAAGGGAGACAGACTGCTCTGAATACACACACGCTACAGCCATTTACATACACACAATACTGCTCACATTCATGCACAGTACACAGAAAAGGCCAGTATTTCACAATCTTCGAATGCATCATACACACATACGTGCTTCATCTTAAAACTGTTGAGAAATGGATCACAGACTGTTTATGTATGTGTCCATGTAAAAGGGTGAACAGGATTAATCTCCCCAGCAGCCCTTCCCCCAATCCCGTCTTTCTCTCGGCTCTCCCTCTTCCCTTATTCATCTGTTCATCTGCGCCTGTGTGTCACTGTTAACTTCATCCATCCTCATCCTCCCGCCTTCATCTTTTCCATCAAACAGGATTTTTGGGGGTTATGCAAAGCATGTTTGCTGGACTGGTAGCTTCTCAACTGAACTGTGTAAATCAAATTATAGACACTACACTTTCCCCAAAACCCTGCAATTATGAGCCCTTCACCCACTTTTCCAGTACAGTTTCCTAATGTTTCATGGCAGACATCTATTGATGATACAGTGAATGACCAGTGTAAGCACATCTCAATAAGGTGTGCAGTTCAGCAAAAAATATGAATTGATGAACGAGTAAGAGAAAAGAGATTGCAACAAAACAAAAGTTCAGACAAAAGCCATTCAAAATGATATCCCCATTACACTGTGAGCGCCAACATAATTCATTCGTCTTTAGCAGGTTTATATACACTGCTGTTCAAAAGTTTAGGGTCTTGGGATATTTTAATGTTTTTGAAATAAGTACTCCCCAAGGCTGCATTTTATTTGATAAAAATACAGTAAACATTGTAAAATATTATACATTTAAACAACCATTTTCTGTTTTAATGTTTTTACATGTAATTTATTCCTGATGCAAAACTGAATATTCAGCATCATTACTCCAATCTTCAGTGTCACATGATCCTTCAGAAATCATTATGATATGCTGATCTACTGCTCAAGAAACTTTATTATGACCCAAATTAAAACTAGTTGAGCTGCTTAATATTTTTGTGAAAACTGTGATATGTTTTTCAGGATTCTTTACTGACACTCGGAAATCTGACTATTTCACTATAATGTTACTAGTCTAGTGAAAAGTCAATCTGTTCATCCTCACCAAAGATAATTTTTACTTGCATTTGGCACTTAGGATGTGTTCATTTCAGACCCTGCTCACGTCCTTCATCTTCATCATCCTATCTCACCCTAGATGTCTATTATCATCTGCTGCTCCACGCTGACCTCCATTCTGCCTCTCTGATCATTATTCAGCCACTTTAGACATATACTGTAGTCTTATCAACTAGGAGGAACAGTTCATGAATATATACAGTATATGTGCGTGTCTTTGTGCCTCCAACTTAAAAATGGGTTAACTGTGAGTAGGATTTTAATTCTTATACATGTATACAGTATATATACACAAACTCAGGTGTTGCTATTGGACAAAATGGTTCATGATGCAAATAGACAAGGATCAAGAACACACACAAACACTTACAGAGATTATGGTATTGATTGCTGTAATTTCTGGAGCTTTTGTCTTTATAAGACTGCTGTTAAATTGATGAGAATCAAAGCGATAATCGTTACCGGTTACACAAACGCACTTAAATACACACACTGCTACACAAGCTGGTGGCTCCAATTTGGAAAGCCCAATGTTTGAAAGTATTAATATGGTAAATATAATAATTAATGCAGCATAATCCTCTTGTAATGATACACATGCAAGCATGTGACATTATGTTTATGATCCATCATCTCCTAATTACAGATTTAGAATAAATTGCTTACAATACTACCCAAGTATGTGTGTTCAGAGCCCACTGCATGGATTAAAAGGATGAGATTGTTATTTTTTCCGATTGCAACGTCTTTATATTATGCATAAAGAATGACGTAAGCAAACATTGTTTAAATTATCCGTAAAAACTAATTGAGCTTTTAGTCTGCAAGTGTAAATGAGGAAGGTTATGAACTGCACTGTAAAATTGTTACTGACCTGAGAAGCCATTTCTGTCACCCCATGAGTTTTTGACCAGCGGGGCTGATGAGACAGAACAAAAAATGTTGCTGTAGTCAGTCAACAAGCTATTACATCAATTTATTATATAAATATGTATATTAAAATGTGGCCATAAAAACATGCATGAACATCAGTGTGATAAAGCTTAATTTTAATGATTTTGTTAATGTGCACTACTGTTCAGAAATTTGGGGTCAGTAAATTGTTTCTTCAGCACGGATGCATTAAATTGATTAAAAGTGACAGTAAAGACATTTATAAGATTTAGCTATATTTCAAATAAATACTGTTCTTTTGAACTTTCTATTTATCAAAAAAAAAAAAAAAAAAAAAATCACAGTTTCCACAAAAATATTAAGCAGCACAACTGTTTAGCAGCAAATCAGTATATTAGAATGATTTCTAAAGGATCATGTGACACTGAAGACTGGAGTAATGATGCTGAAAATTCAGCGTTGCCATCACAGGAATAAATTACAATTCAAAATACAGTATATTACAATAGAAAACAAATCGTCATAATATTTTACAATCTCATCAAATCAATACAGCTTTGGTGAGCATGAGAGACTTTTCAAAAACATTAAAAAAAAATGTTACTGACCTAAAACAAATTAAATTAGTAATTCATTCGACTGATTCAATGCAATAACTTCTAGGTCTTTTTGGAGTGATGCAGTAAAAGAAATGGCTAAAAAGAGTCGTTTGTTTATAAATCAGACTGTGTTTGAGCACAATATTTTGTATGCAGCCAGTAAGGACATGTTTCTTATTGACTTCGTATTATTTTCTTGAGCTATACTCTTAAAATCTCTTCACATTCAACTTAGACTGCAAACACACAAACTGGGTAATATCTTTTTTCCTTTGTCGTGGAGTAGCACTGCTGTTGAATAGTGATGCAGGAAACAATGCTGTATATTCACACACGCACACATAATTAATCAACACACACAGGGAGTGAATTAACTCAGGGGAACTGTGAATATTACCTTAGCTCACCTCATTATCTCTCTTCTTTTACTCACTCGTGGACTCTCTCGCTTCTACTTGTCACCCATGCTTTTGTTATTTGGCCTGCCTATTCATTTCTTCATTCCAGTCTTTCTACACCTGGTACACTCTAAAAAAAAAAAAATGCTGGGTTAAATACAACCCAGCACTGGGTATAATATGGACAAACCCAGCGATTGGGTTGTTTTTGACCCATCGGTTGGGTTACTGCCCAGAAGGTTGGGTTAATATATTAACATCTGTCTCAGTTGATCAGATCACAAGTGGTCAGACGAAACAGATTTAATTTACACTTAAAATAACATGCATCTCAAATGCACCTCTGATGTAGATAGCTGAGTATAAAACCTCTGTTTCTGAGCAGTGATTACATTACGTGCTATGCAGGAGGTGGCACTAAAGCTTTAAACAGGCTTGTGTTCACCAGATCACGATGGAGTAAAGATTTAGTGAGGGTCCACAACCACGGCTTTGCTTTGAAGGCAAATTCAGCAAGACTGCACTATGCTTGACAATATATTCTGCCCTGCAGTCTTAAAAAAAAAAATAATAATAATAATAATAATTCTCCACAGGACCTTGTGCATAAATGTTGCCAAAAACCTGATATTCCAAACACATTGTTGGAAATATTTGCCCTTGCACGTCAACACTAATATATACACAGCTTGGCCCTAAAACATCTTCCACACAGATGTAAACAGTAGAGCTACTCATGGCTGTTGCCTTGACCTCAAGCTGTAGTCGCTGCTCTAAAACACACAGCACCATTACTGGTGACATCATCTTCTAGTAGGTACTGCAGGAAAGCCCCCTGCTGAAGTAGGACAATAATATTTACAGATATTTTCCACCTTTGTACTAACTGCAGCAAAGAGCAAGTCAGGTCTCTGACGATCCTCTACACTTTTGTGAGGTAAACGATATGGAGCACATAAAATCCCAAATCCGTAGACTCCACAGATTTAACGCTTAATAACATGAATTATGCATAAACTTAGTGTGCCATCTTGCACCTTGACTGCTAAAGCAAATCCTCAGCTGAAGCATATTAGTGCAGCATCTGCTTGTTATGCGACATATTAACGCTTGCATGTGCTCTACCGCACCTTCCTCTCCATAACCTCCATAACTGTGTCTTAAAGCTGATTCTTGCTCTAAAGCTTCTTATGATGAAGTATCTGTCACTGGTGTTTAATATCCAAATTGCATAAATCCATTTTTATGCTTTGCTAAATGAATAAAAACATTGTCATTTTGACCTGTCGGATCTTCCTCTTTTCAGGTGCAAAAGCTTCCAAGAACACTGCAAAAAATTTTCTTATTCATTTTGTCTTGTTTTCCCATACAAACATTAAAAAAATTAAAACATACGCTCTAAAAATGATTTTTCAAAGTTGTGAATAAAACAAAGCTTATTGGAGTGTGTTGTAAAGAAAATACAATTTAAGTCTTTCTATTTCAATAAACAATTAACCTCGTACAACTGTAGGTTATCGATAGGGGTGTAGGAAAAACGACCAAAAATCAGGTCCAACCTCAAAATAAAAAAGATTAAATCCCACACACTACCCACACTTGCAAATGCATCAAAATATGAACTTATTCACTCGCAACGTTTCTGTCCATGAGCTTCCTCAGGCATATGTCCGCAACACTGTGCAGATAGTGTGGAGGATTTATTCTTTCTATTTCAAAAATTGCAAAAAAGTTGTTTCAAAGAAAATCCAAAATATTTTTGGTGTACATTTACTTGAGAAGCAAAATGACTTCTTGTTTAAGTTTTTATACTTAAAATAAGAAACAATATCTGCCAACTTTTTTTTTTGTACTGCACCTGATATGGCTCATTTTTTCTTAAGCATAAAGTCACTTTATTATTATTATTTTTTTTTTTTTTCAAAAAAAACAAGACTTGTTTTCTTAAGTTATTTCATATCTCAAGTGAAACGTATCTTCATTTAAGATACAGTTAAGTTAAAGATACTTCATTTAGATATTTGTACTGGAAAACAAGAGAAAAATATTGAGTAAAAAAATTTTTGCAGTGAAAGGATGAAGAGAAAAGAAGGAACATAACAGTACCACGAAGTGAGAAACAGCTTAGAATGAGTAAAGGAGAAATATTGTAGTCTCCATGGAAACGATGACTTGCCAAAGAGGGGATTTCTCCCAAATCTGAGCTTTAAGCCTTTGATCAAGGTGTGTGTGAGAATGTGTGTCTGTGAGCGTGTTTGAGAGAGCGAGCGCCGCAGCTATGTGTTCCTCCACTGGCGACTCACAACGCCATATACCTGCAGATGATCCCACAGTAAATGAAAACCATGTCTGAATAAAAACTGAGATTAGACTCGAACAATGGAACTCCATTTCCACGGACACAATCATTCCCAAAGGCAAACAATGCAATTCCATTACAGTTTAGAGCGCATTAAACCCTAGGAAAATTCAGTTGTTGGCCTGAAGAAAAACATTTACAGGAATTGCCCTCTATGTTGCAATAAATCCTCTGGCAAATGTTTTCTTTTTCTCTCTTTCCTCTTTACCTTACATACTCTTACAGCATAAACACTCCGGCAGACAATATAAATCAACAATGTTTGCAAGTAGGAGAAACTCCACGGAATAAATCTCACCTCATTTTCTATTTTTAAAGGCTGAGTTAAAGGTTGTTTGTCTGAGGGGCACTTGTCCTGTTTCCTCTACTTCTGTCCATCTTTCCTTTTCCCTCATTATTCTTGTCTTGCCTTAGGAAGAAACCAAGAAGAAAAAAGTGACAACATAAGGGGAGACATTATAAATACATCAAGCTATTTAAAACTAAAGAGATATTTAAGGTTCAAGGACAGAGGGGACCAAAATGAAAGAGAAGTGCCAGGGAGGAAGAGCCGCGGAGCAGACGCAAAGATGCTGGGTTAGCGTTAGCACGCTAGCATATGTATCGCCGGCGGGCTTTTTCCTCGTCTGGAGCACATGGTGGCCCTGCGCTCTGATTGGCTCGGTCCTTGTGGCCATGGAAACCCAGCCATGGGTGAACGATACCCCTCTGAACATGACTTGGGGAAAAGACAGGAAACAAGGACATCTCTCTCACACACACACATTCAGTCTAATACTTTCTGACCTGTGTTGGAGAACTCATGTTTCGTGTTGATGATGTAACCAAGGGGTCTGTCACTGCGCTCATGGCAGGATCACTGAGGGAGAGTTGGAGGTGAACGGAAAGGAGAAACAGATCACACGGAAATGAAAAAGTGCAAGAGCAGCTCGTTTTTCTGACTCCTTTCTTGTATTTTGTTCTTGATTTACTCTTGCTGTAAAAGGAAAGTGTTGAGCTAGAAGAGACACCCCCAGTGAAATACTAAACAAAACAATACTTTTCTTTTACACGTTTTGTTTTTGATAATTTTTTGTCATAAACATCCACTCAGATGTTAATTCAATAACAGAGAGATTCAATAAGTAATCTGTTAATGATCTGATTCAAATTGATGACTGTCTGAGACTTTTTTTGTCTGATTCAGCAACAGGACCAAAACAAGGGAGTCATTTATTAATGAACTGAACATTATTGGTCATGTTGGCTTTTTTTTTTTTTTTTGCTCTTGCAGCCAGCAAAGACAACCCAACAACAACAAAAAAAATGCTTATTGTCTATTTTCTGTCTTTGACAATTGTGTCTTTTTTCTACTGGCACAGTAGGACCAGCAATTCAGATTTATATTTGCCATGGCATTTTTCCACTGGCCTCAACATAAAGAAATACACATATTTATCAATTTATATGTAAAATTTTAGATTAGCATTTATAATTTCACACTTGCAAGTTCATTAGTTTTATATTAACATTTATTATAATATTTACTAAACATTTTTGTATTATATTAAAAATGATTAGAATATAAAATATTTATTATTAAAAACAAAATATACAGAGAGGCAGAATTTCCTAATGTGCTAAGTTTGCAAGGCACCAAAATGATAAATGATAATAAATGATAGGAGTCTAATGTGATTCTAGTGATAAAATGATAAATGATAATGATAAATGATAATAGCTTGATAGCATTTGCCTAAAAGGGCAGATTATAGCTCTGGGCCAGCGGCCATCCTTTTTGTTGAGCCCTCATTGTTCGGTTTCATGGGCCAGTTTTCACCATCACATTCAATTCAGGTGTAAAACTAACAAAAGAAAGCCAGGGCTTCAGATTCTGGGGAAACACTTTGGGATACATCAAATTGTCACTTTAACTGCAAAACGTCCTGTTTGTTGTGCCTCCAATTGGGCATGAGATCTACACCTCTGCTCTACACTCCCAGGCAAGAGAGGAAGAAATGGAGCCCAGAGTCTTCAACCTAATAGATGTCCTTAGTGTTTCTGTGTACCTCTGTCTGTCTCTGACAGGACCCAGACCTGGCTGGGTCAACAGAGCCCATGTACTTGTCTTTGACACAGGTTATGTGTCAGCATAGAGACTTGCGCATGAGAAAGAGAAAGTTTTGAAAAAGATGATGTTGGGCAGGCCATGGGAGGGAAGGCTGTAAATCAGGATGGCTTGTGTTTGTGTGTGTGTGTGTTTTATGTGGCCTCTGTTGTCTCTGTGTGTCCTGTCTTTGCAGTCATCCCTTGCTGTCACAAAGCATTAATACTGACTGCAGATTTACTCACTCAGCCACAGAAGCTGAGAACGCACACTCACGTGTGTGTCTGTGTGTGTTTGGATGGCAAAGGTTCACTTCAGCACTGAGCTGTGTGGAAGAAAAGAATCACATAAGACTCCTTCCCACTGGGAATGTCACTGAGGATCTATAACCACACACACACACACACACACATAAAAAACATGCTGTGTGCATCACACAGAATGATGGAGTCATTATGAATCATCATGATGATTAGGACAGCACTCCTTTATAGAAAACACGAGTACACACACAAGAGCTATCATAATAGATCATTACAGGCTCTCTTTATAGTGTGTGTGTGTGTATGGGTGAGGTTTTGCTTAGACTGTGGTTGCCAAATGTTAAAAATCTATCGTTCAATGTTTGCCACCATTCATTTGAATCTCCATATGGATAACAGATTGACAGACTTTGTAACAGACTTACTGAGAGGCTTCAGAGCCTCCCCACTTATCTGATGCTGCCTCGATCTGGGTGGTCAAAACTGGCCTTGACCAGCCAGAACGAAGCAGTCTGTTTTTTCTCTTTATATGTGTGTGTGTGTGTGTGTGTGTGTGTGAGTATGTTCACATTAGAAAGCTGTACACAGGCCAGGTTCCTCAGATCAGGCTCCTGGACTTTAGAGTGCATGAGCGGGTGTGTAATTGCATGCCAGACAGAATGTGGTCCTTATCGCTCTTTCACCCAGGCGAAGCGCAATTTCCATTCCTTTCTTTACTATTTTCTTTCTGCCATTAAGTCCAAATGTCTACTGTGTGTGTATGTAATAAGTCACATAGAAACGTTGTATGTATCACACACTGATATGCCTAAAAGACTTGAGATGAAAGGGGTCTAATAGAAAACGAAGAACAGAAAATAGGATGGGTGTGTGCGTGAAAGAGGGGGTCTTGACATGCCATCGTGTCTGTATGCAAATCACATATCCTATATAATATATTATATATAATTATTAATATTCATACTAGACTGATTATTTATAGATTATCCTTTAAATGATAATCTTAAACAATTACTATATTAATGAGAATCCAAAATAAATTTAATAAACAGGTTTTTCTTTATTAAAAAAAAAAAAATCACATTTTTCACACAATAACAAATATTCAAATACTTTGTTTATTGCTTTCTTTGTTTATATCATCAGGGGTCCATTCTTTGTACCTCACTTAATACATCTGAGATGATCTGAAAGATGCCAGATCTTCTAATCGTGATAACTAGGGGTGTAACGATTCACTCGTTTTCTCGATGCATCGATTACAAACCCTGACAACGCATATGCTTCGATCTTGAAACATGGATTTTCGAATCGTGAATCGTCGATTTCAGACAGTAATCGATTTAAAACGCTAAGAATCGAATGAATCGTGATTTTTATAGCGATTCAATGCTTTCAAAATATATACACATTAAATTACTACAAGCACGAATTCATGGAGACCTTGAACAGGTTCGTGCCTCACATCTCTCCTTCACGCGCTCCACTATATTTACTGTCTGTCACAGGATTGCGCTCGCGCTCGTCTCATGGACACATTTATTTTTTTGAGCAGCTGATGTGCGATCTCTCCTTAGCACTCGTGGCCAGTACTGCTAAAGTGAAGTAGTTTAGTTTTCTGTAGTTTTTCAAAGGCTCTCGGTCATAACATCGACATTACCTAAGCAGTCGAAGGCAGCGCATTTATTGCATGGACGGAGCAAAAATGTAAGTGTCTAAAGCATACGCACAGTTACATTGAATGATTAATATGTTTTCACAATCTCGTTGAACCGAATGTATGAAGAAAACTGTTAAAATAACCACAGCATTGACAACAACCTTGAAATTAGAGCGCGAGGTTTATCTGTTAATCAGATGCACAAGTAGCATTCGTTGCTATAGGAAACAGACATCGGGCGCTTTTTCTTTCAGAATCATCATTCACCGATGGAGAGGAAAAGTTAAATACCATAGCATTTTATTTTATGAAAATGAGATAAAGACATTTTTGCACCGAAATATAAGTGATCTCGTCTTGTAGAACTTAAGACGTGCCAGGAAATGCCTAATATGGACAAAGGCAGCTGCAGCTAAGCTGAATAAAATGAACTGGTGAAACTAAGACAATAAACACAAAAAATAAATACAATTCTAGAATTATGCAGTGCTAATTGACCTATCCTTTATTACAGTACAGAAACTATAAAGTTTTCTACCTTATTCTGTGCAGAAAATTTAAATAATTGTTTGTAGTCTATAAAACAATATCATGAAATTGCCATTAGGAAAAAATTACAGATTACAAATGATTTATTATTGTCCAGCAGTGTATTTGATTTCTTATAGCAAATTCAAAGTAAGAGATAAGAAAAGAATTTCTTGTAAAAAATAAAAAAATAAAAAATAATAATACATACATAAATTTATTGTATTTGACATTTCTGTCACTTCTGAAATGATGGCTACACACCTGGTGTGACAAAATGTTAACCTATACATAATACTTTTAAAGCTCTTTTTTTAAAATCTTGGTTTACATAAATTTCTACATATGCCATGTCATGCCATAGCATCATTAAACTAGCATCTAACAATGGACAAAAGTGTTTTTTTCTCTAACCTATGGTTCTCTAACCATAAAGGCTGCTGTGTAATTTGCCCTCTGACTAAGTATTTAAGGAATTTAGGGGAAGCATTTACATAATCCTGTGAATGCACTGAAAGAATGCAGAGTCGAATCATTAATCGAATCGAATCGAATTTAATTGTGAATTGAATCGAATTGAATCGTTCTGCAAAAATTGTTCCTGAATTGAATCGAAAACCTATGAATCGTGAATCGAATCGATTCGCTGTCTACCCAAAGATTCACAGCCCTAGTGATAACTGATCTCTGGCTAATTTGGTTCTTCAAACAAATTTGCGGATTTGATTAAAATATCTGGATTGAGATGTCTAAGATTACTGCACGCTCTTGTGTTCCCCAAAAGGGGCAGATGTATCGATACTCGAAACCACGATCAGCAATGCAGCGATTGGCTGGCGGCAAGACAGCAACATAATGACATCATCTAATTAAAAAAAGACACCTGACGAAAAACTTGATAAATTTCTGGACTTTTATAAGGAAACAGTCAAGCGAATAAAACTACATAAATGGTATAACAGATAAATGAAATGTGCACTGTTTTTATTTTATTTTAAAAAAAATTAAAATGATTCCCAATTATTTATATTCACGATTTCTAGTATTTGTACAGGCTTTACATTTTTATTTCAATGTTGTAATTAGCAATTCATTTAATTTTATCTTGAAACAGATTTGTTACTTGACAACATTAATTAAAGTTTCTTAAGGGTCAAGATCAAGTTATCTGCGCCCCATCAAGCCACTGCCATAATATCTGTCACCATCACTGATCTATATATATCTATTATAGATCAGTGGTCACCACTCAAATTAATGCATGACTCAGATGAACTGTATGTGTGTAAGACTCCAATACAACTATAAAGTAATTATTTTTATCATGAATAAATATTTCAGTGAGTAAAACTGGCTGTGTCTATAGTATTATAAACTACACAACATTCTTATATTATTTTTCAATTAATTTTTAAATTATTATTATTATTTTAAATTACTGTCCCTGGATCAGTAGGGTACTCTTCTGATAAAGTAGCAGTGGCTGGGACAGATTTTAAGTATCAATTCTGCTTAAAAAGATGCAGTCTAATCCTGTTAACATGAAATAAGCCTGCTCCCGAGCAGGTTTAAGCTGATGGACCTGTTGCTATGACAGCAACTCCGGGATGAGCTATGAAGAACTAACCAATCCAAGATCAAGCGAAATCGTCAACAATCAAATCCAGCTAACTGAGTTAGCGATGTACACTGTAAAAAATTATTTTGTGGTGAAGTAAATGCTACATAAAAACAAATGTAATTTCTACATTAAATAATTTAGTTCAGGCAAGAATTAAAAATTAAAGTAAATTCTATATTAGTACTCAATTTAAGCCTGTAGAAATTAAAGTTTGAACTTATAGGTATATTTTACTTGGAATTGTTTGTTATGTTTACAAGGATTCTTTAAGTAAATTTCAAAGGTATGATCCTGTTTTCCCCCATCATGCACTGTGGCATGAATAATTAAAAAGGTTAAATTTTTCACTGTTTTCAAGTTGTATTTGCACTGTTTTATGGTTGCTATTGTTGTTAGGTTTAGTAACTTACTGTTTTGTGACATCTGGAGTTCATTGAAATGACCCATTCATACTCAAACACTGATCACTGATTGTTACCGTCATTGTGTATGGTGTACCAAGTATTGAGATCTCTGTGTTCATTTGGGTAATAGTTATATTGAGTGGACATATTATCTTAAAAGGATAACAAGCTGTCTACTTGCTTACTTACAGATTTTACTTAATTCAATACTTAAATTTTGCTTAAAATATATTTAAACTTGCAAAAGAAAAATTAAGTAAATCTTGTTTTTTTTTTTCTTCAGTGCAGTCAATTACTGTTATTTAACAGCACAATTTTTTACAGCGATAAGCATGACTTAAGTAAAATTTACAAACAAAGAGTCAGTAAAATTTACTGGGAATTCCCAAGTAAACTTAACTTAAATTCAATTTGAAGCTACTAATAATTATGCTTAATAACGCGTTACATTTTTTTTTGTAAATTAACTAGCCTTTTCTGAGTGAAAATTGTTTCCAAGCTTTTTTCAAGTAAATCCTACTCCAAATTTTTTTTTTCAGTGTACGAAGAATGGACCCCAGTTTTAAACCTGCAATTAAACTTGCAATTTTAATGTTTTTATTGGGTTGGGTAAAAGGATAAAACAAAATCTATAACAAAAGATATCTGAAAATAAAATCAATTAAGGCATGGGAAAAATAATAGCTAATACGACATATATATTTAATTTAAATATTATATTTTTATATATATATATTTATTTATTTATTTATTTATTTATATATATATATATATATATATTTTTCATTTTATACATTTACACCGATAAGGTTATATATATAATTTTCATATAAATAAAAAAAAAATCTGATATTTAAGCACCAGCAGTAAAACAATCAACCAAATACTTAATACATTATGATTTTTTTATGATTTGATTTTTTTTTTTTTTCAAAACTCAGACACCTTTACCACGGCGTTATTAAAGTTTGCAAGCCCATCAGAGCTATAAATCCATCACTGGGCAAATCAGATTATTTAAAGCAATTGGTCATTGTTATTTTAAACAGGATGCATTTGAGAAATCCAGACATAAGGCATCTACATAGCAACTTCGCAAAAGAAGAGAGAAAGAACGCAGAATGAAGGCACGAGCACTCTTGGAGTGAATGATGATTAAAAAATGAAAAAGTATCTGCAGCTTACATTGGACTATTCCAGTATCACTCTCCAGCTTAAAGACATCAGGTCAAAACACCTGGAATGTTTTTGATGGTTTTAAGATGACTGATTGGGTTGTAGTTTCCTTGAGTGTCAGACATATTTCAGACTGATATGAATTTTTAAAAATTGCACTAAATCCTATTAACATTTTTTTTTTTTAAATATTCCAGTAGGCCTACAAAAAAATAAATAAATAAATAAAATAAAATACAATTATTACACAAATGCTAGAAAACGGTAGTAAAAACAAACTATGCCTCTACGCACCACCTCACCTCTGCTAATGAAACACTTTATGCTCTAATATCAGCTAATTGCTTTAATCAGATGTTTTGGTGCATAACTGTGACAAATACCTGCAAGGCTTGTTGCTGTGGAGCAGTGAGCCGAACAGATACAGTACAGCGTACATTTAACTGGAAAACATGGTGTCCGCTTAGCAGACATTAAACAGACAGACTTGTACCAAACACTGAATAAAAATAGCTGGACACTAACAGTATGAAAGCAATATTAAAAAAACAAAAAAACAAACCTACATTTAAACTGCCAATCCCAAGACAATTGCAAGAACAATCCTCTCTAAAACAAAGATGCTTTTATGGACATTATCTGATCCCAGTGTAGCTTTAATCTGACAATAGTGAGGGAGGGACTTTCCTGGAGATCTCTGCTTTTTTGAGGGTGACTTTAACTAGAAAGTAAATCTTCTGCTTTCAATCATAACTTTTTTCAGCTGTTTTTTTATGCTTATCCGTTATAAAAATAAGAAACAGAAAGAAAGAAGAGAAAAAAGCAAAAAATTAGGAAAAAATATACCGTCTTATTAACTACTTCGTAGAAGAGTTGAACTACATTAAGGTTAAGTGATTAATACATAAATCATGAACGCTACAAACACGTCCAGTTTCTCCAGGAGTCTTCGCTTAGGTTCATAACGTAACCAAAGAAAACCTTTACTAAAACCTAATCTAAATCCTCAATGTCTGCTTTGCCAGGTTAAAACCAAACAAAAGCAATGCAAGCAGAAAATGTGAAGTCTGTAATGACATTGTATCTGTCAGCAAAAAACGCTGAACCAAACCCGTGGATGAAAGTGTCATTAATTGCGCTCCTGCGCGCGATAACGTCTTTTAACCACACCATCAATGTGCTGCTTTTTACACAAAAACACATGTAATTGTATTACATTTTAAGTATTAAGTATCTAATTGATTGACACGCAATTATAACCTCGCTAAAATATGGTAACGCGCTCCAGTTCTGTCATCCACATGCTGTTTCTCCACACAAAATATCTTGTTAGTAAAACACAAATGTGACTCTTACCGCTCTGCGAGTCTGTGATGATTATTTAAAGGAGAAGGATGCCCGGTCAAATGACGGAAGGTCCCAGAGTCTTAATCGCTGCCCAAGTCCTCCGTTACCGGACTCGCCTCCGCCTCTGTCTCGTGTTCGCTGAAGACTTCACGAGACCGCAGAGCGCGACTCAAATCGTCCGATTTTAACATGCTGCTCGGTAACAAATGCTGTTTTATTGCGAGTGTTGTTAATGTTCGCTTGCAGTCCGTCGCTCTGTTCATAAACTCAGCTGGGTAAATGCAGTCATTAAGAAGAAACGCTCAAACACTCGCCACGGAATTCATTTCTGCGCGTCTGGCGCTGGCGAAATCTTCTCGCGCGCTTGCGGTGTCGTTTTCAATCGCGCGCCTGAAGTCACCCGTTACAGCGAACACGTGCGAACCGGCCATCCTACTATCTGTCAACAATAAATGACTGCGATTTCAAGCTGTGTCCGCGTCTCCGTCCTCGTGGGGAGGCTGGAACACAATGACTGCTTCCGCGGCTCACCCACGCGACTTTTTTGGTTGTTTGTCATGGTGAAAGGCGAAAGTGCACGACCTTGTCTGAGGGATGCTACACTGAAGGGGAAGCCTGACGAATGCTTGCTCACTGACCAGAGGAATTTTTGACCCTCACAAAAGGCGAAGGTTGATTGACTTGCGCGCGAGCTCGCTCTCATGCATGGTTTTCTTTGGACATAAAAAACCATTCTTCTAACCCAGTGGTTCCCAACCCTGGCCCTGGAGGCACGCCAATACTGCAGGGTTTGCATGTCTTCTGAATCAAACACACCTGATTCAGGTCATCAGCTCATTATAGTAGAAACTCTGACCTGAGACCTGAAATTGGTGTCACACTCTTAAAAATAAAGGTGCTTAAAATGTTCTTCACAGCGATGCCATCGAAGAACCATTTTTGGTTCCACAAAGAACCGTTCAGTCAAAGAACCGTCTCTTTCTTACCTTTTTATAATCTGAAGAACCTTCTTTCACCACAAAGAACCTTTTGTGAAACAGAAAGGTTCTTCAGATGTTAAAGGTTCTTTATGGAACCATTTAGACAAAAAAGAAGTTCTTCTGTGGCATTGTGAAGCACCTTTATTTTTAAGAGTGCAGAGGAGACATGCAAAATGTGCAGTGTTGGGGTGTCTCCAGGATCAGGGTTCGGAACCACTGCTCTAACCTAATGTTAAGCTATTTTTTAAATGAATATTTCGATAAATTCTATTCTATTCTATTCTATTTTAGACATAAAAAGGATATGTCAAGAAATAGACAGTTTTAAAATTATTAGAATCTCTGTAGTGAAATAAACAAAACGTGGAACATGGATGTGATGATGCGTTTAACAGTCATCAGCATCGTAAATCCTCATTTTAAATTGTATGTACATTTATAACACTATGTATTATATCACCTTTGCATCAAATTACAAAAATCTAATGCTAATGCCAGGGTGTTTCTTATGCAGCGTCTATGGGAGGGATGGAAATTTGACATCGTTCTCTCTACTGATTGCCGATATCAGTCTCTCTGAATTTTTTTTCCTTTTTTTTTTTTTGAATGTCGTGAAAACACTATCGTACAGGGGGTTTTTTTCTTTCTTTTTTTTTTTTTTTTTGCTATTTCAGCAAATGGGAATGCAAAAAATATATTTGTGGTACTCTCCCATTCACTGCTGTTGAAGTTAACCCAACTATGACGACTTCTGCTGCTGAGAAACCTGTGAAATGTCAAAAAGGTTTTCACCTCTGAACAACCCCCCCCCCCCCCCCCCCCCCCCCCTTCATTGAGCCAGACTTCTAATACCTGCCCAGCCCTCTACCCTCTTACAAAATTTGAGTTGATGGTTCTTACCCTGAAACCGTGTTCCATGAGCCTAAACTCTGAAGAAACCATTGTAACCTCTCCATCTGCTCTCAACTCTGACATTCAGACACTCTGACAGAACTTTGACAGGAGGACTGGTTCAGGTGCACAGGCTGACATCTTATACAGACAGTGACATTGGAAATGGGGTTTCCTCTTAACCAGAGGCATCGCTCTCTCTCTCCCTCTGTTGTCTTTGTGTTCTGTCTCTCTCTCCAGTTCTCACTTGTCAAATGATGGCATGGCTTAGGCTGGTTAGAGTCCAGGAGCATGAAATAATTATGGATGCTATGGATGGCATGGATCCGATCAAACTGTTCTGATTGTGACTGGGAGGTAGGGGGAAATCAGGCTCGCAAAGTTTGTGCACTCTGGGTGGTTTTGGTTTTCAGCATATGGTGCTCAAAAAAACAGCCTGAAGTGACACAAAGTGCTCCAATACTTCTGTTTGTCAAATCATCTCGTGGTGTCTGCCAGAAATTCCCTGGTGTCCTGTTTAACCCGAATCTCTCGCTCCAACTTGTGGGAAAGGAGAAAAGTAGTCGGCAGAGAGGCAACACTGAGCTGTCGGATCAAGATGGTGACAATGTCACATCAAATCAGTCTATTAATCAGTCAGTCAGTGTGACTGAACAAATGATCAGACAGCCACAACTCATTAGAAGAAACTTTTTATTTACCACTGTGAACACAAAATGCCAGAGTTAAGGTCTAAAACTTTTTTCAGTCACATTACGATGAAATTTTATTTAATATCACGATATACTATAGTCATTGTAACCCATATTTTAACAGCATCACCTTTTCTTTTAATACCTCTAAAACTTAGGTCTGTTGCTAGCGATTCACAAAGTTTAGCAATTCCTTTCCACTGTATTTAGGATCGACTTTCCCTTTTTCCATTACTTCTGTTAAACATTAGTGTCTCTTACATAGACTAAAAATCTGGTCTGACTTGCCATGCTATTGATACTTCAAGAGGCTTTTTGAAAAGCTTTGGATTAATGGCAGTTTTTGTTGTTTTTTTTGACAAATGAGCAAACTTAAGCTTAGCTCTCAATTTCCCCTGAGATTTATCTAGCCTAGTATTGTCAGGATCAGGAAGTCCCTATCCACTCTTCCTCTTGTTCTACTGTAGAAGGTACAATTGTAGCTTAATCTCTTTCTCTATTTCTTTCTGACCCTGATTCATGATTCCACTCCCTGCTGCTGCTGTGGAGTGGCAGTGTCATGTCTGTGTTTATGTACTGACTGCATGACTATAATCAAAAAAGCATATATAATCATACTATTATTTGAATATATTATATTTTCTGCACGTTTTCTCCCATTTCTAGTATTATGAGTTTTATTGGATTATCATAATTTAAGAAATATACCAAATGTTACCAAAAATATTACAATTTTATACAAAGAAATGTGCAAATGTTATACAGATGCAACACATTGCATATTTTACACATGCAATATAATAATCTTTCATGAGTACAGCGAGCTACTATCTTAAGTGTTTATTGTTGAATGTTATATTTATAAAATAGTAGGCAGTATACAGTGTATACAATGCAGCATGCAGTAAACAATATGTTGCATTCCAAACAAAGCCCTTGTGTTGTTTCTTGTTTATGTGTCTCTTACATTGTTGTGAGAAACGCTGCCCTCATGTGGTGTCCTAACCTGGTTCTTTGCTGTTCTTTTGACAGAGGTTCATGAGAGGGTTATGGTTTGAAAGTGTAATGGGATGAAGTATTATTGTGTGCCAAACATGGAAAGGAGTTAGCATTTTAGCACTTCCAGTTCCATCGTATTATTTATTGGTTAAATCCCTGAAATAAAGTCTGTGGTTTCAGTACTTTTAATCAAACTCAAGATATTTTCACTTTTTATTCTATCACATAAAATACATCTGTAATACCAACTTGTGATTTAAAAAAAAACAAAAAACTTTTACTTAGGCTGTTTTGAAAGAGGTCTTTGCTAACTGGGGCTACAGAGAATGTCACGGACACACACACACACACACACACACACAAAACAAACAAATCTGCTTTTTACATCCTCGTGTCTATAATCACATTCTTGCAAATTGTTCTAACTCAAAGCTTAACGGTGGTGATATAATAATAATGTAGTTTGTTTATAGTCTACATTTAGCTTTTTACTTCTGGTGATTTTAAATCAATACAAGCTCCACAAATGAAGGAAAGAAAGTGATGTGAGGCCAAGTATTTGTGCTCTGCATTTAACCCATCCAAGTGCACACACACAACAGTTAGTAGTGAACAAACACACACATGGAGCAGTGGGCAGCCATTTATGCTGCGGTGCCCAGGGAGCAGTTGGGGGTTCGGTGCCTTGCTCAAGGGTCTCACCTCAGTCATGGTACTGAGGGTGGAGAGAGCACTGGACATTCACTCCCCCCACCTACAATCCCTGCCGGACCTGAGACTTGAACTCGTGACCTGTGGGTACAAGTCCAACTCTCTATCAATTAGTTACGACTGCCCCCAGTGACAAAAACCAAATAAAGGTAAGTAACAGTAACAGCAGCACATCATTACTGCACTTATACAGGCCATATAATCATTGGATCATAACATTGAGTAAACAATGACAGAATTGTTATTTTTGGGCTAACCATTGTTTTAAGCAGATACAATGAAATTCTAATACCAAGAAATATTCATTCATGAACATTTGAACCAAAGCCTTGTCTAAGCACTAGACTGAAACAATACCAGCTGGGCAACAACATGCTCAAAAGAGGTCATTTTTGATTCGTTGAGATAGAGCAGAGGTGACACTTGAGTAGCTAATAAATGTACAAGACACAACAGCCAAATGATATTTCATTGGATGGAAGAAAACCTCTGGAGATCCAAGGCAAGTTGCCAGAGATAAATGTGGCTGCCTAACAGAACATGCTCAAATGCAAAATCTTATTATGGCATCAAGGTGAATGTCTATAAAGTCAGTATTTGGCTTAGAACTTAGAAATAAGCTGCATGCACATCTTTTGATGTTGTGGCGATCATGAAGTGTGTATTACAAGATTTCTGACTCATAATGCGATTGTATTTTGACAGTTTTCTGTCTCTGAGGCAGAATGTGTGTGTGTACATGCAGTGTGACTGTGCAGAGCCCATGGCATCTGGTCTGATGGCAGCGAATGTGAAACGTGCCGAAACACACACACTAACACAGACATTCACACACAACCTTTCAGCACAATTTGAAAATCGCTGCTAAATATAGAAAAAACACACCAGTAAGCCAAGACCTTGGGAGAAGACTTTCACTCAGAATATTATTTCACCATTCATTCTACTAGAAAGTGACCCTAATTTTCAGTCCTTCCTTCCCTTTCTCTCATTATATTTTTCCCTTGACAGGCAGGTTAGATTTTCAATAATGAGACCACCTCTGAGCTGCCTGACAATCTTAGCTGAGTACTTTCCACAGGAGCATTATGTATTTCTGTTTGGTGAAATTAAGAAAAACTTGTTTAAAAAGGAGACATTGTGTTTCCGGATACGTTTCTGGTGACTATAGCTTTAAGTGTTGACAGATACATTGTATTATACAAGTGGTATGTGATGTGAATGAGAGCATCACTTAAAAAGCCTGTCACTCATGCTGCCACAGCCATTTCACATATTTACATCACACACACAAACACACACATCTTTCATGCAGGGAATCAGCAATGTAGTCCAAACTGATTATTCATCACCATTTTACCCACAGACACATGCGTACAAACACCCCGTTTCTGAATTAAAATTATGATTCCATCTGACACACACAAACTTCAGCCAGACTTTGATTAGATAAATATAATCAATGTCAGTAAAGTTCTGAATTATATAAATTTTTTTTTGTAGTTTACTAGTTTTATATATAGTTTTGTTTTTCTAGCATTCCTTTTTATTTTAGCATTATCGTTTATGGGATAGTAAAAAAAAAAAGAAAAAAAAAAGAAGAAGAAAAAAAAAAGGCATTATTCCCTTACTCTCATGTTGACATATGACGTTATGTTTTTTAAATGCAATCCTTTAAATGTGACCTGTGCTGGCAAAATGAGTCACAATGAGCAAATTTTCACATTCTCCATTAAAAGACTTTCAGAATGGTATATGATTTGTTTGAATCAGACGAAAAATGACTAAGCTACAGCCATTTGAAGTCGATAGAGTCAGCAAAGTCTAGAAAAGGTTCCAAAGCAAAATCACCTAGCAACCTTGCATCTTTTCCTCCAATTCTTTTCTTAATTATCATTACTATATTAATAATCACAATATAATTTTTTATTTTTATCATTGTTATAAATAAGAACAGATGCAAAAAAAAAAAAAAAAAAAATCCAACAAAAATCAGTAGAACGAATATAAGAAAGAAACAAATAGTGCATTGCTTTTTTCATTTACATCTCAACAAAAGAATTCAAGTTAGAAAAACAAATAATCAAATGTAAAAATCACTTTAGGGTGTTCATTACAAATAAATTGATTATTAAAACTACAAAACCAGATCAATCAAGAGCAACAAAATCTTTTATTTTATTGTTAGATTAACATTAATGAGACAGGCGGCATATATTAAGACTTACTGTAGTGCACGGATCTAATATAATGTTACACATCCGATGTTTTCCCCAACAGTTCCCTAAACGTTCACTTAAAACATAACTGATTATGTTTGCATGAATAGCCAACTTAAATACTGTAATTCTGTGAATACAGTATATGTATATTTCTCGGGATCGCGCGCTGGGGCGTTTGTCCGCGATTCATATATCATTCAGCGGCAGCGTGAGAAGTGAGCAGAGAAAAAGGTACTCTTCTCAGAAAACGTACAAATAAAGTTAATTTTAGATGTTTAATTAGTATTTGGAGCATTGGGCTTGCTAGACGAGGGCTTAATGAATTCATTTTTGTGAAAACCTCAAATTCGACATTTTTCCCATTTTTTGCATGTAGCTCAAAATTAGCCCGTGCGCATTCCTACTCATTTTGCCAGCACGGGTCACAAATGTTAATCTGGTACCTGGTGCTAATTTTTCTTAATTATATGACAAACCCTATTTAACTGGCAGCATTCCTCCAAAGTTCACTGAGATTGCAAGATGGTGGGCTGCTCTAAGGTAACTCAAACCCTGTGACAGGAGGTGGTCCTGATGAAGGCCAAAGGGATGAACCTTTTAGCCACTGCAAGAGAAGTTCCAGATCTGTGATTTCTCCAATATTACAGGTTTACAATGACACCAATTTATTGAAGTCCCCCAAAAAGGCTGGTTGCCCACGAAAGACAAATGTACGAGACGACATGATAATGTGGAGACTCTCACTGGGGAATCGGTTCAACACTGCAGCTGGAATTGCTTGCCAGTTCAGTGCTGAAAGGGGTATAGATCTGTCTCGGGACATTTAAGAGAACTGGGACTGAAAGCGCTCTCTGTAATGACCAAACCTCTCAACAGCAGAAATAATCAAAAGGCTAAGCTCACCTTTGATGAGGAGCATATTTTGTGGAGAGAGGAGAACTGCTACAAAGTTCACTTTAGTGAAGAAAGCAAGTTAAATTTATTTGGGTTTGAATGGAAACATTGTTCGGCTTCAGACTGGGGAAAGACTGAAGCCCAAGTGCATGAAGCACTGAAAGGAAGTGTCATTGTCTGAGGGATGTTTTCTTCAGCAGGAGTTGGGCCTCTTATACAGATGGCAGGTGAATGCAAATGTTTATTGTAACTTTTCGGCAACATGCAGTACTTTCCCTGGAAGCATCCTCCAAAATTTTTGTTGTAATCTTTCATGCTACAATGGTTACTGTTCTCTAATTTTTAGCACTATTTTCCACAAAATAAAGTTTTTTTTTTTTTGTTGAAATGCCTTGGATAGAGCAGAACTGAACTGATGTTCATTTAATATGAATGCAATTTTTTTTTTTTTTAAGAAAAGGGCACAGCAACAACAACAAAAAAAAAAAGACATCTGTGACATTCACTAAAATGTCAGACTTGTGTCTGTTGAATGGCCTTCACTCATGTCAACTTTCCTTAGCTCTGCTTCTGCTGTCTATTATACGGATCTGTTTTTACCTGCATGCATGCAGACGCGTGTCTCCTGCCCTTTGCATGTTCTTCACTTTTATTCTGTATTCAGCGAATGTTCTCGAAGTTCCCCCTGCTTTGAATATTCTCTTCCAAAGTTTGAGCATACTTTCATACTGCATATCAAAACCATCTTCTCCTTCACATCAAAGAGTCCTCAAGCCTTGAGAAGTACAATGGCTATCACTTTCAGCAATATCATAAAGAATACATCCATAATGTCCTCAAACTCAGATCCACAGGCCAAATCCTTTTAATCACACAAACACAAATGATGTAAGATTTTAAAGAGATTTCAGACACGTTTCAAAAAGACTTGTCTGTGCTTTACATTATCTTATACTACAAAAACACTAGTCAAATATAAAAATAAACAAAGAACAAAATTATAAAGGAGCTCCCGGAGGTCACAGGTTAATTTAGGAAAGTCTGTGACAACAGTAATGGGTCTGGATGTTTCTAGCACTTTACATATAAAAAAAAGACATTTTTAATTCCATCATACAGAACTGGATTGATTTGTAGTAGGGGCAAGTCTGGTGAAGCTGAAGGGGAATGATGGGATGAGTTAAGTTCATTTGTCGCATCACATGGGTAATTGAGCACCACATCTTGTTTGGCCAGCTCCAACAACATAGGGTCATCGAAGAACTTGCTGATACTGACATCCTCGCTCAAACCCTGGAGGAAGAGAGAGATGATTATGATGATGATATATGATGTATATTGACATTTCAGAGATCTCAAACGTGTCTTACTTTGCGCCTGCGGGTTTTGATCATAAACTCTCTGGCCAGATGAGGGGCCGGCTGAGGCTCTAGAGGACGAATCACAATGCTCTTATCCAGAGGATCACCGGGAACAATCTAGAGTGAGGGGCAGAGACAATAATTACTCAGGACAGTGGTGAAAATCTAATACCATGTGACAAACATACACACACACATACACAGAAACAGCGTTAAAGGCAAGGGAGTCCAAGATAAGCTGCTGCTGACTCAATTTTCTGCTACTCAACATCAAACACATCAGAACAAATCCACTCACACACGGGTGAATCTTACGCAACTCATATTTTCCCCAAAATTAAAAAGATAGAAGATATATTTTGCATAAACTAAACAAAGCTTATTTTTAATTAAATTACTACTTGCATTTTTACACTGTAAAAATTAAAAAATTGTACATAATTTTTATTAGGTTATCTGTTTAAAATACTGTAATATAATAATGATTTTTAAAATTTAAATCACTATACATTACAGTACAATAAATACTATCGTGTCTAAATACATTTCTATATTTTCTTCCTCAAATTCTCACTATTTAAATTCAACAATTCAGACTTTTTTTAATTAGGTTCTTAAAGTAAAAATTCTGTAATAAAACTTTAATAATAATAATAGCAATTTTATTAATAATTGACAAATTTATATAATATTAAATAATAAATTAATAATAGGCTTCGATTTCTTTAACCGATTTTTCTATTATTAATTTTCAAAGGTGATCCTTTTTTTTTTACAATAAAAATACTGTAGCACAATTTAAAAAAAAATCAGCGCAGTAATCAATTTATAAATCAAATCAAAATCAATTTATAAGTTTTATTAATTAATAATAATTTTACTTAATTTTATAATTTTAACAAATTAATGTAAATATAATTTCCTTATATATAAATCCTCACACTACTGTATTAATTAAATGCCATTAAAATGTCATTATGAAAAAGTCAAGGTCGCAAAATAAAATAAAAATTAGAAATCATATTTTCCTAAAAGAAAATGAAAAATTTGATTCCTATTTTAGTTTCTTTTCATTGTAGGGTGAAATGGGACCTGGTGTGTTTTGGACAGGTTTTGTGAGATTCACTTACACATAATACTCTTATCCTCATTTAAACACACATATACATAAGAAAGGAATAAGAAAAATGTGGGCGCGTTTGTACCTGCCAGTGGTGGAACACACTGAGCGCGAAGGCCTGGCCCTGCGTGTGTGTGGCGGAGATCAGTTTCAAAGCCAAACGAGTCAATAGCAGGAATGAAAGCCTTGATGGCATAGAGAGGAGAGCCAGGGATTGGCGCATCCTGCGTCACATGACCTCTACGGGACACACAGACAAGAGATCAGTCAGAGGCTTGTTCTAAAAGGAGACTGTCTTAATTAGAGACTTGCTGACATTTGCTGCCTTGAGCTCCAATCTGCTTAATGTGAGTGTGTATGTGTGTTAACAGATGAGGAGTCAGCAATGTCCTCATTCTGTTTGTGTGCACTGTACCTCCTGCGTGCCAGCACCGTGTACACAGCAGAAACGCAGTCAGCAGGGGCCTGAACCTCCACAAAGTAATAAGGCTCCATCAGCCTGGGCGTGGCCTACAGAAATCAACCAATCACAAAGCGAGGAAAAAGAGAGCGTGAGCAAGTGAGAAACCAATTACGATAATCAACTTAATCTACTGAACTGAGTTAATGGATCACGTAATTGAATGAAACAGTCCAATAAGACTAATGGAAACAATGATTAGGCAGAGAAAGGAAACAGAGGAAGATGGGGGAAGAAGAGAGGTGGCTAAATAGACCTATGGAAGGATAGATTACCATCAGGAAGGCAGAGTAGACGACTCTGCGAGCTGTAGGGATGACCTGTCCTCCTCCCCTATGCAGGGGTTCCTGTGCGATCACTGCGTCCAGGATCTTAAACTTCACGTTGCGGATTGCTGAATGCAGAGAACGACAAGGAGATAGATTTGTTATTTAGTACAAACACAAACACCAAACTGTAACCATTTACAAAGAGGTCATTTGCATATGAAAAACTTATAGGCACAGTAGCAAAAACAGCCTTTTTAATTGTAAAGGTAGAAAACAGCAATGAAACGAAAAGAGCTTGCAAAAAATTTGCAAGTTTGAAAATGTGCAAGTTTCGTTAAAAAATTTTGAGATCCATGACATTTCACTTAGTAATGCACTGATATTAACATTCTAGACGATAATTACTGTCATTCTATGGCTGATAAACAATAAAACTGCTAATACAAAATTTATTTACTATGTCGTCTAAATATGTTAAATAAAGGCATCGAAAGCTAAAATCAATATTTTAAAATGCTACAAGTGAATCTAGACATCACAACATTTTAATGTACGTTATGAAAAATGGACATTCATTTGGAAATTTGATAAAGATTACATTTAACAGTGTTATTAAATGATCAGTGTTTTTAAAGATTAACTTTATGTAAGAGTTCAATGACGGC
This sequence comes from Spinibarbus caldwelli, assembly GCA_039654775.1. Taxonomy (NCBI): domain Eukaryota; kingdom Metazoa; phylum Chordata; class Actinopteri; order Cypriniformes; family Cyprinidae; genus Spinibarbus; species Spinibarbus caldwelli. Next base: position 44,021,478 of record CM077218.1, on the reverse strand, counting down.
AAAGGCAAACTAAATGTAAAAATATATAAAATATCCAATGTTGGCTTATTTTAAGGTCCAGTTCTCACTATTAATGAACCATTAACTTTTGCTTATTAATAGTTAGTAAGGTAGTTGTTAAGTTTAGACATTGGGGAGGATTAAGGATGTTGAATATAATCATGCAGAATATGTGCTTTATAAGCACTAATAAACAGCAAATATGTGAATAATAGGCATACTAATAAGCAAAATAGTGAAAATTGGTCCCTATACTAAAGTGTTACCTTGGCTGATATATATCAACCGATACCAATATACAGAGTATCCCTAATTTAAAGCGTCATGAACCCCCCTGTTTTAGCACTGGTCGTTCACACCTCAAATTTGAAAAAGACTCAAGAAATAGGCGTGTAAAGCTGTGGAAAAGTGGGAGTGTAGAGGGTGGGAAGAGGGGAGAAAACAACCAATAAAACACAGACCTACAACACGTTCATATTATACAGACAAATGAATATTAAAATGTGAGCAGAGAAAGAAAGAAAAAAACCATCAACAACGGAGATAGGGGGCACACAAATGACACACGTTAGTTTTAAACAGAGAATAAAGGCATAGTTACTTTGCGTTCACTCTTCTTTGAATTTGCAGGGTGCTGGTTCATGTTTGGAGCACGAGAGAATATGAAATATGTTGACATAAACTTAAGACACGCTTGCTCCAGTCCAGATATGAGCTATGATCCGCGCAGTGAGTGTTGTTAAACTCATTGCGGTGTTCAGCGCAGAAACCGCTCTCTCATGTGATCTCCAAGTGTTGTCATATTAAACATTGTTATGGTTATGCTTACAAAGGTGAACTGACAGTGCGATAGCTCTTTCATAATACAGCACAGCGATTGGATCATAAGAGTTCATTCTCATAAATAATGCTGAGAAAAGCTCAGAAAATTGATGAGGCAGACGCATACTCTCAAGCCACAGCAGCCAATCGCCACTGCAAATTAACACGTGTCACTTTTTGTGACTTTGCTTTTTGAACCGGAAGAACAAAATGGCTCCAAAAAATGAAAAAATAACCACTTTGCACTTAATAATAGACTTAATGACTGCTATTATTGTTTTCAATGATGTGCAACTTGTACATACAGTCAGGTCCATAAATATTGGGACATCGACACAATTCTAACATTTTTGGCTCTATACACCACCACAATGGATTTCAAATGAAACGAACAAGATGTGCTTTAACTGCAGACTGTCAGCTTTAATTTGAGGGTATTTACATCCAAATCAGGTGAACGGTGTAGGAATTACAACAGTTTGCATATGTGCCTCCCACTTGTTAAGGGACCAAAAGTAATGGGACAGAATAATAATCATAAATCAAACTTTCACTTTTTAATACTTGGTTGCAAATCCTTTGCAGTCAATTACAGCCTGAAGTCTGGAATGCATAGACATCACCAGACGCTGGGTTTCATCCCTGGTGATGCTCTGCCAGGCCTCTACTGCAACCGTCTTCAGTTCCTGCTTGTTCTTGGGGCATTTTCCCTTCAGTTTTGTCTTCAGCAAGTGAAATGCATGCTCAATCGGATTCAGGTCAGGTGATTGACTTGGCCATTGCATAACAGTCCACTTCTTTCCCTTTAAAAACTCTTTGGTTGCTTTTGCAGTATGCTTTGGGTCATTGTCCATCTGCACTGTGAAGCGCCGTCCAATGAGTTCTGAAGCATTTGGCTGAATATGAGCAGATAATATTGCCCGAAACACTTCAGAATTCATCCTGCTGCTTTTGTCAGCAGTCACATCATCAATAAATACAAGAGAACCAGTTCCACTGGCAGCCATACATGCCCACCACCACCATGCTTCACTGATGAGGTGGTATGCTTAGGATCATGAGCAGTTCCTTTCCTTCTCCATACTCTTCTCTTCCCATCACTCTGGTACAAGTTGATCTTGGTCTCATCTGTCCATAGGATGTTGTTCCAGAACTGTGAAGTCGTTTGGCAAACTCTAATCTAGCCTTCCTGTTTTTGAGGCTCACCAATGGTTTACATCTTGTGGTGAACCCTCTGTATTCACTCTGGTGAAGTCTTCTCTTGATTGTTGACTTTGACACACATACACCTGCCTCCTGGAGAGTGTTCTTGATCTGGCCAACTGTTGTGAAGGGTGTTTTCTTCACCAGGGAAAGAATTCTTCGGTCATCCACCACAGTTGTTTTCCGTGGTCTTGCGGGTCTTTTGGTGTTGCTGAGCTCAACGGTGCGTTCCTTCTTTTTAAGAATGTTCCAAACAGTTGTTTTGGCCACGCCTAATGTTTTTGCTATCTCTCTGATGGGTTTGTTTTGTTTTTTCAGCCTAATGATGGCTTGCTTCATTGATAGTGACAGCTCTTGGATCTCATCTTGACAGTTGACAGCAACAGATTCCAAATGCAAATAGCACACTTGAAATGAACTCTGGACCTTTTATCTGCTCATTGTAATTGGGATAATGAGGGAATAACACACACCTGGCCATGGAACAGCTGAGAACCCAACTGTCCCATTACTTTTGGTCCCTTAACAAGTGGCAGGCACATATGCAAACTGTTGTAATTCCTACACCGTTCACCTGATTTGTATGTAAATACCCTCAAATTAAAGCTGACAGTCTGCAGTTAAAGCACATCTTGTTTGTTTCATTTGAAATCCATTGTGGTGGTGTATAGAGCCAAAAATGTTAGAATTGTGTCGATGTCCCAATATTTATGGACCTGACTGTATATGTTAACATCTCAAAAAGTATGTTTTAGGCTTTCATGACCCTTTAAGTATATTTACCCTAAGAACATTTTATTCATTCTGTGGTGCTTTTTTAGAGTGTTCAGCCTTCATAACCATTGAAAGTTCTCAAATAAAATATCATGCACTGTCTTACGTTCATCACATAAAGGACCCTCGCGTGTGCCCCACTGGAAGCCCTGTACAATGCTGTCCTTCACTGAGCCGAGAAGAGCTTTATCTACCTACAACACACAGAGAAAGAAAACAGATCATTTATCGAGTTATTTAGCTGTCAACAAGTATGCCAGTGCATGACCTCTCACAAAAACAGACACACCGTGTCACATGCAATCATATGCGACATGTCAATTTTTTTCACACCTCTTATTGCCTGGCAAGCACACACCAAACAATGACACACCAACACATCCTTGCCAAAAGACTTAAACACACACACATCTACATTCAAATGGCCAAAGGCACTATTTTCGAATTTATGTGTCAATACAGTCAGAGGAGAGGTGAAGTCAAATATCGTGAATTTCATTAATTTGCAATTACAGTTGAATTGTATAAAAAATTATTACAATGATTTAATGAACCTTGCAGAGCATGATTAATGTCTGCTGATATGCAAATTACCTCAGAGGGCAAAGTGTCGTCTACCAAAATGTTGGGTCCGGTTGTGTCAGGTCCAAAAGCCCAAATGGAACGAGCTGCTAGCAAATCCCAGTCATACTTTGTCTGGAAAAACTCTCCCAACTTTTTTCTATAGCGAGAAAAAAGAGATACATTTATTGATTTTAAGATAGTTAACAGATTATAGATCTTGTCAGCTGAACTGCACCACATAAACTACCACTTAAAAGTTTAATGTGGTCGTTAAATATTTGAATGTTTTTGAGAGAAGTCTACGTGATCAAAAATACAGTTAATACTATGAAAAAATTTTGGTGCACAAGAAACATTTATCATTATCAGTGTTGAAATCAGTTATGCACCTTAATATTTAATATTAAGAAAGACATCTTTGTGTTACATATAACCCATAAGTTCTCTACACTTCTGACATGTTATTTTACCTGTTCCATGTGATCTGCACCACCTCATTCTCAATGTCTTCAGCTAGACCCTTCTCCAACGGCTCGGCAATCATGGTAATCTTATTCCTGCCAATCACACACAGAGTTACAAATCACACATGTATATAAACACTGATGCATGTCAAGACTGATCCTGTCAAGACATTTACAGGTTACATTTAAAAACAAATCTTCACAACTCAAGTTCTAAATGGTGGTGCTGAGATACAGGAAGTTTGTTCCTTACTTTTTATTGGGCGTTTCGGCAAAACACTTCAGGGAGGACGTCTCTACCACAGTCTCACAGAAGGTCACTACTGGATCAGCCACCTATTGTGAGAGATCAAAGAGGAATCCCATTAAAACAAAAAGTATAGGCAAAAAGAGAGGAAAGAAATTTGTATAACAGCAAAAGAGCACCTTGATATCGATCTCAGAGTACATCTTCCGCAGGTCGTGCATTACACAGTCCAGGTACAGCTCACCTGTACCAAGAATCACATGTTCACCTGACTCTTCCACCTGAACACACACAAACCAGCACAGATTAATAAGAAACAAGTTAGTAAAAAGACTGCAACACGTCATAGTAATGAATCTTGATAAAGTAACCCTGCTGATTGCCAGTGCAAGTATATGTAACATCTGGTTTGGTCCAGAGGCTTAAAACATGAATAAGATATGGTTTTAAAACAAATTTGGTACCATGGGTTGTTCTAGGGAGTGTTACCTTTGTTGTAAGTGATGGATAACTTTTGTTGACTTTTCTGAGTCCATCCAACATCTTGGGCAGTTCTGAGGGATTGACCGGCTCCACAGCAATTTTTATCACTGACGCGGTGTTAAACTTCAATGGCCTGAAGATCTGAGCCTACTCACACCAATACAAAGCACATTCAACTTCCAAAGTCCCATAAAGGAAGACTGCTTTGTTTTCGAATAGATATATCTCTTTCTTACCTCTTCATTTCCACGGGGCTCTGTAATTGTGGCCGTTTTAACAATAGGCTGGTCACACCCTTCGATCAACACCCAGTTACCAGCAGGGACACGATTCACTTCAATCTGATACCTTACATAAACACATAAAACATAACATTTATAAAGACTACAGTGGAAAAAAAAACTGATGTATGATTTACTTTTAAACAATTTTAACTCAGAAAGTCAATTTTTTTCAAAACATTACAAAGAAACAACAAATAATACATTGAAATAAGCTTGAAATGTTTAAATAGAAAGACTAAGATAGTATTTTCTTTTAAAACGTACTCCAATAATATCTATTTTACTTTTATCTTTGGGTCTCAAGATAGACATAAAATGATTTAAAATGACAAAAAGACAAAACAAGCACTAAAATAATAATAGTCTTGAAAAACCCTAATTTTTAAAGTGCAACTTCTAGAACCAAATTAATAAAATCATATAACTGCATGGGCATTTTAATAATAATATAATTTTTAGATATGTCAATCTCAATTTTTTTTTTTAGGTATACATTGAATATATATATTTAAATAAATCCTTACCCTTAAATCCTCAACAACTAAAAATGACATGAGGCCTTCAAGTATTGTTGTGGAAAATGAGGGGCTATGGACTAATAATGCTAGCCAAAAAATGACCAATCAGAAAGACAGAGTGTGACGGTCACCTTGCAACAGAAATCCACAGGCGTCCGATAGTGCAGATCTGCGAGTCCTCCTCATCCTCCAGGCTGTAGTTCTCTCCCAGAACCTTCACCGGCTGGCCTGCCTGCAGGGTTCCGCTCAGGACTCGACCAAACGCGTGGAACTGCACGCCATCATCTGTGCTGTACATCTTGGTGGTGTGGCACATCAGTGGACCCTAAGAAAGAATAAAAGAGTTTGACTTACTTCTCTGGGCCTGTGTCATTGAGCTATTTACATTTTTAGGCTTGTTAGAGGTGGACACATTTTTATTTGGTAAGACAATATGTCCAATTCTAAAATGCCCACCAAAAAAAGTCACGTGAAGGAATAATTCAGAGAAGAAAACATTTTGCTTTGGTCATTCTGAAATGCCAGAGCCAAAGCCTGTCATCAAAATACTCCCAGAACTGTCTGACACACAATCGCTCCAAGACATAAAGCATCTGCCACACCATTTTGTCTGTATGCTCTAAACCGCAAGTTATCTATTATTATTTATCTAATAAAAGAACTACAGTGGAAATGGCAAGGACTTCCATTTCCATTATAATTTGTAACGGTTCATATTAATATATACACTACCTTTCAAATTTTTGGGGTCAGTAAGATTTTTTGATCACATTTTATTTTAAGGTCCAATTCTCGATATTAACAAACCATTAACCATGACTTTTGCCTGAATAATCTCCTAATTTGCTGCTTATTAATAGTTAGTAAGGTAGTTGTTAAGTTTAGGTATTGGGTAGGATTATGGATGTAGAATATGATCATGCAGAATATGTGATTTATAAATACTAATAAAGAGCCAATATGTTAATAATAGGCATGCTAATAAGCAACTTTTATAGTCCCTAGACTAAAGTGTTACCGATTTTTTTTCTAAAAAAAAAAAAAAAGAGAATACTTTAAAACATTTTACAAGCTGAATGACACACTTACATCAGGGTCACACTCAGACATTGTCTCTCCGAGGTCTGAGTCCAGTCCACCCGTGTAGCTGTGCTCTATCTTGGCTCTGGCACCCCCCTGAGGAGATGGTATGTGTTGCACGCACATGTCCACAAAGCCTGTTGAATTAGAACATATTATTAGATTGAACGAACCTGACACGTGTGCAAGAATTATGATTTATTGCAACACAAGAGCACAAAAATAAAAGACACTCGCCTGTAAACTCTCCAAAAAAGCGGTTACAGACAAGGCGCAGCAGAGGTTTGATGTTGAGCTTTAATTCCTCTTTAGTCAGATGAATGCCGAGCTCATCCAACACACGAGGCAGAGACGTATCCACATCCCCCACCACCTACAGACACACCACAGTTATACAGCCTGCATGTTTGCCTGCCTATGTCTGCAGTGCATTTCTCACCTGTGAAAGAATCTTGTACAGCGGCTCTAGTACAAACTCAACAAAGCTGCGCTGAGAGTTGCTGTTCGGGGCTTTCTTTGTGAATTTCCTCCTGACATGCACAAAACGTGACAGTTACAGTCAAGAACCAAAAAAAAAACAGGCTGTCATTCAGCAAATTGTCTGTGAAATAAAATTAGCTTGAGATTCTCACGTTTTAGGGTTGAAGTAAATGTCTCCCCACAGTCTTTTAGCAAACTCCATGTAGTTGATGTCACCTGGAAAACAATTGAGTGTAAAAAAAAAAAGGTTAATGTTTTCAGACAGAAGCATTGATGATGCATTAGAATTTGTTTTTTATTTGTGTGTGTCTCACCGTAGGTGTCTGAATAGATTTTGGCAAAGGAGCCAAGAGTGAAACAGATGCTGTATTGTGAGGATGCAAAACACACGTTCCCCAAAAGGGGAGACACAATCAGAGACTCATCGGTGGAGTATGTGCTGCCAGAGAGAAAAAAAAAAGAGAAGAGATTATTCTACAGAATTTCAGACAAAAAAAAGTGTGCTAAAAACAATTAAATTAATAAAGAAAATGAATATCAATAAGCAAGTGAAAGACAAACAGCAGATCTAAGATTTGTCTCAACATCATGTTGAATCTACCAAAACCTCTTCCTTCAAACACAGTGGGGTACCTCAGCAAGCCATTGACCTCATCCACAATGTGGCGCAGTTTGTAGTAGGCATCAGTAGGGGGCAGCTTGAGCTCCACGATCAGACGATCCACTTTATTAATACAGATAGTAATGGCCAACTTCTCCTGCACTGCATGCTTGATCAGTCGCTCAGTGTTTAGCATAACCTAAACACATTCAAATGTTTATACTTACATAACATAGCCAGCTAATTTAATTTGACAAATATAAGATTACGAAAAACAATATTTTAAGACAGTGATTTACATAAACAGTGTAATACGGTGACAGCAACATAATAAGCAGTCCTGGAGCCAAAAGCCTGACATTAGCAGTAGACTGTATGTGTGAACTCACCCCCTCAGCAGCATCGATAAAAAGCACAATGCCGTCAGACAGTCTGACTGCTGATGTCACCTCATCAGAGAAATTCACATGACCTGAGGACAAGTTCAAGAGATGAATCTCCTGCTTTTGCACAACATACTGTGTGCACTTATATTTTTCTAAGTGATATTTTAAACATGTGTCAGCTACTTTTTAATGTGTGAAAAGATGAGCACAGAGAAGAGGGAAAGAGGGCAGGAAGTACCTGGCGTGTCCATGATGTTAAAAAGGTAAGATTTGCCCCGGGAGTCAGGCAGAACCATGGTTACAGGTGCACTCTTGATGCCAACTCCCCTCTGTGAGAAAACACAAAAACTTACATGAGATAAATGCACTGAATGCACATGCTTGCTTGTGATCAGATGATGTAGTTGATTTCTTACCTCTTGCTCTGTGAAGAGGATATCGGTGTATCGTAACTGTAAAAAAAGTAAAAGATCATTATTGTAACATATTCAGTATCAGCGTAGAGCGAAATAAACTAGGGGTGCTCCGATCAGGATTTTTGAGGCCGATCACCAATCACAGAAAGCAGTATCTGGCGATCCGATCACCGATTTGCATTGTGATTCTTTTTTACACAGTACAGTAATACAAACTTTCATAGATATGTTTAAATTCAATAAATATAAGAAACACATTATTCAATGCTTTTTACTTTTGCATTTACTTCTAGATTTTAGATATTAAGTTGCTCAAGCAAGTGACAAAACATTTAAACTACTTTTCTTACATTATCACAAACATTCTAAATTAAAACTTACCATTGACAGAAAGTCAGTCAGCTCTACTGCCTTTTCTTTGGCATTTAAATCTTTTACAAGCAATCCTGCGCTGTCACTTTAATTCAGCGCGTGCAGGGCAAACGATCACTGCACTGCTGCAGACACACAACTCCTGGAACGCGCTGCCGGCCCACAAACGTACGCAGTATGAATGCTCTAATCCGTTAACATGAGCGCGAAAAAAAAACACACCGCATACGCAATGCAAACGGTGTGTGTGTGATTTGAAGCCATTTGCGCATTTTGAAAGAGAGAGTGTGCGGTGATTCACTCACGCTGTTTGTGAAATTATGTCTCACAGAAACTTTTCATATTACTTTATAAGTTATTTAATGAAAAAATATGAATTGTACAAGATTATAATTATTTCACCCGCACCGGACAGAGTCAGACGGTGCCGTTGCATGTCTTGTCAATCCTCTCACGGTAGGCGCGTCATTAGCTTGAGATCGGTTTTTTGAGATCGGCCTTTTTAGAGGCCGCCGATCAAACATCCCAATGCGATTATCGGCCGATAGTGATCGTAACCGATCAATCAGAGCACCCCTAAAATAAATAATAAAAAAAAAATATATATATATATATATATATATACACACACACACACACACACACACATACATACACATACACACACGTGCAGTATATTTATTTATGTACACAACTGAAATCAAGTGTATATTTTAATCATATTCATATGCTTAATATAAACAAAAACACTTTATATTTAATAACTATATACTTACGTCACTGTCATCTCTCTTGCGGATTTCAGGATGTGTCTGTTCAATGAGGCAGTCCACAAAGCAAGTCTGTGGGAACAAACAAATGCATTTCAGTTGGTCCTCAAGATTGATGTAATCAAACTCAGCACATATAAAAACCACCACATGATGCACCTTTATTTATTAGACAAAACTGAACAGTGTCCTTTACCTTGCCATGGTGTAAGTGTCCACACAAGGTGACATTTCTGATCAGTTCTGAGCTGTCCATCAAATCAGCAAGGAATCTGCGGACAGACATGCATGTAACAATATGCAATTCTAACAAACAGGAAGAGAGAGAAACAACACAACAGTGAACTCACTCCATGTCATAGACGGTGGCGGGAAGCTCTTGCTCCATCAGAGTAAACCGCTTCATCTTCACAGGTTTTATGATGGGCTCTGATGAGGAAAAAAAATGATACACACTTGATTTTGTGCACTTGTTGCAAAGAGTATAGAAGACCAAGAGGCGAAACTCCAATGGGGTTTGGGTAACAGAAATAGACCAATAGCAACGAAAGAGAAGTCAAAGTGGAATAAAAGAACGCAATGTTGGGCAATCCACTGCAAAAACTATCAGTGTGACAGTAAAAATCTTGCCTTTCATCATTTTTTCAAAGACCCTGACAGGTGTATATTCACAAAAGTGTAAAAAAGTGGGACGTAGTGCTGCCTGATGCACCTGCTAACTTTAACTGTTTTTAGTCTAGTAGTAAACTTAAATCCTTTTAGGAACTGCAGGTCCTAGCTATAGAAACCATAATAATGATTTATATGGATGACACTAAGTTATAATGAGCTTATGCAACTCTACACATTTACAATTACTTACTAGATTATTATTTACTATTACTCCACTAGGTCTGAAATATATATTGTACGTTTTAATCCCCTGAGCACACTACAAACATGATGATCTAGAACATGATGCATTGCTGTGTCTCTGTCATAATTAAATAATTAAACAATTTTGGAGAAAGTGGCTGTACATATGTTTCTGTTTTGTTTACATGAATTTTTTTTTTTTTTTTTTTTACAGTGTTCCTTTAACAGACATTAATATAAGACAATACCGCAAAAACAGTTCACTGTCAAGCTGTTATATTCCTGTTATATATTTATTGTCCAACATTCCTAATTTTTCTGTCATTAATTTAATTAATTTCATATGTTGGTATTAATTCAGTGTTTATAATGCTAACACTTGAACTTGAAATATTTTCAGCCGAAACTGACATGGTTTCTAGAGAGCAAAATGTTTTGTGAAAAAAGGGAAGACTTTAAAATAAAGTCTGTAAAATAAACTGTTAAAAGGATTTGATGATCGCTAGTCTAGTGATTGTACGTTATTGTTGTCATCGTTCAGGCTGTATTTCAGCTTTAATGCATGTTTTTTTAAACAAATCAGCTTGCCATAGCGACAGCTAGAATCTAGTGGACAGCAGAGTCGCTTTCACTCCAGAATGGCGGGAGCGCAGGCTGCTGCTGCAATGAAACGTTCTACAGAGTTTCGGCTCTTGGTCTTCTATACTCTTTGCTTGTAGTACATATACTAGTATTCCACCAGCATGTCTGTTACCTGTCAATGGTTGTGTATCTTCTTCTTGGACGATAGTCTCCACCTCAGGACCATAAACTTCCTCAGCTGTGGGATAATACTTTTTATCCTCATGCAGAACCACCTCCATACCACCAACATCCTCCTCATCAACCTCAGCCTGGTCTTCATCATCCTCCTCCTCATCCGCCTGTAATAAGATAAACTGCACTCATACTGTATATGCTGCAACTTGCACAAAAAAAATAAATAAATAAAATAAAAAATTTGTCCAGTTTCTAGATGATGTGTGTAATTTACAGGTTTCTGCTGTAATAAACACAGGTCTCAGACGCACCTCATCAGCCTCCCGGTCGTCTGCATCTACTTCATCTTCATCAGAGTCCAGCTCTGGTCCAATATAGTTTCCAAACTCATCATAAAGATCCGTCTCCATGCTGACGAGCTCTGATGGGACAAAACAGATTGGAATGACATTTTCCTACCAGCCCTGCTACAGAGAAGTATTTAGCATGCTTGGGATTTAATTGCAGCTCATGAAGAATGTGCAAAGCTTTAATCTCTAGACAAAATGTGACTACTTTGGAAAAAGTTTAAGTATAAGACGGTTTTATTTTCACTTGTGTTGTTTCATATGATGACCACGTTACTTACTCCTTTACAATTATTGCGCACAATGCTATCTACAGCAGCTCCACGAGTTTATCTTTAAGAGCCTAGTAAACACTGAGAATATTACAGACGCAGAATGTGCATATGCAACATGATGAAACAAATCACCAACTTACTGACAATCACAAAACATCTAGAAGTTAAGGATTTAGAATCGCCTCAAAAAAAGGCTGTTAGCTTTATCTAAACGCGCAACAAACGTACGACAGAATATGAATGAATGAATGGCTCATTTAAATAATCTTTAATTTCTGTTTATCATATGTAAGTGCACTATGTAACGTTATAATAGTTGTATACCTGTATGCGACTCTTTATGCCTGGGGTAACTTTATTATTATTTCAAAGTTATTCCTCGCACTGTTTCCAAACCACGCACCGCGAGGTCCTCACTCAGAGCAACGTATGTCGTACGTTGGTGACGTCATGTACGTTGGTGGCCCTGTACATTGCCCGTTCGAAAAACAAATCTAGGGTACAAAAGGATGTTGTATAAGTTGAAAAAAATTAACTGCTTTAAATGTATACATTTATTTTAGAATTATGTTCGCTCTTGTTACATGTTGGCGTAAAATACTTAAGAAATTCATGAAAACGTTCAGTGTTCAATATTCACCATAATGCACATAAGTGCAAAAATGTACTTCTTGGCTTCAAAAATGATCATTATCATCATTAAGGAATATGATTAATACATCTTATTTAATAATTGCATTATAATTTTAGTTAATCTCCATTTACGTTTGCAAATATGCTACTAATAGAAACCCCAACTTCATAGTAGGCCATTAGAGACTCTTTGAATAAGACTTAAAATATTTGTCATATATTTTTTAACATAAAAATGATGCATACTTCTTTCCACAATTACTAAGCTATATTCTCACAAGACTATCCAACAGGTCAAATAATAAAACGTACTAACAGAAGATGGCACTATAACACTTGTATGTGCTTGTATGTACAGAATTTCTTAGTTCCTCTTTGGGTTTCACGCATTGGGCATCTCTAATATTTTCAGTCCCACATAGCTTACAATGTCCTAGTATGACTCAGGCTCTATTTGTTGATACAGGGATCTCATATGGCACTCGGACATTGACAGGACTACAGAGGTCAACATCCACTGTTACTTTCCAACTGTAGAAAAACAGACTAGGCATATAGCCTACCTGCCACGTTAATGTCCAATTGAATACAACTGACATGTACAATAGTGCTGTATTCACACTGCTAACACATTGTATTCAAAGTTATGACAAAATGAGGAAATTCATGGGTACAATTTGCACAGAGACAAACATTTACATAAAACTTACATAATACTCACAATTTCCTGTGCTTTTAGAATGGTTGTCTCAAAAGCCCTTTGTTTATAGAAAGAAAGGGATTTTATTTATCAGTTTTATTAACGCTGCATTAACGGCGCATATTCTCTCTGAGACAACGAGAGACGAATCTACTTTAACATATGCTGATAACGGTCTTAAATTATTCCCTAAATATTTCTCTTGTGGCTCGTCTAGTGAAAAACATGAGAAGAAACGTATTTCTGGTTAAACAGGTTGTTTTTGAAAATCAGTGCATGAAATAAAGCTGCTCTGAATTTTCATTGATGACTGCAGTGTTAATTTTTTAATTATAGGCCTTTAATTCATTGTATATATTAATAGACCTGTTTAAAAAAAGAGTAATCTAATAGCCTAATCTTTTATTATCCTCACAGCGCATCAATCTATTTTTCTGAAAGAAACTGATACTTTTATTCAGCAAGGATGCATTAAATTGATCAAAACATATATTAAAGGTGACCTGTTATGCCCTTTTTACAATATGTAATATAAATCTCAGAATGTGTCTGTTAAGTTTCAGCTCAAAATGCCCACAGATCATTTATTATATAATTTTGAAAATGCCTAATTTGAGTGGAAGCAGAAACATTCGTGCATGTCTCTTTAAATGCAAATGAGCTGCTGCTCCCCGCCCCTTTTCCAGAATGGGACTGTGCCTTTACAGCTGGTACCTCATATACTCTACTAAAAAAACACATGTTTGGTTTTGATTATCATGTCTATTGCGCTGAAATCATGCGTTTTAAACCATATCAGTTTAAACTTCTGATATAGGGTTTTCTGAGTGCACACATCCGAAGCACACGCACAGAAAGCAGCTGTCACATGGCATGTGAGCACTAAACTAAGTTCTCTTTCATGTCCTATTGTGCTTAAACTGTCAAATACACACAAGTTTATGTTAGATCTGTCTGGCAGCAGCGTAATTATACAGTTAATAAATCAATAAATCCACTGCTCTTGTCTCCTATGAGGCTGAGACTCTAAATGCTGTTCTGTACTCTTCAGTGCAGCGAAATCGGAGCGGCTCATTTTTTCACAAGCTTGCAGAAAGGCTTACCAGAACTAAGTTACTGGGTTGTCCTTTTTCATGTTTTCTGGGTTGGTAGATGCACTGGGGACCCGATTATAGCACTTTCATAATATGTCACCTTTAAAGACATCTATAATATTATAATAAATGCTGTTCTTTTGAACTCGCTACTAATCAATGAATCTTATAAATTCATTAATTAATAGAAAGTCCAAAAAATACATAACTATTTTCAACATTGATTATGTTACTTAAGTATCAAATCAGCATATTAGAATGATTTCTGAAGGATCATGTGACACTGAAGACTGGAATAATGATACTGATAATTCAGCTTTGCATAACAGGAATAAATTACATTTTAAAATATATTCAAATAGAAAACAGTTATGGTAAACTGTAATAATATTTAACAGCATTACTGATTTACTGTATTTTTGATCAAATAAATGCAGCCTTGGTGAGAATAAGTGACTTCTTTCAAAAACATTTAAAAATCTTAGTGTATATTGTAAAATCTTGTTAAAATTGTTCCAATTTTTGTCATTTGCAATTGACAGTAAACTTGTGACGCATTAAATGTGATAAGACAAAGTAGCTGTGTAGTGCTTTATATTACACTTGTTACATTGTATGTTTATAGCAGTTGTTCATGGAAATGCTAATTTTAGTTCCATTTTACCACCTTTACTATTATGGTGGTTATCAGTAAATTTTATTACACAGAGCAGCTTTTTGTAATTGAAATGTTGATATATTAACGCATAACAATTAAAAAAATACACATTTCTGTACTTTAAAACATGCAGGCACTAAAATGCCACCCCAGAGAATTTCTGGCATAGTTGCCAGTTTACATTTAACAGGATTTCTTTTACAGTGAAGGATGAGAGAGGCAGAGAGAGAGAGAGAGAGACGAGCCTACACAGAAATTCATTCTGACTGCGTTTCATGAATGAGGCCCAAAGTGTTTCTAATGATAGCAGTTGGCCTCAGTGAAGCATAAAGCACCTTACTGTCCATGTTTTCTGAGAAAATCAAACTGAACATCATCTCGTCCATGCAGTTGCATCACTTACGAAATGCAGGAGAAACAAAGAAATTCACAGAACCCACTTCTGTATGAGTCCATGTCTTTACAAATCAGCAACATGTTGCATCACCAGACTTTATCATGTAGTCATCAACATTATGTGATACTACATGGCAAATATGCATGGGTGGTTTATACTTTATTTTCAGACTGAATTAACAATCACACATCAACTGCGTATCTTAATAAAGCTATTGTTATGTGATGACAACATTCATGCAATATAATATGTGTCTACGTGATTGCATGTGAACCCTCATATCATCACAAATATAGATCCCTGGATGGAATAAATCATTCTAAGTGCACGGGTGGAATAACAGATGATGTTTTCCACCATCCCGATCTGTTCGTGCAGAGGTTTTGGAACGGGACGGTGCTGAAACGTGTGTAAGAAAGGAAGGACCCATGCTTATTTGCAGCAGGACTTATGTGTACCATCTAAAATCTATCTGAGGAAATGGCAAGGAGACCTCAAGACCTCTTAGGTGCAAGAGATCCATTTTCCAGGGGCTTGATGCCAAATGTCACAAACACAAACAGGATGGTGCCAAATGCACAGACCATGTCTCATGACCGTAAATACTCTGGCATAAAGAAGAAATTTATTGCGGCGTAGAAAAGCTGTAGCGGACATAATGGACAAACAGGGTTACTGTAGCTCAGCTGGTAGAGGATGGCGCTGCAACACCAAGTTCATGGGTTCAATTCCTATGAAACATGCAAACTTTCTTGAATGTATTAATAAACACCTTGATTCAAGTATTTGCCATAAAAATAGCTGATAATCTCTCCTTAGCAGAATTCTTGTATTTAGTTTTATAATTCTCTTTTGTGAGTTTTGTGTTTGCATGTATGCATGGTGCATGTGAGTGTATTCTCTGAGGTGCTGCTCTACTAACTCTCTCATTACTCATTTTGATCCGCACACCTGGGTAGCTGCGAAAATAAACGACACTTTCCCCCGTGCGCAATCCCACTCTTCTGTCCTCTTATCAAACACTAATGTCTGTTCCATTACAGCTGCATGTTCATTTTCTGTTGCTTCTGTCTGTCTTTGGAGCAACCTTATCTCTAACATTATGTATATAGGCTACAGTAGATTTAGGTCTATATCTCAGATTGCTCCATCTACTGTATCAGGATTGATTATGTCTGTGCTGTATCTACTCCATTACTGGACACACACACACACACACACACACACACACACACACACCTGTTAATCAGTAGTTGGTCCTTGTGCTGTAGTTGATGAGACTCTTGATTGTCGGTAGAGAGCGAGAAGAAAATAGCAGAAGAGCTCGTCAACCCCATTTACATAATGAAAACACAACAAGAGGCTCAATTAATGCTTGTTATTTAATTCTTTTGTGAAACTGAGGCATTATGTAAAGCTATTTTGTGTATTTTGCAATTTCATGAAGCTATTTTCTTTACTACCTCTAAACAGAAACAAGATATACGGAGCTGGGTAGTAACTGATTACATGTAATCTGGATTATGTAATCAGATTCAAAAATTAAGTATTAGATTAAATTACATTACATTTTAAAATACTCGTATCAGACTCCTGTTACTTTTTTATTGATTACATGATTACATATTCACACAATAGAAAATAAATTATTCATATTTTATTGATTCTCCCTAATTCCTCTTTTTCATCTTTTAAATTTTCCTTTTTAAAATAGCCTGCTGCTTATATACACTCAGAAAGTCTTATGGACATTCACACAGAGATCAGTCATTAGTCAGGTCCAACACAGCATTTGACCACTGGATTTAAAAAGATCATTTCAGATTTAAGAAGCGTTTCAACATTGCATCAACAACTGATGAACATCAGTTTCATTTTCATTTCATTTTTATGATTTAATTCATTTTTAGCTTTCATTAAATTCACGACCCCTCTGCAGTTTGGGAAACCTTGATGTAATATAACGTTTAATTGCACTTCATGTTGTTAATAACAACAAATGGAATATATTTTCTTGCTGTTTGTATTTTTGTATCAACATGCTAAAAGAATATCCTATTTAAATCAATGTGATAAACGAGTTAGGTCAGATGTAAACTAAAAGTAGTCTGATTATATTACCTAAAATGTGTAATGTAATGGATTATGTTACTAACTACAATTTTTGTAATGTAACTTGGAATCAGCCATACACAATACTAGACTTTCTTTCTTTCTTCCTTTCTTCCTTCCTTCCTTCCTTGACATTTTATTCCGCAAGGATGCATTAAGAAAGTGAAATATGATGAAAACTTTCTGACAAAACGACTGACTTATGTAAATAGATTTATAAAGTCACAAATGTTTTCTACAATGCTGTTATTATTGACCTTTCTATTAATCAATGTGTCCTGAAAAAATGTATCATGGTTTGCACAAAAATATTAAGCAGCACAACATTGATAATATATTATTATTATAATAAGAAATGTTTCTTAAGGAGCAAATATGAGCATATTAGAATGATTTCTGAAGGATGATGTGACATTGAAAACTGGAGTAACGATGCTGAAAATTCTGCCATCACAGCAATAAATTAAATTTTTTAAAATATATTGAATAAGAAAACAGTTATTTTAAATTGTGCTAATATTTCACAATGTTATGTTTTTTTTTTACTGTATTTTCAATAAACAAAATGCAGCTTTAGTGAGCATAAGAGACCTCTTTCAAAAACAATACAAAATCTCACAACCCCAAACTTTTAAATAGTACTGTATACTGTACGTGTTTTAAAACAGTAGCACTGAAACAATGACCTTCATTTTTAGTAGAGAGAAAGAAACAGATACAGTTAGAGACTTTGTTGACTTAGTGTTTTGCGTTTATGTTGCACATTTTCGGTTGTTATTCCTGCAGGTGTAATTTTTTACTTCTGATTAAGCAGGATGAATGCAGGTCTGTCAGAAAGATGGAGAGAAAGATGAATGGCAAACAAGGTGTGAAACTAGTTTACAGGAAGGAGGAGAAACAGCACAGCATATTTGAGGTCACACACTCACACATTTCTCTACTCTAAGTAGATCACGCTCAGTGAACCACTATCTCTCTGTGTGTGTGTGTGATATTTATCAAATTCACATTGTATAAATGAGTCTGTGTGCTCTTTAAATTTGCTATCATTCCCTGTGTGATGCATACCTACTGTACTCCATTTATCTTTAAAAAGAAACGTGTGAGAACTTCTCAAACAGGACTACAGTGATGAAAAAATTTGTTTAAGTGGAAACACATAAGAGAGTCTGTGGCCTAAATTCCAAACATGATAAATATTGTCCCATGTGCGTCTGTATGGCATCAACATGTGTATTGTGTTTGTTTGTAACGACTACACAGTAAAATCACACAAGCTCCTGAGAAAAGGCAAACAACTCCATCAACTGACCCTCTACTATGCTTGGTTACTCTTGCTAGTTCAGGCAAGTTTTACATTCCTATAGGAATGAACTCTAAATGTCTAAAAGAGCAAAAAATTTGCTCGAGAAGTGGAAAAAAAAATTTATAGATATTCTTATGTGGGCTGGAATGAAGCATGACATTGGCAAAGCATCTTTATCTGCCATTATTCTTTAAAGAAATTGGTAGATTACACAGTAATATGATTAAAAGCGGAGGTGGCTGTGAATCAAAATTGAAGCAAATGGTTATTTAAAGCCTCATTTAATAGCAGTAACATTCATGTAAGTGACCTGAATTAATATGTAAATTAATTAACATAATTTAGGGCTTGATTAACAATTTACCTTTGAGAAAATGTAGGTGTGATGTTACATTTTAATTTGGTAACGAAGGCACACACATATTTTAATACAAAGCGAGAACATGTCATGATTTATTTAAAAATCCTGAAATGGGAAAAAATACTATGCAACAATGTTTATGCAAATGGATAATTGTTTTTAAACTATACTCCATATATTTTCAGAAAAAAGCTGTCGTCTATGGTGCAAAAGCTAAAAGATACATCTTTGTACTTTATTTTTCCATGGTACATACTAATACCTTAAAGGTACGTATTATACTTCAAAAGTACTAATACAGTATTATTTAGTACCTTTTGAAAGGTTACCGCCCCATTTACAGTTTTTTTTTTTTTTACCATTTTTTTTTTCTAAAAGTGTAGACATATTATAAAAGAACAAAAGCTGGACTAATAAGGCAGACGGCAACAGTTGTTAAGGTATGACTGGTCAACAGCTTTTTTTGAGGGAGGACAAAAGTACCATATCACTGAACCCACAACTATGTACACACTCACTTTTGCCCATATCTCTTTCAATCAGCCTATTTTCCACTCATCTTATTTTCATGCTCCATATGGCATAAGATTAGCAAAAGGGACACACACACACACACACACACAGTTACTTTGATTAATAAACTGTCAGTGTTTAGTTGCACAGAGCTTAAGGAGGACAACATATAAAAGTGAAACTTCTTACACATCTGCAGAGGGCCAAGATTATCTTCACAGCGGTAAAACATTCACACTGTTATTTCATTGATAAAAAAAGGACACATTGACATGATTGAGTTTATGTGTGTGTCTCTACAGTAATAATTAAACTCTAGTCCATATGGACCCTTGAATTTCCACAACAGACATCTGTTCCTCTGCCTCAGGGCCAACATGCAGACATATTTCCTAATAAATATTACAACAAAATTACATGCACACAAGCACTTGACACCCTGGAACGACAATAGTCTTCATAGCTTTGTGCAGAATAAATGAGCAATTATGCAATGGCTGAATAGGTGTGCTTTAATGCATAGTGTTCACACATTGACCATTTTGGCTTGTGCACTGGTGTGAAGATAAATGAGCATTCATAATTTATAAAGAGCTCAGATGCCTTATTAACTACACCATTCTGCATGCAAAAAGTGTGTGCATTTTAATTACTTAAATTTTGGTTTGTTCCTCACAAGAAGTTATGATTTTAGAGGGCTTGGAATATAGTGCACAAGTTGTATGAACAACTTTTATAACACAATGAAAAAGACAATTTCAACTCAGAGATTGCTAATAAATTTCACAAAAAAAAAAATCATAAATGTAAAGTAAACCTTTAATTAAAAAAAATAATTAAATAAAAAAGACGAGAATGAATTATAAACTGTAAGAGGGAAATAATTTATGATGCAAATGTAATGCAAATAATACACATGGGGGTGTTACTGTCCAAACCCATTAGTTATAATTATCAGTATTCAATTAACTGTACAGGAATAATTAAGAGACCGACACACTAATAATGCTACTCAATTAGACTCAATTAGTCAGCATGCGCAAAAAAAATAAATAAATAAAAAGAAAATAAAACCCTTATCGTGGTTTCCACAAAAATATCTTGCAGCAAACAACGGTCACGTTTCACAGGGAATCACAGAGCCAGGAATGAGGAGACGAGGAATTCACAAACATAGAGCACATGAAGACATTCAAGACCCGACAAACACAAACTGAATGGACTGGGGCTTATGAACACAAGGAAATCAGGGGAAAACGAGACACACCTGAATCAAATTAACACAATGAACGGGAGACAGAAACTGGGTCACAGGGAGTAAAACACACCGACAGGTCCATAATCCTGACATATCACCCCCTCCCGGAAGGTGCGTCCTTGCACCGTAGATACAACAGAGAGAGGGGTGGGTGGAAACTTGGGAGGAGGCTCAAGAGGACGGACAGACACCCGGGAGGGGGCCGACAGACACAGTCCAAGGGGGAGACGAAGGAGGGAGGAGCCAGGGAGGAGACAGGGGAGACCCGGAGCAAGAGGAGCCCAGCTGGACCCAGGCCACAGCCATGATGTCGACCCACGGTGGAGCCGACGGAGGGAGGAGCCATGGAGGAGGAATGGCCGCCGACTCCAGGGGGCCGACCAACGGCGGCGGAGCAGATGGTGGAGGAGCCCGAGGTGGAGACGGAGAGCCGAAGAGCAAGGGCGACGGGGAGGATCTGGTGGCCCAAGGTGGAGCAGATGGCGCAAGCGACCGAGGCGGAGACGGGGATCCAGAGGGCCGCGGTGGAGCCGGAGCGACAGAGGACTGAGGAGGAGCCGAGGGGATGGAGGAGCCTGACAGAGCCGAAGGGACGAGACGCAGCCAGAGGAGTGGAGTCCCGAGGCGCAGGATGGTCAACGCCAGACCAAGGCGGAGCCGGAGGGACAAGGGAGCCCGGCGGAGCCAGTGGACCGATGGGCCACGGAGGAGAGGAGAGAGCTAGGAGCCATGGTGGAGCCGACAGGTCAATGGGCCAAGGCAGAGTCCGGGCCTCGGAGGCTGGAGACGGAGGTGAGGGAAACTCCAGCCCTGGCGACGCTGGAGGATGGCAGACCCGCGGCGCTCACACTGCATTGATGGTGGGCTGAGGGCAAGCAGAGGGGCTGCTAGATGACAGCGGTGGAGGAGGCAGGAGCGGGTGGGAGGGCGGATATCTGTGAGCCTCCGGGCTTCCAGGACTGAACTCAGGAACGGGAGCCGACACTGGAGTGCGCTTTCGAGGAGCAGGCACTGCAGGGTGCTCTGGAGGCGCGGGCTCTGGAGGACATTTTCGGGGAGCGGGCACTGGAGGGCGCTCTGGAGGAGTGGAGCTGGCTGGGACCAGCGGAGACTCAGGAGACTTGGACTTGGGATCTGTGGCCCAATTACCCCCTTTCCACCAGCAGAAACCAGGTGCTAGTTCAGAGCCAGTGCTATTGCCGGTTCTTAGTTGGTTCAACTGGCGAGCCCTTTAAGAACTGGTTGCTTTTCCACAGGCTAGAGAGCCAATACAGAGCCAGGTCTTACGTCACTGAATACATTTCATCTTTCGTTTCACTAGTGCGGCTGCGGCAGCGCCAAACACAACAGACAGATCGATCGATCGGCACAAAACACACTAAAGCACCGTGAGAGCGATCCAAAAGCATAAAGAGCCGTCTGCTTTCCAGTCACTCCCACAGCGCCCCGATGCCACACACCGACCGGTCCGCACAGTGCCGATCCATCCCGAACAAGCCTAAACAAACCATCAACAATGGCGGACATTGCATTGCTATTGATGTTCATGACTTTGCGAACCTACATTGGCATCCAAACACGGCGAATCCAACGTGTTCGTGTTTAGCTGCTATTTCACATATGCCCGTCCAAAGTTTCTGTCGTCTTGTTGGTAACGGTAACCCCACCCCCAGCCCCTGACACAAGTGGTTCTTCCTTCTAGCCCAGCAATGTTTTGGTACTACTTACGAACCGCTTTTCCTTGTTCAGAGCTGGTGCTTTGGGTGTCGATAAACAAAGAACCGATTTGAAACTAGGCTCTGGCTCCGAACCAGCATTGGAACTGCCTTGGTTGAAAAGTGGTATCTCTGGGCCAAACAGGGAAACAGTAGCCCTCCCTACCTTACTGTGGCACAGTCCACGCGCCATACTCAGCTCACCCTCAGCCGCGGTGCAGGGGGAGGAGCTCCTCTCCACGCACTCACCGTCCGCGGTAACCTCCCTCGAGGCGGGCGTTGTTGCCGGCTCACACACCTTGACTGACGTCATCAGCGGCTCTGGCTCCGCGGTGATCCTCAGCACTGTCGCTCCGTGCGGCGATGGTTCGTCGGTCGGTGGGCTCGGGCATGAGATGGTGGGCTGGGCACTGGGTTGGGAGTGGAACTGGCGAGATTCTCCTGGGAACAGGCGGGGAACGGAGATCCATTTCTCGCCAGTGTCCACTCCACAAAGACGACGGAATTCGCTCGAGGGCCATCCTCGGACGACGGGGCTCTGTACGCGATGTTCTAACTGGCGTCGTAGAATGCACAGAGTGCGTCGTCCAGGGTAGGTGATGAGGCTTGCAAGGACCCGAAACAGTCTGGTGTGACCCTCGAGCGATTTCTCCCCCTGCTCCAGCAGGAGGAGGAGAAATTCCGGGTGTAGGAGGGGATCCATGGAAACACAACGGAAAGAAAAACACTGGGAAAAACGGGAAATCAAATGGAGGGTACAAACACGGAGGTAACGGTTTTGGTCGGTCCTTCTGTCACGTTTCACAGGGAATCACGGGAGCCAGGAACGAGGAATTCACGAACTGAGAGTCTTTAATAATCCAAATAGGGAACATAGAGCACATGAAGACATTCGAGACCCGACAAACACAGACTGAATGGACTGGGGCTTATGAACACGAGGAAATCAGGGGAAAACAAGACATACCTGAATCAAATTAACACAGTGAACGGGAGACAGAAACTGGGTCACAAGGAGCAAAACACACACGGACAGGTCCATAATCCTGACAACAACATTGATAATAATAAGAAATTATTTCTTGAGCAGCAAATCAGCAAATTATAATGATTTCTGAAGGGTCATGTGACACTGAAGATTGGAGTAATAACTGCTGAAAATTCAGATTTGCCATCACAGGAATAAATCAAATTTAAAAATACATTAAAAATAGAAAACACATTTTAAATTATAATAATATTTCACAACATTACAGTCTTTACCTGTATTTTCGATCAAACAAATGCAGCCTTAGTGAGCACAAGCAACTTCTTCCAAAAACATCTTAGCAACCACAAATGTTTGAACAATATTGTATATTGTATTGTAAAATATAGTAAAGCATGCTTTAAAGTAATTTCTTCACATTCCATTCATTACTCCACACAGATTCATTTGGACTGTTTGTCGTTTACAATAAACTTCAGTAAACTCTTTGCTCAATAACAGATCAATAGCAGTCCTTGTAGAACAGTTTCAAACATAGCAACCAATGCAAAACATGACACAGTATCAGGACAAGACACTGCAACCCAAGCTGACATCACAGCCAGAGAGCCTTAGTATGTTTGCGATGAGAGGTGAACACATGGCTCTATCTATCTATCTATCTATCTATCTATCTATCTATCTATCTATCTATCTATCTATCTATCGGTGCATCTCAATAAATTAGAATGTCATGGAAAAGTTCATTTATTTCAGTAATTCAACTCAAATTGTGAAACTCGTATTAAATAAATTCAATGCACAGACTGAAATAGTTTAAGTCTTTGGTTCTTTTAATTGTGATGATTTTGGCTCACATTTAACAAAAACCCACCAATTCACTATCTCAACAAATTAGAATATGGTGACATGCCAATCAGCTAATCAACTCAAAACACCTGCAAAGGTTTCCTGAGCCTTCAAAATGGTCTCTCAGTTTGGCTCACTAGGCTACACAATCATGGGGAAGACTGCTGATCTGACAGTTGTCCAGAAGACAATCACTGACACCCTTTACAAGGAGGGTAAGCCACAAACATTCATTGCCAAAGAAGCTGGCAGTTCACAGAGTGCTGTATCCAAGCATGTTAACAGAAAGTTGAGTGGAAGGAAAAAGTGTGGAAGAAAAAGATGCACAACCAACCGAGAGAACCGCAGCCTTATGAGGATTGTCAAGCAAAACAGATTCAAGAATTTGGGTGAACTTCAAAGGAATGAACTGAGGCTGGGGTCAAGGCATCAAAAGCTACCACACACAGACATGTCAAGGAACTTGGCTACAGTTGTCGTATTCCTCTTGTTAAGACACTCCTGAACCACAGACAACGTCAGAGGCATCTTACCTGGGCTAAGGAGAAGAAGAACTGGACTGTTGCCCAGTGGTCCAAAGTCCTCTTTTCAGATGAGAGCAAGTTTTGTATTTCATTTGGAAACCAAGGTCCTAGAGTCTGGAGGAAGGGTGGAGAAGCTCATAGCCCAAGTTACTTGAAGTCCAGTGTTAAGTTTCCACAGTCTGTGATGATTTGGAGTGCAATGTCATCTGCTGGTGTTGGTCCATTGTGTTTTTTGAAAACCAAAGTCACTGCACCTGTTTACCAAGAAATTTTGGAGCACTTCATGCTTCCTTCTGCTGACCAGCTTTTTAAAGATGCTGATTTCATTTTCCAGCAGGATTTGGCACCTGCCCACACTGCCAAAAGCACCAAAAGTTGGTTAAATGACCATGGTGTTGGTGTGCTTGACTGGCCAGCAAACTCACCAGACCTGAACCCCACAGAGAAACATTTTTAGTGAATTGTGAACCCCATAGAGAATCTATGGGGTATTGTCAAGAGGAAAATGAGAAACAAGAGACCAATGAGAAACAAGAGACCAAAAAATGCAGATGAGCTGAAGGCCACTGTCAAAGAAACCTGGGCTTCCACCCCACCTCAGCAGTGCCACAAACTGATCACCTCCATGCCACGCCGAATTGAGACAGTAATTAAAGCAAAAGGAGCCCCTACCAAGTATTGAATACATATACAGTAAATGAACATACTTTCCAGAAGGCCAACAATTCACTAAAAATGTTTTTATTATTGGTCTTATGAAGTATTCTAATTTGTTGAGAGAGTGAATTGGTGGGTTTTTGTTAAATGTGAGCCAAAATCATCACAATTAAAAGAACCAAAGACTTAAACTACTTCAGTCTGTGTGCATTGAATTTATTTAATACACGAGTTTCACAATTTGAGTTGAATTACTGAAATAAATGAACTTTCCACGACATTCTAATTTATTGAGATGCACCTGTATCTATCTATCTATCTATCTATCTATCTATCTATCTATCTATCTATCCATCCATGTGTCTATGACAGTAGTTGGCGGAATCTTTCACATAGACACTTATAAAGCCACATACACATGCACACAGGTAGGATTCGGATAAATTAGCCAGCGTGACCAGGCATGACAGATGAGCGTATTCTTGTGTTCGTTTGTGTTTATTTGTAGAGGCAAATGTCCTGGTTCTGTCACCATCCTTGGGTGTGCAACCCAAACCAAAGAGCCAGCCTCTTAAAAACGATTATTCATCTGAGAGCATGTTCACACACACATACTCTAACCTTATGCAAACACTATGAAAAACAGTGCACATGAATCCCTGTTCCCAACTAACAGAAACCACACAAAACCCTCAAACACATAGGATTTTTATTGTCATTTGTCAGTCTGTAATGTATTCAGCCAACGTAGAGGGCAGTAAAAGTACTTATTTTGGGTTTGAGCATGAACACCAGGCTGCTTTTCAAGAGCTCTGTGTTTGAGGTAGCATCGGTGAGACCGTGGTCCCTGCAAATGCCAACTTCAGAGAGAGAGAGAGAGAGAGAGGGAGCAAACGAGAGAGCGAGAGAGTGTGAAAAACTGCAGCAAAGATCAGATAGCAGACAAGGGTGAGAGAGAGAAAAAAGGAGAGAGAGAGCAGTGTTTTAATCGTTCAAAGAGAGAATCACTGGCGAGGTGTCGCACTGAAACATTATGGAATCACTGGACATGCCAGACCCTCAGGGATGACCAAGGAAGATTACTGGAACGTCGGATCAACGCTAGAGAACGTTAAAGGAACATTCTGAGGCTGTTAGTTTATAATCTGCAGCCTTTAGATAAGAACCTCCTTCGAATACATGCGTACGTGTGCGAGTTTCCACCTGTGTATGTGACGCTAAAGATGAGGACCTCGCTGGACAGTCAGGATCCCTTTTTTTCTTTAAAATGGTGATTTTTCCTGTAGGGGAACTGTGAGGAACTCAATGGAATCATGCTTTAGCTCAACTTCAGATCTCTTTCTTGTATATTTCCATGCACACAAAGGGAAGAAAAAAGGTAAGCAGAATGTGTATATATTCTTTCAGCTTCTGTCAGCTCTGTCTCACTCACGTGGACAGTCTACAGGTATTTTGTGCAACCTGTAGGCGTTTTTTTTTTATGCCTGCGAGCGTTCTGGTGCCTTTAATGTGCCTCACACGAATAGAGTCATAATGAGAAGGTGATGGTGATCATCATTGCATATTCTGTACTTTCCACTGTGTCATCAAATCAATGAGGGGACTGTCACACCCAAGACAGCATTCCCACAATGACGGATGTCCCCTGAATGCTGGAATGTCTGCACATGTTGAGTGCTTCCTTGATTTTAAAGCTCTATGAGAAAAATCATGCATGCATTTCAATGGAAATATAAATTCAAATGAAGTCTAAATATAGATACGGTCAGTGTAATCCAATTCCTGATTGTGTAAAGGCTGTACTTTCAACACACAGGCACCTGTTTGGATGAATATAGCATGCCAAAACAAATCGAATCATGCAAACCTTCTGGTTTTTGAAAACCAGACTGGCAAAAAAGTCACTAGACGCAACTCCATTTCAGCACTGTGCATATGGCGATGGTGATACGAGTCGAAGTTCATAAAGTTTATTAAAGGAGACTGATGCAGCTCTTCGGGGGCTGTGGAAATGTTTGGTAGAGTAATATCTGAAGTCTGTCAACTGCCTGTCAAAGTTCTTACAATCTATCATCACTTTAATTCCTCATATTTGCCATTTCGGGACTGGAGGAGCTGTGGGATGGGTAGAATATGTTAATTACCTTCAAGGATTAAATTGACAGCTGTCCATTTTGGTTCTAAGTGTGCATGAAAAGCAAAAAGGAAACAGAATGTTCTGTTCTGTATTTACAGGTTTACAGGCACAGGTATTTACGTCAGATGCCCATAAGCGAGATGATCTTTTGTATATCAGAAAACATCTTTACCCAAAATTCTTTTCTGAATGCAACAAAGTACAAAACCTTTTCACAATTAATATTTTTATTGGGGCAAAGGAACCCAATTTATGGCATTTTTTTAGTGCAAAATGTTCAGTGCATATTTGAGGGTTCAGAGAAGAGATCATTTTGAAATTTTTGTTTCAGCGCAAAATGCTTAGTGCATAAAATAAATAGGAAACAGATAAAATATTATAAATTAATAAATATTTTATTCATATTTGAATTTCAAATAAACCTTCAAATTATCTCTGGAGATTTACATACAAATTATATATATACACACCAATATATACACACACACACACACACACACACACACATATATATATATATATATATATATATATGATAAAATAGAAATATGATATAGATAGAATTTAATTTTAATATATTTTAGATTTAAAATTACATTTGGATATTTTATATATGTAATTTCATTTCATTTCATAACTACTGGTAATCTCAAGAAATTCAATGGGTCTCGAAAACTCAAGTGTCATTGAAATGAGCAAAGAGAAAAGAAAAATTGATAAAGTAGGAGCTACATATAGTAGAAATACTGTGTTTGTTAGTTTTCACCTTTAGCTATCACAGAACATGGATTAGTTTATCTTTACTCATTATAGTACTGCTATCGAACCACTTAGTGGTCACTGGATCTGCTGACATTTAGATTGGAATTAGCTGACATCACATCAGGACGTAGTGAAGATACCAACCCCACTGTCTCCCCTTGACTGGAAATCTACTTTGTATTCTCACGGCTATCATTGAAAAACTTATTAAGTGCTCAACTGTCTCTCTCTCGTCTCTTCTCTCAATTTGGAGTGATTGGCCACCTGGATGATGATTAAAATACCACTGCATGAAGCCGACAGTCACCCCTCAAACAAACACACACACCTACACACACACACACACAAAATTTCTACCAGACAGGTTTCCATGGAAACCTCTATATCCCAGTTTTTCATGTGATTCTTTTAGTCTAGAGTATTGTAGAATTATGCTGCATTTTTGTGCAATCATGGGTATGCATGAAGAAAATGATATGTTTTTCTCATTATCACTCTGAATCTGCGGCTTCTTAGCTATTTGCACTCACCAATATAGCAGCACCTGACACTACCCAGCCCCCAGTGTGTGTGTGTGTGTGTGTGTGTGTGCATGTGAAGTTTGTGTGTTTTGATGTCTCTCTGTCAGTACAGTATGTCTTGGAGCGCAGATTCTTGCAAGTGTGTGTGTGCGTGCAGTAGGCGCACTGAGACAGGAATCTATTATTAGAAAGACAGATCACTTGACACAGGCGCTGGCGCTGGCTAGACGCCTAAATCTGGACCCCACCGGCAGCTCCCGGCTCAAAGCTCTGTCAAAAAAAAGTGCAGTGTGAAAATTCGGATGATGATAATCATGATAAGCATAATAATAAGGCCCGCAGTATAGCTCCTCTCGGCCTATGAGATGTGCACACTTCAGCACTTCACTGCGCAAAGGTGCGGAGTTTCGCAGCAAAAGTGCGAAATTACTTTAATTAGCTACATCTGCTGTGAAAAAAAACAGATGACGGATCTTCACATCTGCTCTTTCCTCACTCACACTTACAGAGTAGCACTTTTGCACACACTCACGCAATGGAGTAACACACGTTTTTAGCTGGAGTGAGAATTCAGATTTATTTTGGGACTGTTTTGGCCTGCATCACTTAGGTTTCCCTTTCATTGACTTTCAATGTTTAAATACCAGAAAATGTATAAAACGGAGAGTTCGGACTCCAAATTCTGATTGGATGAAACACATTCAAAGATAAAAAAAAAAAAAAAAAAAATGCAGACAGACTACTGTAACGGCGTGTTTTATATTAATGTGCCAAGATGTTAGGATACCATAAACGATCTACAATTAGAGCAGTCAACTAAAT
Source organism: Spinibarbus caldwelli (assembly GCA_039654775.1). Lineage (NCBI taxonomy): Eukaryota > Metazoa > Chordata > Actinopteri > Cypriniformes > Cyprinidae > Spinibarbus > Spinibarbus caldwelli. The sequence goes on along the minus strand of CM077218.1, from coordinate 43,991,771 downwards.
TACTTTTTAAAGGGGTTGTTTATTTTAATTATTATTAATAGATCCTGATATTTGTTGCCATTTTTCATCATACTGCCATTTTCTAAAAGCATTAATCCACCTGAGGCCCTGTCCCAGCAGGCACAAAACAGGTACACAACTTCATAAGACGTTGATATTTGGTTAAATTTAGGTTGCGACGTCGGGTGACCAAAATTCAACGTAAATTCAACGTCTAATGTCAATGTTAAATTGATGTCCAATACCGACGTCAGCTGACGTTGAGATTTTGTTGTTTTTAGGTTGTGCAACCAAAATCCAACGTTAAGTCAACGTCAAATTGATGTCAAATATTGACGTCAACCCGATTTTCATTTTCAACCAAAATGCAACGTCTGTCCGACGTCATGTCCAACGTCAGCCTGACGTTACATAGACGTCTGGTGCCTGCTGGGTGTGTTACAGTGATTTTACCATGGAGGCTTTACATCTTCCCAAAGAACACCTCTAACCACCTCCCATGGCTTATTGCATTAGTTTTACATTTTAAATAATTACTTAGTTGTCCTCAAAATTTCACATACACCTATTAGAATGTGTATTTTAAAAATGTTTTAGTAAAGTCTCTTATGCTCACTAAGGTTGCATTTATTTGATCAAATGACTGTAAAAACAGTAATATTGTGAAATATTTTTACAAGTTAAAAAGCTTTCTTATTTTAATGTATTTTAAAGTGTCATTTATTCTTTAGATGGCAAAGCTGAATTTTCATCAGCCATTACTTCAGTCTTCAGTGTCACATCAGAAATCTTTTGTAAATGACTTTACTGTCACTTCTGAACAATAAAATAAGTGTATTGAATAAACATTAATTTTAATAAAAGGTTATTAAACAAAATATTAAGAAACTTTTAAACATTTTTTAAATGTTCTTTTAATTACTGTAAATGCATTTTATCTGCGGAATTTACTTAAATGTGTTATGCAACCCTTTTTTTTGTTATGCAACTACCAAATAAGAGGGATAAGATTTTATCCAATTTATTTGGTAACACTTTAGTATAGGGACCAATTCTCACTGTTTACTAGTTGCTTATTAGCATGCCTATTATTAACATATTGGCTGTTTATTAGTACTTATAAAGCACATTCTGCATCACCATATTCTACATCCCTAATTCTACCCAATACCTCAACTTAACAACTACCTTACCAACTATTAATAAGCAGCATATTAGAAGTTTATTGAGGCCAAAGTCGTAGTTAATGGTTTGTTAATAGTGAGAATTGGACCTTAAAATAAAGTGTGACCATTTATTTAAAGGGGGTTGTAAACATATGAGCATAACCATATGACAAACGATATACAATGAAGACTGCATGACTGATCTTATGTTTTGCTTCATCTTCAGGCAACGCAAACTGATCCAGAGCTGCTTTGGTACTCTTGCTCACTTACGGATTGGTTCTGGTCGGGCAGAGTGGCATGAGTGTGGGCAAGCCCCACCGCTACAACATCGTGTCATCGTCAGAGGAGGACGTGTACCGGCACGGCAACATGCCTGCCCTCGGCAATGGCTTTGGTAACGGCAAGATCCAGACGCGCCGGAAGGTGCGGAGCCGCTTCGTAAACAAGACAGGCCAGTGCAACGTTAGTTTCGCTCACATGGACGAGCAATCTCAGCGCTATCTCGCTGATATCTTCACCACCTGTGTGGACATCCGTTGGCGCTGGATGTTTGTCCTTTTCTCTCTTGCATTTGTCCTGTCCTGGCTTGTGTTTGGTTTCGCCTTCTGGCTTATTGCTCTTGTCCACGGTGACTTAGACCGGCCCACTAAAGATGACTTCACACCATGTGTCATGCAGGTCAACAGCTTTGTTGCAGCGTTTCTGTTCTCAGTTGAAACGCAAACAACGATCGGCTACGGATTCCGCTGCGTAACCGAGGAGTGTCCCTTAGCGGTGTTCATGGTCGTCTTCCAGTCCATCGTGGGCTGCATCATTGACTCTTTCATGATTGGTGCAATCATGGCCAAAATGGCGCGACCTAAGAAACGGGCAGAAACGATACTGTTCTCACACAATGCAGTCATCGCAATGCGCGACGGGAAGCTGTGCCTCATGTGGCGGGTCGGGAACTTGAGGAAAAGTCACATCGTAGAGGCTCACGTGCGGGCACAGCTTATTAAGCCCCGAATCACAGAAGAGGGCGAGTACATACCTCTCGATCAGATCGACATCAATGTGGGTTACGACCAAGGTCTCGACCGCATCTTCTTGGTTGCTCCTCTCACCATCCTCCACGAGATAAACGAGGAGAGTCCCCTGTATGGAATCAGCAAGCAGGACCTGGAGACATCCGATTTTGAGATTGTGGTCATACTGGAAGGGATGGTCGAGGCGACTGCGATGACGGCTCAGGTGCGCAGCTCCTACCTGGCCAGCGAGATCTTATGGGGGCATCGCTTTGAGCCCGTGGTGTTTGAGGAACGCAGCCAGTATAAGGTGGACTATTCGCACTTTCATAAGACCTACGAGGTTCCCTCAATGCCACGTTGCAGCGCCAAAGACATGGAGGAGAACAAGTCCTTGGAGTCCGCCGCCAACTTCTGCTATGAGAACGAGTTAGCCTTCATTAGTAGAGATGAAGAGGAGCAAGAAGAGGACAGGGGTGAGAGGGGGACTGAGCTAGAGACCCTTTCAGCCAATCTGAACTTCGATCAGAGGTCATATCACAAAGAATCCGAAATATGACCCTTGATTGTCACCTTAAAGACTTTGCTTTATCGTAGACTCAGCCTATTCTTCTAGTGTCGGTTGTAACGGTTAGCTACAGAGCAGTGCAAGTGCCATATGAAACCCTGACCCACTGTCCTAGAACCATGCTGTAGTTGGGGGCAGGTCAGGAAAAGAAAGTGCTTTTTGTAGTTGTTGGAAAAGCGAGGCCTTCCTGTAGGAAAACTTGAAATCTGATTATCTGTTTCATACTGTAGTTTGAAGTGATAGCTTTAAGTAGTATCATTATGCAATACTAAGCTAGCCTGGGTGCCATATTGACTAAATCTCTCTCTTGTTAACAGAATTTGCACAAAATAGGTTGTCAACCACTAGTGTGTTTGCTTGGATATAGAGTAGAACATGATACACTCTTTGTTTTGGTGTGTTTTACAGCAATAAAGAGACTTGAAGACATTTATCCATGCTCTCCATATTCCAATGATTTTGTTTTCCGTTTACGTCAGAGCAAAGACTGCAATGTCTGATAGTTTTATTTTTACCATGTAATGAGGTACTACTTTAGAGGTGTGTGAAAGATAATTAACACCTACACAGACACTGATTTACTGCTAACTGACAGTGAGCAAAATGGTTCCCAGGCTAGCAAATAGCAAAGACACAAAGCTATTTATTCAGTATTAGAAAGTGAGTAGAAAATATATACTGTGTGAGTGGATGAGTGAAAGATAAAGCATGATGGGATACAGTTAAACCTTTTTTTTTTTTTTCACAACAAACCACCATTCAACATTCATGCTCAGGCCAGACACCCTTGAATAAAACCGCTTGTATTACAATGACAGCCAGAGGAAAAAACATCAGTTTCATGTTGCTTCAGTGCCATATTAAACCCATAAATTATGGATTTCTACGTGTTGTAGCCAAATTTTGAAGCTCTAAAACAAGATATTTACAACATTACATGTTTTGCTAAAGCAACAGTTACATAGTGCTAGTGTGTGTTTTATGAGGTATGAACTTCAGTTTGACCTTTCTTTATTGGTGTTTCTTTCCTCAGTATCAAAACAGCTGCCCACTTGCGAATGTGAAAGGAAATGATCAATACTAAAAGCTACTTCAATGGTAGATGTTAAAGAACGAAAAGTCAGTATTGGATTAAGGGCACACTGCAAAAAAAAAAAAAAAAACATTTTCTTCAGCAGTATTTTCACCTGGCAAAGAAAAACAATATAATTTGACTTGAAAAGTAAAATAGCGTAACATTATGAATATATTTAAATGTTTATTTTTATTACCTCAGTAGTATTTTTTTCTTTAAGCATAAATTTAATGAGATAAATAATTCTTATAAGCAATCAGCCATGCAATGTTTTCACACAGTTGAAAACTTAATTTGAAACGTTGAGCATAATACGACCATTGAATTATGCAAGTAGTTTTTTAACCTAACAGCTTTTAGAAATGAATTTCAACATGCAACTAACAACAGACCAACACCAACCACCCACCTCTGGTATCTTACGCGATAATTAGTGGTCATGACAATTTCCCTCCTTTTTAAAATCAGAGCAAAGTGAAAGGGAAAGGTGAGAACGAGAGCCAGAGACAAAGAAGGAACAAAGAAGAGAGCGTTCACCCACTCACCTCATCCATCACTTTGCTCTGTGGGGGCAAATAAGTGTGCCTGATTAAATAAAGAAGGCATTATATAAGATGATTTAAATAAATTAAACGTTTCATCAAGGTAGATTATAGCCAGTCATCCTCTTTCGCAGAGAAGAGAGGAAAAAGAGATGATCCTCTCGACATCCTCCTCTCCAAAAATACAGTACCACACTAAACTACGTCATGAAACCATCATATAACCCACAGTTGCACAGTTTATCGTTTTTAAAAGTCCGTCTGGTTATTATAGGAAAATGGAGTCATTATTCACACTATTTTATCCAGCCGCAAGGCTGTTTTCAGGTCACGTCCTCATAACCTCTTCAGCTGGGTTTCTGAGGGTGAAAGTGAGTCAGCTCACGGTGATTTCAGCTCTTCAGAAAAGGCGGCAAGATAGATATAAAACAGTGAGGTACTTTATAGCAAATGAGCTTAGCCCTGCAGGAAAAACCAGGTCATACCAGTTTAAGGTGCTCAAGCTGATTTTTGGATTATGCTAGCTGGTTTTTGCTGGTTTAGAGAGGTATACCAGCTCTAACCAGCTTGACAACATGTTATAACCAAGACCAGCAGGTTTTCCAGCTGCATGGTCAACCGAGAAGCTTTTGAGTGAGTTAAAAACCACTAATGATCAGCTTGGATCAGATACTATATAATACCACCTACGACAAGACCTGGATTTTCCAGCAGAGAGGGGAAAAATTGGTGATACAAATAAAGACAACATAGAAATTCAAAATATGAAACGCAATAAAAATGTTCTTCTCAGCAATAGGATCCAGAAGTGTACCTTACCGAATCAGAACTACCGGCACGATTTACATTCTAATATTGAATAGAACTAAGTAATAAACCCGAGTAGAGATGTGTAACTTTGTGCAGATGTGTGTTAGATTTGAGGTTATTTGCAGCAATGAGTTCCAGGTAAATAGGTGCAATGTATAACCATAAAGCATCAAATCTCACCTCAAGCTGAATGAAGTAACTGAATTGCATAATTTAAACACGGAGAGAGAGAATCAGGAAAATAATTCAACACTGGCATGGCATGAGGGTACAACTAAGGAAAAAAACTGATCAAACAACAGTAAAACACATATAGATGAATCATTTTCTGTCAGAAGCTGTGTAATCTAGCATGAAACAAATGTCATTGTAATGCGAGGGAGTGAAGTGTGAGTATTCAATGATTAATATCTTGACAACTGTTAATAACTGTATTTAAGCACAAAAATGACTAAAAAAGAAATGAGTGAAATCTAATTTGAGCAATAGGTGAAGCTCATGACTTTACAATTGTAAAATATTAAAATTTTATAACAAATCTTGCTATCGAGCTACGGGTATCCTGCTGTCTGTCATCAGAAGAGAATCATAATACATAACCATGGTGACAAATGTAACCACGGAAACAGTCTATCTATAATTACTGGACGTATAGGCCTATCTATAGACTTGTTTCTCTGGTGTTCCACTGTTGCACCACCATGCAATTACACCATTTATTTTCCAACAATGTCTCATTAATTAACAATAAATGCAATTGAATAATAATGTAAATTCAAAATTCAGACTTAAAAATTCCATTCAATATAAAGCAAATGGCAATTGACAATCAACATTTGATCTTTAAACAACATGAGAATTATGAATTGAAATTTTAAAGACTAAGAATTAATGAAGTGAACATCCAGTATAGGCTGCATACTCTGTTCCTATGGCCAGTAGGAGGGAGAGGAAGTCCACACGCCCCAGTATCACCGGTCAACATCTGTGCTTTGTGTTCCACAGCCCCCCCCCCCCCCCCCCCCCCCCCCCCCCAGGGAATGTCTCTAATTGCCGTCTCTCTTTTAGTACATTATAACTATGGGAACCAGAAGCATGTGTGCCCTATAGGTTCAAGCCTAAAAGCTTTGAGAATACTTGTCACATACAAAGGTCAAAGAGATCATGTACATTTGCCTTCTGAGAAGGCTGGTAATTAATGCCAAATATAACATACAACCAGGAGGGGAACATGGAACCACGGATTCAGCATTTACATGTCTACTCGAACACTCCTTACATATCCATGAAAATGGCAACAATGTAGGGATTTCAAATCTAGTTCTGAGTACTCACGGTTTGGCGTTATTGTTTTAAAACTACTTAATGTGAACGTTAAGTTTTGATATTGAGACCAATACTTTTAGAAAGACAAAACGATCAACATGCACATCACAGAAAAACAGCACACTATCATGCAAACAAGATTTCTTCTCAGCAATAGAATCCAGAAGTGCACCTTAATCAACCAGAACCGCACAATCAGGGGATTTGCATTTTAAAATTAAACAGGAAAAGTATTAAACCGGAATAGTTACGTCACTTTGTGTAGCTGGATGAAAGAGAGTATGAAAGCATGAGGATATATATACACCACTGAGTTCCAGGAAAACAGATGCATTTTACAACCATTGATCTGTATCAAATCTCACCTTCAACTGCATGAAGTCTTAAATTATGAAGTATTAAATTATGTGATTCCTGTACTGTGTGTGTATACGTGTGTTGTCTGATGTTTACTGACATGCTACTGATACAGAAACCAAATTCTCCATTTCATGACCCTCCCCCTTTGCTTTACACACAGCACAAACACACGCTTATTTTTCCTTTCATAATAGAGACCTCATATAGACTAGGCTATAATATTTCCACTGGTATATTTTGCTCTAAACATGATAAAATGCTCTGAATATGCTTGTTTTCCAAAAATGTTTATTAACATTGGAAAGTCAATATATGAATTAATTACTCCATAAGTTTCAAGAACTGTGTGTGTGTGGGGGGGGGTTAGTTTATAATAAAAGTAATAATATATATAGAGAGAACAAATGATAGTATGTTTATTAAACAGGCTTTCTCATGGGTACCGCTGGCTGGTGAAGATATTTTGGTCTACTTATTTATTTATATACTCTGTGATATTACATAACCAACCCACTATTGCATTATATATTCATTGTCTACAATTTAAAATGAGTATATATTTGTAATATGCATGCATAAGTTTTCTAAGAGCCAGACAGAAAGAAGAAAATGTTCCACTTACGACTATTACAAGAGTGCTGACTTCTCGATGCTGAGAAGAACCTCCTTTTTTCTCTTTGCTCTAACATCTGGCCAGACTAAAAAGAGTTGACAGACATGAAGTAAAAGTTACACAAACAAAACACACAGAGCATCAAAGGTAAGCTTTGCATCCCTAACATGGCCTCATGGGACGATTCCGTCAGTGAGATTTATGTTTAAGTAAGTAAGCACTTGACAAGTTTTTTTTTTTTTCTTCAAAATATCAATTTACCTGTTATAAAAACAGGACGTCTCTTACCCTTCCTGTAAAACGATGTAAACATGGTTCAGGTAGAGGAGCTGACAGCTGCATATGTAAATACGTTTCCAAGGCAACACAAATGCTCTGAAACGAGCTGAATAGGATGGACACTAGTACACACTTTTGGTTAGAGAAAGAGAGATAGAGAGAATTAAAGGATTGTCATTTTTAAAATTAATCAGTGTTTTGAAAATTTAACATAATGAAGAGATCATCGTTTCAAAGCAACATGCATTATTCATAAGTAATTACTGACAAAGAAGCCGTCAGAAATTTAATTAGCAAGCGCGCACACCTGCCGCGCTCCCTTCTCTCTCTCTGTAGCTTATACAGACCCCAGACATGAAAACACAGCTTTACTGAGACGTGTTAGCTAGCAAAACATTTCAAGACTCACAAAGGATGTGAAACGATATGGAGCCCGTATTAAATGAGGGGAAACAGAGCTACCCGTCCTCATGTTCAGATGTTATCGGTTAATAGTTTTTTTTGGCTAAGTGCTTTCGACGCTTTGCAGACTCAGTAGCATATAATGAAACGTATTAAATACCTGGGTCAAACAGGATTTCTTAAATCTCCGACAAAACTGCCGAAAATATGAATAGTGGGATCTCATTATTAACATTGAGCAGAAAAGAAGCAGGTAAAGACTTTTTGCTTTGGCGACTTTGTGCTGAGGCGGGCCGGGGTGTCCTGACATTTTATCCTACCCGTCAGATTTTCCTACCAGGGCTTACTGCGCATGCGCACGTCAATATTGTATCCTTTTTCTCACGCTGAACAACAGTATTTAATGTATCTGCATTACTGTAAGGGTAGGTTTAGGGTTGGGGTAGGTGTAGACATTAATAAAACACAATCTAATAGGTAGAAAAAAATATTTATTGTTGGTTTCCGGTAGCTGTATCCCTTCTAGCCACAAACGCGAATATAACACATAATTACTGTATTTGCATTACTGTAAGGGTAGGTTTAGGGTTGTGGTAGGTGTAGACATTAATAAAACATAATTTGACAGGTAGCATTTTTCGTTCTCAAATTGTGCTACCTACTGTTTTAATGGGAGGTAGCAAAATCTGACAGGGTAGCACAAATCGACAGAACACCGGCTGGTCTCCAGACGAAGCATGACATCTAGTGTTAAAAAGGCACTACAGAGATAGCAGCCGCCAAGTGACTTCACGTTGATTTTAGTTTGAAGCAAATGCGAAGTAACACTTTTAAGTTACATACTAAATAAATGAGCTTTTATAAGTGCTGTGAAAAGCTTGGTAAAGGATGATACTGTGTCATTTACAATTTAGAACTGTTTATCAGATACCTTAAAGATTCAAAATAATCTGCTTTATCAAAAAATCCTAAAGGATTCCAATAAGAATATTGTTCTAATTAGAATTTTTATTATAATTTGGAACCATTTCAATGAGATTCTTATTGGACTTTTTCAGGGCTCTCAAGCTATAGCAAAAGTTTGGAGCGAGATTAGGGGAGGGGCCACGCAAAGGGGAGGAGTCACTCAAAGGGGAGGAGCAACTCAAATATTTGCAGCACCCAAGTTCTTGCTAGCAGTTCAATTTTACCTATTGTTCATAATTGACCAGCACAGATAGAAATTATAACATCTTGTAAATCTGATGAAAGACAAATTCATTCTAATAAAATAAAAAGATTTATGTATTTTAAAATACAAATATATCAAAAATAACACGAAATTTTGCCCCCAACAAGCCAACTGAACAGCAGTACTCAATGTACATACTGTACACATACAGTAGGATTACAGCACCATCATGATATAATATGATATAATAGATTATAGCGTTCCATCCAGAGCCAAACTGTTTCTAGTTTTGGTTTTGTTCAAACCCACCATGGAAAACACACTGCATCTGAATTTGAGTGGGGAAGCCACAGTGCTTTATATGGGAGCCCCCTACCCCTGTCATCAAGGCATCAAAATGTGCAACAAACACAACAGAAAAAAAAAAAAAAAAACATTCATAAGCTGAAATGTGTACTCTCTCTCACACACACACAGCTTGACATACATGCTCAGGACAAGTTCTGTAATCCTACTGTGTGTGTACAGTGTGTACACTGAGCACTGATGTTCAGTTGGCATGTTTGGGGCCAAATTTCTTTGTATTTTTGATACTTTTTTAAATATATAAAACTATTTTATTTTATTTGGATGAATTTGTCTGTCTTTTATCAGATTTACCAACTGTTACAACATCTCTAGTACTTTCCTTTCAGGAAGCCAAAGCTAAGTTAAAGCTTCTGGTTGCAAAGCAGTTGGAGAGTGTTTTTTGACTGCATCAATAATACTTTAGCATGAATTTGGCTATATTCCCCAACATCAGCTCTCACTATCTTTTCACAGGCAAGTGATTTCGTTCAGGAATCTTAAAATCAAAAAAAAAAAAAGAGTTACCTACAGCATTAATCGGATCTTTATCTTCCAACTTACACTACATGTGCGCACGCATCCATGTTGCTTAGTAACGAACACGCTTGTAATTTAAACAGAAACAACAACATCCTAATTTCTGATTGGCTGGTAGGTGGCATTTAAAGGAACACTCCACTTTTTTTGAAATGCTCATTTTACAACTCCCCTAGAGTTAAACAGTTGCGTTTTACCGTTTTTGAATCCATTCAGCTAGCTGGGAACTACTTTCAGGCGCTGCGTAATATCATTGCGCCTGCTGCACCCATGATACGGCAGCAAAGTTCCTTGATAATTACACCAGAATGAGATTATAGTTCCTAGCCATATCGGCCTAGAAAATTAAGTTATCCGTTCTCAGTGTGAGAAATATAAGGTGTGGCGTGAGAGCGTGTGAACTGGTTGAAATTAGTGATGGGAAGTTCGGATCATTTTACCGATTCGGACCTTTGAGTCTCGTTCAGCAAAATGAACGAATAGTTTTTCCGAGTCATTTTGTTAATTTTAGCAAAACATAATTAAAATAAACTTATGCAAACGTTGATCACATTGCAAACAATACAAAACTTTAATGCTATAAAAAACAGTAGATTAATTCATTGTTTACCTGGGTCTTTAGTCCATGATTAGCTCACCTCACCTCTTATCTGACAAGTCTTCGGGTTTGAGTCGTTCGTTCATCACGTGACAGCCCCATAAGTTTAACCAATGCAGTCTGAGCCGGAAAGAGAATTGATTAGTTCATCTCTCGAGTCTTCGGGTTTGAGTCGTTCCTTCATCACGTGACAGCCCCATATACTTAACCAATGCAGTCTGAGCCGGAAAGAGAATTGATTAGTTCATCTCTCGTCACAGCATTGGATAGAGAAAATAGTTAATTTACAACCTTCCATCTTTTCTTAAAAAAATAGATTCAACTCTATTTAATTTCATATGGAAAAACAAGCCTTACTATTTAAATAAAAATAATTTATGTAATTCGTATAATCAAGGAGGTTTGAATGTGCTTGATTTTGTTACGTCTAATACAATTTTCAAGTTGAACTGGATTAAACATTATATTAAACATAAAGATGAGATATGGTATATAATTCCAAATCTTATTTTTGAAAAAGTTGGAGGCATAGAGTTTCTTTTGAAGTGTGATTTTGTGGTCAACAAACTCCCTATTAAGTTATCTAATTTTCATAGACAGGCTCTTTTATATTGGATTCTTATATACAAACATAATTTTTCTCCCCATAGGCAGATAATTTGTAATAATAAATGTTAAATATATGAACAAATCAATTTTCTATACTAATTGGGTTAAAAATGATATTCTAATGGTCTCACAGTTGATAAATAATAAAGGATATTTACTTACACATACTGAATTTTTAGAGAAATTTGGTATTCCAATACCTCAGCGTGAATATAGTATTGTATTTGATGCAATACCAGCAGGATTTGTGAGGCTTTTAAAGGGCTTCAGTGAATCTAAACAATCAACATTAGAAAAAGAGATCTTATTAAATGGTATTGACATCATAGATAGAAAATATAAAATTTTTTTTAGATGTTTGATTCATTGCTTTGCAACATTTCGATGTAAGTACTTCTGGAATAATCATTTTGAGAATATGAACTGGAAATTGATTTGGACTTATAATAACAAATTCTGTGTTACAAATAAAGTTAATGAAGTTTACTTTAAAATTATACATATAATTTATCCAACTAACCAGTTTCTCAAGAGATACAGAGCTGATCTCTCTGAATGTTGTGTCTTTTGTGGAATGGATGTAGAGACTGTTTTGCATCTTTTTTCGAGTGCATGTATGTTCAATTTTTCTGGATTTATGTTGAATATTTATTTTCTATGTTGAGTGGATCTAAAATTAATATAAGAAAAAGAGATGTTATATTTTATTTTGATAAAAAAAAAGATATGGATAAGAGTCACATTTTTATGCTAAATCTTCTAATATTGTTAGGTAAGTTTTATATACACAAATGTGGTCACAAAGGAAGCTCAGTATCTCCCACTTCAACCAGAACTATGGACACTCTCAAAGAACTAAACACCTCTTTTCTATTGTGATTATTGATGTATACCCTCCTTGTTATTTTATTTTTTTCCCCCTTTTATTTTTTTTGTTTTTTTTTCTTTCAGAAAACGTGAACACCATGTTTGTAATATTTTGTTATACTTCTGAATGTTAGTTGTTCAGCATATACGGTTAATAAAAAAATAATAATAATAAAAAAAAAATAATAATTTTCAACCTTCCTTACAAACGGGTGCATAGTTATTATTATTATCATCATCATCATCATCATCATAATTATTATTTACACAGAGTTACGTGATGCGTTTCTGGTCTCAAATTGTAGCTTTTTATTTCTTACAGTTTATAAATGTGTAAATTTCTGTCATGATGGTTCTTTCCCATAACTTTTCTATTGTGATTATTGATGTATACCCTCCTTGTTATTTTATTTTTTTCCCCCTTTTCTTTTTTGTTTTGTTTTTTTTTTCTTCCAGAAAACATGAACACCATGTTTGTAATATTTTGTTATACTTCTGAATGTTAGTTGTTCAGCATATACAGTTAATAAAAAAATAAAAAAATAAAAAAAATAAAAAATAATTTTCAACCTTCGTTACAAACGGGTGCATAGTTATCATCATCATCATCATCATCATAATTATTATTTACACAGAGTTACGTGATGCGTTTCTGGTCTCAAATTGTAGCTTTTTATTTCTTACAGTTTATAAATGTGTAAATTTCTGTCATGATGGTTCTTTCCCATAACAATGAATGTGGTAACAAAGGTAATAAAGAGTTGGTTATTATTATTAAATCTCTTTCCGGCTCAGACTGCATTGGTTAAGTCTATGGGGGTGTCACGTGATGAACGAACGACTCAAACCCGAAGACTCGAAACAGGTGAACTAATTCCAGTACAGAACCCATATATGCGCGACTGAACGAATCACTCCCAGAGACGACTCGTTCTTCCCGAGTCACATTAAAGATTCGTTCAAAATGAACGAATCATTCAAGAACGACCCATCACTAGTTGAAATGCGTGTGTCTCACGGTGAATGCATGAGACTTGAGAGCCCTGCTTTTTTTTTCACTGGGATCCACTGGCAACCTAATTAAATCAGTCTCTTTAATGAACATTGTCTCAGCAAACAAGCTACTGCAAAGAAAATGAACAGGATAAGAACTAAATACAGAAAGTCCTAGATAGGAATCTTATAGGAATGGTTCCAAAATATGATAGAAATTCTAATTAGAATTCTGTACAGTTTTCTTATTGGAATCCTTTAGCATTTTTTGACAAGGGATAAATAACAATATAATTGCTAATCCAGTATGCAGTACTTAAAATCTGCACATATGGGTTGAAAAGTTACACAAACAAAAACTTAAAGATTGGAAAAGCTTGACTTTATTCATAATTAGAGATGAAGCAAATCGAACTGATTCTCAATCAGGCATAAACATGTAAATATAAACAAAGACAGTTTAAGATTTAGAGAGACAACGTCATATCAAAAATCAATTCTACTCTCTGAAGTAGTAACGAAACAATTAAAATGACTGACGTACGTACACACACACACACACACACCTGTGACTAAAGGTATAGTTAGAATTCATTGTGTTATAAAGATATACAATTAAATAATTTAACCCACATAAGACATTAAAATGCTTATCTTTCTCTCTCTCTCTATCACACAGACACACACTCAAATCTTTTGCGTGCTGGTTAATTCAAAAAGCTTCATCCTCTCCAGAACAGTGAGTCCATCTTTAAGACTCTGAGAATGAAATGAGAGATAGTGAGAAAGCTTAAATTTTAGAGAACGTCAGTATTTTGTACCATGTAATGGCACAGATGATCCCACCTTGGATCTGACAGGCTGTGTGAGTGTAGCATGGTCCTTTGGGAAGTCCGGGTTGCTCCTGGATTTCATCAGATCTGCAACAGGCATTTACAAATTGTGAATAAGTGCATGCTTATGCACTTAATCTGTTTGTCTTCACAGTAACATGTCTGTTCTTGTAGATTTGCTTACCATATTTTAAACTCTGTTGTCTTGCTGGCACCATCCTTAGTTTAGTGAAGTCACTTTGAGTTTTGACTTCTGAAGCAACCAGCTCAGAGTCTAGCTCTTTAAAATACTAAAAAAAAAAATAACATTTAAAATAGAAATACAGAAAAAACTAGTGACAAAAACTTTAAACTTTGAAGCGGAAGTGTATTCTCTTATGTAAGCATTGGCTGAATTAGCGTATTTGGAAACTGTTATGGTTAACAGTTGTGAATAAAACAATATAACTTACACAAATGTGTCACTTATAATTTTTACTTATAATAATAGATTACATTTTTTGTATTAATTAACTACAAAATTACTCAATATTCAACTATTAATATGTTTTAATTGAAAAAAAGTGTTACCGTATTTCCTGCCTGCAGTTCCAGTTTAAGTGAGTTGATCTCTTGTTTCAGACACTTAATCTCTGATTCCTTTACTCTGAGATTTACCTACAGCATCAAAGAATGAGACAGAGCACATCTGTTTTTACACACGTATACTTTATAGCACCTTTGATGGAATATACTCTGACATAATATCATCTGAGCAGTAATAAAACCCATGAAGGCTTCTTTTGTGGAAGCCGATTAAATGTACTCAACCGAGAGTGCAGATAACTTTAATCTGTGTTCAGTCAACCATCCCCTGCTAATTTTAGTAGTACAAGTCAAATTTAGGCACTTTGCCATATGAAACGGTGTCAAGTTTTACCTCCAACTGATACACGTCTTTCTCCTGAGAAGATTGGGAATGTTTCACCTCCCCATTCATGCGTGAATGCATAAGGGATAATTCAGCAGCCAAAAACTCATTTAATTCCTTAGAAAAATGTGAGATACATATGTAAGATAAGCAGTGAAGCAATGGCTGTGTAAATATGCACATTTTTTGTATGCACGTGCACCTGTACCTGGTTGTGAATGCGAAGCTCCTGGTTCTCTCTCTGTGTTGTACTCAATGCTTCCCTTTCTGTTTCTATAGTCCGATTCAAATGAGTATTTTCCAGGCATTTCTGAGAATACTGCTCTGACAACACTCCCAGCTCCCTGTGCAATGTTTCTATCTCCTCACTGCAGAAAATGCACAAAGAAGCATATGGTTAATATATAGTTCTGCAACCATAAATAGATTTTTGATGTTGTGGCTGACAGTTTTCAGAGTACTGACAGACATATCACACGCACTTGTATTGTGCACGAAGCTGGCGGATGTCCACATTGGCTCCATTTTGCAGGGCTTTCTGTGTCTTGTCCATTTCCTCTTTATGAGCTTTCCTCATAGCCTCAATGGCTTTGAAAACAACAAAGAATATAAAAAATGGTCAGACAGAACTGTCAAGACCAAGAAGCAGAGATGCTAGATCATCATTTGCATGTCTAAGCATGGACAGAACAAATTAACATTTATTCATTTAGCAGGTGCTTTTATCCATAGTTAAATACAAGACAGTAGCACAAATTTGGAACAAACCCCATAAAGGGACAGTTCACCCAAAAATAAAAATTGTCATAATTTTCTCAACCTCGTGACTTACAAATCTATTTGACTTCTTACGAGGAACTCATAAGTAGTTACTTAGAAGAATGTCCAAGCTGCTCTTTTTCTCACAATAATAGTTAATGGTGACCACAGCTGTCACTGTTTCCTATCCACTTTCACAGCATCGCAAAAGATCAAGAGTGTACATTTTAAAGGTTTACAATGAAAATTATTGTAAAGTAAAGTGAAGAGAATGGGAGCTTGTGTTGAGAGTAGCACCTGCAATGGTGGCATTTGTCTCTTCCTGCAGTACTCTTTCTCGCTCCTCTGTCAGTCTCTCCACCTCTTTCTGATGCTGCCTCTGCATGTCCTCAATCACTCGCTGGTGGCTGTCTTCCATAATGCTGAAACCATGCTCATACGTGGCCTAAGACACACAAAGACATGGCGTACCTTCATCTTTGTGTATAATTACATGTTAATCTCATGCTGTAACAAGAAGGCTGTGCATACCTTGATTGTTTCCAGGTCAAGCTGGAAGGCTTTGATATCCTGGTTGCTAAGATCTGCCCTCAAACAAGTCACTTCAGTCTCAAGCTCTCTGATTCGGTCTTGCAGAGCAGTCACAGAAACCTGTTCAGTCTCTTCACTCTCCTCTAGTTCTGAGAGAGTTGCAGCTTTCGGCCTTGACAAGTTTTGAATGTAATATTCATGGAGATGGCTCATCTCCTCTTCATGGATTTTCTGGAGCTCTTGGAGCTTCTCCTCAAACTCCAACTGCAATTTTTCAGCTTCTTCCATCCTCAATTGAGCATTGGTCTCCGCCAAAACACGCTCCTGCTTTGCCTTTTCGACAACAGCATGCTCCTCACGCAGCCTCTCTTCGTAACGCTCCGTCTGTTCCTGGAAAAGAGTCTCCATGCTACGACACACAGCACGACACTCGCACTCAGCCTGCTCTCTCTGCTTGCGTAGGGCACTCATCTCCTGCTGCAGGGCTGAACGGAGACGACAGGCCATGTATGCCAAAGTGGCCTGACAAATTGCAGCCCTCAGGATAGCTGAGGGTAGTTCACCAGGAAGGTCGACCTCTCTAACATTAGACTGTAGCTGTGTTGAGAGGTTCTGGAGTGACTGGGCCCGAGCACGAAGCTCTGCCACCAGACTCTTTCTGCAAGCAAGCTGTACCTCGGAGCCCTCAAGGAGAAGATCGGTCGCCAGTTCGTCGTCCATTTGTTCACTGTAAGGTGCAAGTTCTGGTGGACTAATGTCAGCAAGTCTGGACCCCTGCTTCGAACAGTTTTCCATTTTGGTTCCAGATGAGGAACTCTCAGGCCAAGGCAAGACATAAAAAAGGTCAGATCCCTTTTGCTCCTGTGAGGGATGAGTACAGAGAGTATGTATGAGGTATGTCATCTCTGCTCTTACACACAGTCTATGGATTGCACTTTCACTCAGTGTACTGTCTACCAGATCTTGCTTGAGAGGGTCCAAAAAGATCTGGGAGTAACTAGGTTCCACAGCCCCATTATGACTGTCTCCTTGAGCCATCCTAAGAACCTGGACATGCACCTCTGACAAATTATTAAGCAACTTTGAGCTGGGATGCTCAAGTGCAGAGGCAATCCTTTGGATAATTAGTGCCTCCAGTGACAAAACTCTGCTGGCCATCTCTAGAGCTTGATTTCTCCCTGAACTCTCGCCAACTAACTTCCAGCTTCCAGGTTTTCCATCATCATAAAGGGAGATTTTAGTTTTGTCTGAGGTTCTGTCTAAAGCTGTTCCCTGCAGGCTATGCAAAGTTTCAGTAAAACTTGGCAGAGCATCCACAGAGAGTCGACCCTCCAGATTCTGGAGGGAACTGTGCGAGCACCAAGAATCATTGAGTGCATGCGGTCCGGTGCTGAGTTGTTGCTGTTGCTGAAGATGCATGGTAAGCTCCCGGAGTCGCTCTTCAGTGTCACATAACTTGCGCTCTAGTGCCTGGATCACAGAGATCACTCTATGTGACTCGTCTGCCTGAGTAGTAGGTTGCATTTCTGAATCACTCTGCCCTTCCTGTCTGCATTGTTGTGGCTCAATCAATGTCTCACAGAGAACATTAGCTTCGGAAGAATGTGTTTGAGCTTCTTTAAGCCTTTGTTCCGTCTCCTCTAGACTACTGCCCAGGATGGCCATCTTAAGAAGCACTTCCTGTAGTTCTCGTTCCTTCCTGTCTAACTCTTGCTGTTGCTGCACCAACTGGGTTTGAAAGCGCTCCTCACTTACCCTCTCACAGTCCAGCAGAGCACCTCGCAAACTCTGTATCTCCTCACAAGCTCTTTCATAATCATGCTCCATGTCATAATAAAGAGTCTCTTCAGTTTGGAGGCGTGCCTGCAGACGACAGACCTCACTGTCTGACTCTTCCAGCTGGTTTTGTAGCTCCTGGCACCTTCGCAGAAGTTCATCAGTAACGTCCCCTGTTGGCCTTTTCTGCAGCTCAGCCTCTTTCTGCCTCAGACGCTCCTCTAGTTCCTTCGATCGCTGTTCTGATTGGTCGAGGCTGTCACTGAAGCTCCTCCTTTCTCGCTCCTGGCTCTCTTGTAGGAGGCGCAGGTGCCTCTGTAGCCTGACCTCTTTCAAGGCTTGCGCCTCTTCAGTTGCTTTAAGACGACCCGTTACCTCCTCCAACCGTCCACGCAGACTCTCCAGCACCTCCTCACGCTCCTTCAGAAGAGTTTCTGCCTCTTGAATCTTTAACTCTGTCCTCTGAAGACATTCTTTGCTCTCATTAAGCGCAGCTTGGAGTCGGGCCTCACTAAGCCTTAACTCCCTTTCTTGAGTCTGATTCCTCTCGTGCTCAGCCTTCAATTCTCTACGCAGGCTCTGAAGCTCCACATCCCACTGCCATTCTGTCTGCGCTGAAGATGAAGAGAAGGTGACTGGCAATGGAGACGTGGAGCGATCAACCTGTAATGAATTGTGAGACTTTGTTTACAACCATGACAAACTATATCTAAACAGTGCAGGGGACTTAAGTATGTAGACATTGGAACACCACAACCATATGCTTGTTACCCTACCTGCTTTTCTTCTTTGGGTTTAGCTTCCAGTAGTTCACCACGGCCGTCACAGTGGACATATATGGTTCCTGCATCAACCTCTAAGCTGTCTGGGCTGATTGATTCTGGGGAGGTGCGACTGGACACTGCCATAAGTGATAAGTTCGATGGTATATCAGCGGAGATGATATTTAAGCTTTGCCTCTGTGAGAATCTTTTTTTCTGAAGATATTCATTCTCTGATGCCTCAGAGGCCAAACGTGTGATCTGCTCTTCAGGGGATGATGCAGGTGCAGGAGGCACCGAGCGCTCACTGTTATGGTTCCACTGCCTTCCGGATGGATCATTTGACAACTCCTCTTTGTGCTGTTTACAACTTAATTCTGCCCAATCAAAGGTTTTGTAGCGCCCCTCTCTACGGCGCTCACGAATGCGACTCCTTTGCTCTGCCTCCTGGGGAACTGTACTGCATTGGCAGGAGCTAGTACGAGCATGTGCACTAGTCATTGGCACCTTTTGAGGAATTGAACTAAGGAAAGAAAAGACGTGGCTATGATTAAGTTATTATAAATTATATCTCTGATATTGTAGTTGTGTATGTTTTACCATACATTTCACTTAAATTAAAAAACACTCTTGATCATGAAAACACATTCAAACCTGGGTTTTACAGCAGGATTTTTCCTTATATAGCATGAGGAAAAAGATAAAAGGCAGAGTGAAAGAGTCAACCCACTAACATGTGATGCTGTTTTGTGAGGAAAATACAGCAATAAATGTATTAGGCTTTGATATCAATGTATGAAAATATGCATACTGGATAAATATATTTTTGGGAATGGCAGCTAGTTTTGATGTTGTACCATGTGACATCAGGGGCAACAGTGGGACGAATGTTTTTCATTATTGCCTGGACCCAGTTGCGTCGTATCCCATAAGTCATTGCACAGAGGGTGAAGACTCCATCCTTTGTCTGTATGAACAGAGTGATGATTAAATTCAATGCAACAAACAAATACATACGCTTAAAGGGATAGTTCACCCAAAAATGAAAATTCTGTCATTAATTACTTACCCTCATGCCATTCCAAACCTGTAAGACCTTTGTTCATCTTCGGAAGACAAATTAAGATACTTCTGATTAAATCCGAGAGCTTTCAGACCCTCCATAGACAGCAACAGAACTACCACGTTCAAGGCACAGCAACGTAGTAAGAACATCGTTAAAATAGTCCGTGTGACATCAGTGATTCAAGTGTAATTTTATGAAGCTATGAGAATACTTTTCGCAAGAATGTTCTGGGAAAAATGTGTATAGATAGGTTATGACACTCTGTTATTTATTGCGCGTAAATGATTGTTCTAATTATTCTGTATTTTCGTTGTATGCGATTGATATAGAGTAGCAATTTGACAATTTCATGTTAAATTAGTAAATGAAAGATTGCCCTGATCTGTCATATATTAGGGGTTTAACAGAGCGCAGTTGATCCGTGATTCGTACGGACCAGACCCCACTGTTCGACACTCATGTGATTCGCAGATTAATTTGCCAATTTACACATTCAAGAAATTTTAAACCACAAGAAGAAATGAAAGAGAACTCAGTTCGTTACTCACGCACTGTTCTCACACACAGCCAAAGTGCCAAAGTGCGGACAAGCAGAGACGTGTTTCAGACAGCGTGCAAATACCGAGTTGATTCCTCTTTCACGTCTCCGTCACGACCCCTGCTCTGCACTATCCTATCTTAATAAAGGCAAAATGCCAAAAATAAATCTTTAAAAAAAAAAACATCTTAATTTGTGTTCTGAAGATGAACAAAGGTCTTACAAGTTTGGAACAACATGAGAGTGAGCAATTAATAACAATTTTCATTTTTGGGTGAACTATCCCTTTAAAATTGAGCTAATGTAGACTCACATGAATCTGAAAGCCATAGTTCCTTTGTACAGGGTAATCTGTAACATCGAAACAAGTAGACAAGTTGATCTCACCATCCACATCAGCTGCCTAAGACACAAAACACAGAAAGACCTCTTAACTGAAAATGGCAAATCAATTTTTATGATGATTCTTTATAGACCGAACATCACAAATCACTTTACCTCTTCTGCTGCAGAGTCACGATAGAATCTCAAAGTCTGGTCAGTAAGAACAAACCAGTGTTTCCGCCACTAGAGACAGAGAACATCAGAACACTTCATACAGAAAAAATCATGAACAAGTAGACTGAGATCATGCACTCAAATTTCAAAATCACCTTTCCATCTTCTCCCAGTCTAGACATCCATCCCTTTTTGAAATTAAGGAGGTCAGGCTGAGAGGAAAAGAACATTACTGTAGCAATGACATATGTGATATGAATGATCAGTTTTGATTAATTTGATAAATTTGTCGCCACATCCCATAATTTACTGGATTTAAATTTATAATCAATTTACAGCCATAATAAAAATGCACATTAGAATCATTCTTATTTGTATTGGTTGTACTGTACTTACTGTGGGCGTGGAATCAAGCGGTCTGCGCTCCAGCGATTTGGAGCGGAGACTATATGACATTAAATGTTGTGAGTGATCAGGAATATCATTAGGGAAGGAATCCTGAGATGTACTGACAGTTGTCTTATGGTCATTTTGTTCAGTAGAGGAAGTAGTGAAGGTTGAGGGGGGAAGCTTGGTATCCAGAAATGAACCCTCTTGTTGAACAGCTTCCTGAGATCTCCTAGAAACAAGCATGTAAACATATAAAAAAACAGTGGATATCAATTTTAGATTCAACTTTGAAATCTATAAAATCTTGAAAAATCAAAAGTTCTGAATGTAAATATAGAAAACAGAGACAGGAAAGGGTAAGACCGAAACAGAGGGTAATATGCAATACAGGCCATTTGGAATTCAGTATGCACACATTATACTGGTTTCATCAATGTCGAGAGATATATACAGAAAATACACAGAACACCTAAAACTGAAATGATCTACAAAACTGTTTGAACAAACTGTAAACATTTGTTTGAGAAGCATCAATGCAGTGCTGCCAAGCATTTTAACATTTAAAGACATTATAACTTTGACAAACATAACGAATATATTTGGACTAAAATGGCAAATGGGAATGCAAGCAGCCCGGTTTAATTCGACTGATGGAGATGGGATGAAGTCTCCTGAAAGACAAGCAGAGATGAGTGCTTTTGACATGCTGTCGAAAGAATGGCAAAAATATGATAAACACTAGAGGGAGTCACAAACATGACACATAAAAACCAACTCTGTGTAATGAGAGAATCAGGAGCAAAATGAACCTGTCTTACCTGTGCCGACTTCCAAACAGCCGGTGTACTTTTCTTCTCGGGCTGGGTGATTCATGTCTGAGTGTGTGTGTCATGGATGTGTGTGATTGCCTCTCCCCACTGGACTCCAAACTTCTCTCCCAAGAGAAACCTACCACATCTTCAGGATCAACCCCACATGCCCCCTGTGAATTGTGATTAGTTGGTAGAGGGAAGGGGGAGGGGCTAAGGGACATTGAGGTAGGAAACATACACAGATGTGAGGCAGGTGAAGAAACAGAATCACAGTCACACCTGGAGTCAGTGTGTGCTTGTGCATCCACAACACTTGGACTTGTCTTCTCCAGAGATGAATAGCCGCTTTCAGTACCCAATCGATTTTTAGTACCTGAGAGAGCAAATAAAAAGGGGGGGAGGGGGGCTTAAGCAGTAATAAATATTTGTCATGCCTAGTAAAAAGTGCAATGTGCAGAATAGCATAAATGTAAACATTGTTTGACATTTCACACAAAAATGAAGTTGTCATTATTTACTTTTTACCTCCTATGACTTTCTTCCATGGAAACAAAACCTTCTAAAGGGCAGATGCCATAATGAACTTTTAACTCAAAACATGTTTTGTCAGCTGAACAACTGCCATGTTGTTAAAACAATGCAATTCTTTTAACACACTAGTACTTAATCTCTCACAACCTTATTTTCATTACTGTCCAAGCTTGTATATGGCGATACCCTGACTAAGGTCTATGCAACTCCAGTAAATGAATAATGGAGCCCTTACATTTTATAAATAACATAAAAGTATTGTAAAAAAAAAATCACACAAATATCTGTATGAATAAAGCTTTGGGTTAGAAACAGATTGAAATATGCCCTCGTTGTCCTTCAAACAGAAGTCATTAGATGTCAAATTTATAAAAGAATCATTTGAGCTGGTTTTGTAAACCTGATTGTCAGATATCACTCAAAAGAATGAACTGATCACAAGTTTAACAGGTTTAGATTGATGACAGAATTTAAATGTTCATGCAAACTATTCCGAATTCTTTACAAGAACAATGGACAATATTCTTAGCTACCACCTACCTTTATTTCCTAAGCTGACAAATCAGTAACTACTACAACCATACAACAAGTACATCCAGTTCAAGTCACAAGTCCACACACAAAGGCCAGTCTGAGGTCATACCGTCTGTGTCGGGGCAGCCCGAGGACTGGCTGAGTGATGACGAGAGAGAGGACCCAATCTTGGTATCGAGTGATGAAGCATTACCAATGCTGGAAGGAACCCCGACTTCACCACTGTGTGACTCCTCCTCCAGCTCCTTCTCTGAAGAGAGCATCAAGACCTCCTCCACCGTGCTCACCATGCTACCTCTTCTGTCATTTCTCGTGGCCCCTTTAGTACTACTGATGCCACTTCTGCTACTGCCTTTAGTGGCACTGCTGGTACTAGAGCCAGCATTGTCGCTGATGGAAACTTTACCGTCGCTATTACTACTAGAACCGATGCTGCCTTGTCTTTTAATGCTGCTGGTGAAACTATTTCCAGAAGTGCTACTTTTCTTAGCAGCAGCAGCACCACCACCACTGCTACTACTGCTGCTGCTGCTGCTGGAGGTTTGGTATTCTGCTGTCTGCTGAGAGAGAAAGAGAGGGGCAGAGAATACAGGTAAGTAAATCAGAGATTGACAGGCTGCACACAAGCGCTCTGCCAGCGAAATCCAATTGGCACGGGTGGTATAGGAAAAGCCTCTCTTTCTATATACAACCTGCCTGACAAACAAGCACACGTCTTTTGCACTCTGCTCCCACTTTGCAAACTCTTCACCCTCCCTGGGGGGGATGCTCAATAATCCTGTCCAGAACACTTAGGTTAATTCTATTAAACTTCTATCTGACTAACGCTTCAAAATACACAAAAACAAACACACAAAATACAGGAACACAGCATTTCATGTACATGCTGTTAATTGTTGCAGCACAGTGGAATGGCACTTTCACACACTAGATCAATTTGCTCTGTTGTCAGCAGAAAGAATATGCAGAAGGGAGATAAAGAGGGATTAGTAAATCAACCAGACAGAAAGATAGCACAGCACTTAGAAATGTAATTAAAGTAAAGAACTAGGGGTGGAGGAGGAGTGCATTTAAAGGAGCAGTACTCCAAAACAGCATTATTCTTTCAAAATTACTGTGACCATCTAAAAAAAAAAAAAACAACCCTCTTCAGGACAAAATGACAAAACTAACTAGCCTTTTTAGCTCTTATTTAAGTCTACTAATCTGTAACAGATCATTTATATTTTTATATATATATACATATACACACACACACACACACATACATACATATACATATATATATATATAAGAGAGATTTACTTACAAATTAACATACAAATTATATATATATATAATTTTTTTATATATAGATATAAAAAAAAAAAAAAAAAAAAAAATATTATATATATATATATATATATATATATATATATATATATATATATATATATATATATATATATATATATATATATAAAAATTGATAATAGAAACGTATCTTGGTATCATATGGTATTCTAAGTGTGGACTGAGATATTGTGATCTCTAAATCTGGATATCTAATCTAAATATTATAAAATAGTACTAAATTATACAATAATACTAAATCTTGCTATAGGTTTAGTGCACCTAAACCTTGCAGATCACAAATGAAATACTGACTAATCAGAAGACAAAAATGTGCAAACTGGAAATTCTAAATCAAAAGGAAAAAACTGATAAAATAAATATACTAAAAAGTATTTGAAATACATTTATTTCACGCTAAGTATACTACAAATACATTTACTTATTTATGTGCTTAATAAAAATACCCTGAAATTGTGCTTTTGGTACTAAACTGCTATACTTCATTACTAAATTGGAGCAACTAATTATGTACTTAATGCACTTTAGTTGTGCAGAAGTAGTGCTGAAGTCCATCTAAAGATATACCGAAGTATATTTGATTGTGCTAAAGTGGAACTATTTTCAAGTATACTTTAGGTACACTTTAAATATCTTGCATTTAAAGACTGATATTATTCAAAGATCATATAATCCTCATCAATAGTGACATTAAAACACATTTTAGGCTTAATATTAAGAAATGTGCATTGTGCACAAGCAGAACTCCAAATTAAGTTTAATTACAATTTTTATATCAATAAAGATGATATGTTAGTAAATACGTTAATAGATTTGAACTATACTTAGTATGAAATAAATGTATTTTATATAAATTAATTTTTTACTAGGGATACTACATTAAACTATTCATATTTTACCAAAGGAAATATGCTGTAAAGATATTAGACAGGATTCTGGCATTGCCTGTCACAGAACATGATTGTATGAAATTGCATTAAAAATGAACGAGACTCACTTGCGGTGAGTGGGCTGGATCCTTCCCCTTCTTCCTCTGATTTGATTTAGCAGCTTTGGGGTAAACAATCAGATTTTCTTGCCACCTAAACGAAACAAACAACCTTAAATTCAAACACACGTCAGAACCCAAAAATGACCCATGCTGGAAATTGCACGCATATGCAAACGCAAACAAGCTTTCAGATTTCTCTTACGTCTGCTTTCTGGACATCACGCTTCAAGACTAAAAACCACCAGTTGCAAGGAAACAGAGAATTACAAGCAATGAAAGAACAACCCTGAACAATCTCAAAATAAACCGTTCTAAAACTGGTGTTCTCAACACAGACAGAAACACACACACACACACACACACACACTAATCCAAGACTCCTTGACACCTTTTATTACACTCTTAAGGGATTAGATCAACCTTGCTGAGATTTAGTGACTTATAACACTTAAGTAGAAACAGAGGGATGAGACTGAAGACAGAGATAAAGAGAATATTTCAGCTAAACTATTGAACAGAGCTCAGATTTTGGCACAAAACAAGAAATATATCAACTTGACTTCACCTCTCTTGTTCCATTACATCACAATATATGATTGTATACTACAATGCATATAAATCGGGATAATAAACAACTAGTGACAAAGTAGGAGTTATGTGTGGCCAAGTTCAGACCACAGGTCAGTGAGTGTATTACCTACTGATGCTGAAGCTGTCTGTGCTCTCTGTTCGGATGTAGTAGTCTCTGTCAGTGAAGCACAACCTCAGACAGTTCTGGAAGCCAGTTTGAGATGAAGCATCAAGAACCTCACAGCATAGGGACATATTTACAATTCCTTGGGGCAATGTACCTGGCTAGATGAAAAGAGTCGTCTGTCATTGCACAGAGAAGTAAGATTTTAATAATCATACATTTTTGATGCACAATCCAAAAGTCAATGGAAAATCCTAGTGAGTTTTTATCAACCAAAACAAGGTGAAGACGTATTATTGTAGGCCAGCCTGGAAGTTAGTCTTCAAAAACACTCTATTAATGATAATGCTAAATAGAAATCAGTATGAAAAGAGTCAAAACAAACACATTTCTGGTCTGGTGTCAGTGATGGGATACTTAAGCTTGGGATAGTCAGGTACATAAGACAAAAAAGGTTAGGAAACACTGCATGAAAAACAGGTAAAACCTCACCATCTCATCCAGAGAGTATCGTAGAAGCCCATGCTCGTAAAGCACAAAATATCTCCTCTGCCATTTCTACAACAGAGATGGATCAAGGCTAGAGTTAAAACATAGTTACATATCAGTGGCCTGTATCTGATGGAAAGAATCTCTGGAAATGCCAGTGTCATCACCCGTTTCCTGAGGCCACAGATGCTGAAGTCAGTGTCCTCTGGGGCCAGGAGGAGCCAGCCCACCTGAAGAGGCTTAGTCTGAGACAGAGAAAGATAAATAAATTAAATTAAATAAAAGGTCAATGTCAATTAAAAAGTTAAGAAATTATATCCTCACCTGAAACAGTTCTGCTTCGCTGAGTTTGTGCGAATCCACGGTTTTGAAGCAGTTTTGACATTTACTTTTATTGAAGATGTTGGCCTGAAAGCGATGACACCGATTCTCGCGTGCAGAAAACATCGTTTTGGAGGTGAATGGTGAATGTGTCGACAACATTTACTTTTTTTAGTAAAGTAAAATGCCTAAATAACTAATTTCAAGTGACGATTGTGTGTTTACTTTCTTTAAAAAAAAGGGTAAGGTAGGTTCTCGATGTCTTCATTTATTAATGGTGTCCGTGCCGTTCATGTGTTTTATCTTCCTGTCTTTCAGTCCTTTCAATCATTTCACTGATTGTTACAGATTTGTCTAAGTAGAGGGATACCTGAATGATACACGGGTCTAAATGCGATATTAACACATGATAGAGTTCAGCTCTTCTTAAAATAAACGCCGAGACAAACCACTGAGCGAGCGTGGTTGTGAACGGCGTCCCCTAGCTGTACTGCTGACTAACTAGTGCTTTCTTGGTAGGGATTTTGATTCATACCAGCGACTCGATTCTTTTGAATCCGTTCACCAGAAAGATTTATTCAGATTCGTTCAGGGACCCTTTATTGTTTTTGTAAAAACAGATTTGTAAAAACCTGCAGTCTAACTTTTGTTGATACTAAAAAGTTTTTTAAAAACCCTGTAAAAAATACACGTTCTTTTACTTAAAATGTAAAAAATAATGTTTGCCTTATAGTCTAAGTGCATCTCTTTTTGCTTTGACTTCCTAAGAGGGCAGGTTTTTTTAAAAATGTTTTCAAACTTTTTATTTTTATACAGTGTGGTATGCTGCCACTTGAGCTCATTACATTTTAAATTTATTTCATCAAGTCATGTCCAGTTATCATTTTCATTTTTTCCTTTTTTTTTTGTTTAAATGCCCTGAACTTGTAGTATAATCAAGCAATAAATTAAAAAGATGATAAAATCACTTTCAGTTCATCAAACTAACAATTGAAAGGCCAGGTTGTGTGCAGTTGCATTATGGGGTACATTTAAGAAAAAATGAATATGATTAATAAAATATGAATACCATTACAATATGAATACTGTCAGTATTTCAATTAATTTTATTTATAGTTAAAATACAATACATAAAGGAATATACAGGTTTGATTTCTATATGATGAGTGGTAATGATGAAATATATCTATTATCAATGACATAAAAGCAACAAAGATCATTATGGTTAAAAAGATCTTAATTCATGTCACACCTGTCTGTTAAAGCCTTAGCATAAATGTTTGTCTGAATGTGTGAGTGAAAGTGATATCCATTAAAATTCTCCACCCTCTGCTTTCAGATCAACTTTCATCTTCTGTTTCTTCATTATGGCCTCCAACTCAGTGGCCTTCCGCTTATCCTGAAACAGAGCGATGAGAAGACAGACATGAAGAGAATCATTATTTATTTATGTTCCATTGACTTCAGTCACCTCAAACATTTACTGAGACAAATCAACTTTGAAATGTTTTGACACATGACTTTTATACTGTTAGTGAAAGTGCTTCTATTTCACTACATTTTAATTATTTAACTATTGACATATTGATGCAGCATTTTAAAATGCTTTTGCTTGAATGACCTTGAGAAAGATTTAATTGAAATGAAATGTTCTTCATTTTAAGTCATAATGTTTTTTTTTTTTTTTTGTTTAATGTTTTGATTTTTCAAAATCATAAAACTGTAAAAGTAGCACTTTCTGATCTTAAATTAACGAGAGAGAAATTTTTACATTTTTTTCCCAATAAATTTTTAATGTGGTCTCAGACCTCATAAAAATTCACAGTTACTATCCCCAATCAAAGCTGACTGACAGAAGAGCCCTTTTCTATTAATTGAGGTCTGACAACTGAAACTGAGGGAAAAATGAGAAGGCATGAGAGGTATTTTGTGAGAATGTGTCTGGGAGTGAGTGATTTACCTCCAGCAGGGCTTTCTGCACCATGATCTGGCTGTAGACTCTGGTTCCCTCTTCTGGACAAACAGCACGCAGCTCCTCCTTATTCAGAGAGAAGAGCTGAGCTCCCGTTAGGACACCCAGACTCTGTACCGTGCTGAGACACAGATAGAGATTACAACATGAGCAAAGGTCTTACATCAGTTTCAACTCCATATTGTGATGTGTATGGCAATGCCATAGATGTGTGTATTTTACTCACTAATCATTGAAGCCTTTGGCCCTGAGCCACCCCTGAACCTCAGCTGGAGGGGAGCGATAGTCCAGCGGTGCGGTTGTCTCATTTGCTTTGTTAATTACCACTGGGCGTATCGATGCTGATTTACCATTGGCCAATCGTTGCAAGAGCTCATCATTCATCAAAAATACTGTTAACACATATAAATATTACAGTAAGAAATCAAATAAAATATGCATTTTAAAAGTGGATATTTAGGACATTCTCTGATATGATATATGTGACCCTGGACCCCAAAACCAGTCATGGGTCAATAAGCTTTCCATTGATGTATGGTTTGTTAGGATAGGACAATACTTGGCCGAGATACAACTGTTTGAAAATCTGGAATCTGAGGGTGCAAAAAAATCTAAATATTGAGAAAATCGCCTTTAAAGTTGTCCAAATGAAGTTCTTAGCAATGCACATTGCTAATCAAAAATTAAGTTTTGATATATTTATGGTAGGAAATTTACTAAAAGGAATATGATCTTTACTTAATATCCTAATGATTTTTGGCATTAAAGAAAAATCGATCATTTTGACCCATATATTGTTGGCTATTGCTACAAATATACCTGTGCCACTGGTTTGGTGGTCCAGGGTCACATATGAGGGATAATGTACAGTCAGTCGGTCATTATAAAAAAATCCCAGAGGGGTCTCATATCATTCAGTGTTGTT
The DNA here is from genome assembly GCA_039654775.1 of Spinibarbus caldwelli. Lineage (NCBI taxonomy): Eukaryota > Metazoa > Chordata > Actinopteri > Cypriniformes > Cyprinidae > Spinibarbus > Spinibarbus caldwelli. Next base: position 43,961,813 of record CM077218.1, on the reverse strand, counting down.
ATTTTTCACTAAAACTATGAAATATAGTTTTTGGTCATTAAAATAAATATATACATTAGATGAAAAACATAAACTTAAAACACTGTTGCCTTAGCACCTAACTGCAATAAATATGTTTAAGTTGAAGTACTAAAATTCCAAATTTAAAACAGAAATAACAATTAATTAAAGCTATATATAAATAATTTAAAAACAAAAACTGATAAAATGACAAAACCTAACAAATTTCTTTGAATAAAAAATAAAAATCTAATAATCAAAGCTAAATTAAAATTTGAATAACTATAAAAGTATATAAATAATACTCAAATAAAACTAGTATAATTCTGAGAGTTCATTTTATGATACTGATCAGATGAGTCTTAAAACAACCATTTACCAAATGAATAAATGAATACATATAAATAATACTTATTATTTAAAATCAATATTTATTAGTGCTTACTATATAATAAATACTAATATTTGAATTTGATTAATATTAAGAGAATAATTAATAATTAAGATAATAATTTAGTTATGTGAAGAAAAAAGAATCCACAGCATGCTAAATGATACTAGCATATTGTTAAAAAAAAAACAAAAAACATTTGCACAAATGTTCAAACATACAGTTTAGTGGACATTATACAAACATATTTGACTGAAGAATGTTACAATTGACCAATCAAAATCAAGTATTCCAAAGAGTCAAATACTAATACTGGAGAAAAATCAGTCAGATGTGTATGAATAAAATGCAAAATCATTTTCAGAAGGACACAAAGCCGTTTACTTGCTTGCATACAATACTGATAAATAATGACTTCACCATCCTCCATAACCTCGAGGTATTTAACTTTTACTCCAGAAGCATTGTCTTTGTAATCATACTTTGAATAAAAGGCATTTATTAAATAGTTAGAGGTGACTAATTTAGAAATAATGTTGTAAGAAACAATACCTTTATCTCTGTCGTCTCCAATTGGTGGCATACTGTGGGGGCGTGGATCAAGGTGGAAAGCATTTTTGCCTGTGGAACTGGGTAGAACACAGGAGACTCTGCCTCCTCCCGGGGGAGGAATAGGAGCTTTCTATGAAAATATGATAGGAATTAGTTTATGAATTAGCATGTGGGTTTGTTGCTAATTACATATGTGAGTACATGATGCCTTTACCATGGACTGGTTGCGCATTACTACGTTGGAAGTGTCAACTTCTGCGTGATTGATTGGCTCGAGGATATTATGTGGAACAAAACCAATTTGGCCATATTCATTCTTACATTTCCACCATCGCTTTGATGACTCTAACACCTAAGAGAGGATAAGACACAGAGAGAGAGACAAAGGGTAAAAGGAGTGTTTGTCAATATTAAAAAAATATATATGGTGGATAAGAACCTATCCTTATGTTGCTTGTCAACTTGACATTTTACATTTAATATTTTTATAATAATACATATTTTAAATATTTTATATTATAATAACAATATTTTTTATAATAAAATATGTTCACCAAACTACTTTTAAATACTGTGAAATATTATTACAATTTAAAATGACATTTTAAAATGTCAGTTGTTTCTGTGATGGCAAAGCTGAATTTTCAGCATCATTACTCCAGTCTTCAGTGTCACATGATCCTTCAGAAATCACGATGATATGCTGATTTGCTGCTCAAGAAACATTTATTTTAAAAATCTTACTAACCCTAAACTTTTGAATAGTAGTGTACATGTGAATTAAAATAAGTACAAAATATAAATCAGAATGGAAAGGGAAGCCGTGCTTGTGTGTATGTCAATGCAAGATACCTCCAGAGTTTCTCCATGTAACACTGAGAGTTCACTACTGTTTCGTGCCACAAAGTCATAACTGCAACGGTACAGCCTTTCTTCATGAGGAGGCATGCTAAACCAAAATCACACACACACACACACAATGAAACAAAGTGGCATCTCAAAGACACACACAGCTGACTGGTAAATACTAACCCGTCATGTTCCTCCTGGTATACAGTAAGACGTGCCTGATCAATGACCTGTAGAAAAAGAAAAGAAGGAATTGAAGGTGGTTTGTATTGTGGCTCTGTTTATATCAGTGAATGAGAGGTTGCATACCTGCTGAGTCTGCATAAGGGCTTCATGTTTGTGCTGGGACTCTATGGGGTCCTCAATGGGTTGTCCATGCATGTCTACGGCCATCAGCTGCCAACCATCCAGAAAGACAGGTTTGTATTGAGGCACAATCTCGCTGAGTTGAGAGCTGACAAACACACACTGGAGTTAACTAACCAATCTTTATTAGTTAAAGCCTTACCGTTGCAAAATAGAGCACTTAATAGAGAATTTACACTTTTCATAATGTGCTTTTCCTTTCTTTTTGAAGCTCAAACATTCATTTACCATTAAATATAATACTAGACCACCCTGCATCATATTTGCTGAATGAAATCCAATACTTGTTTCTTACTAATTTTGGGGTGCTGATTTTGAAAGATAGTGCCTGTTTTGCTCTAGAATGTCACACTTTCTCAAAAAAATATGAGCTTTTCATAGCATTTTGCTTTCAATAGCAATCTGTAAGGTGAATAAGTCTTAGCTAATAATAACCATACATGATTCCTATCTTCCTCTGAGCCATGTTGCAACTATTCCCAGCCGATTTTGACATGTATGAATGATTATGAAGACATTACTTTATACCTAATCATGATTTCAAAGATAGAATTATGGCCTGTGACGGAAACAGAAAATTACATATTTTGTGAAAAAAGCTTATTTGGTTATGTTTATGTAAAGTTATTTGACATTAAATGGAGTATTTGAACATATTTTCCCACTCCTTTGCAGATTGTAAGTTAAATTATATATTTTGAATACTAAATTTGACTAATTTTGTTATTTTAATAAGTGCATTAAGGCTGATATGTATTCACATTATTTAATTTATATTTTAGACATAATTTTAATATATATATATATAGTTTTTGTTTTTTTAATATACAATTTTTTAGCATAATCAAATTAGGTAACATAAAGCCTTTTTTTTTTGTAAATCAGCTATTTTTTTTTTTAAAGATGCAGGGCTGTGTTATAGAAAAGAGTAACTTATGTTGTGTTCTTTTTTTTGTGCAATGAAAAGAAAGTAAGTTTTCAGGTTTGGAACAATATTAGGGTGAGTAAATAATGACAGAATGTGCATTTTTGTTTGAACTATCCATTTATAAGTGAGGTTAAAACTCAAAGCAGGTATCTGTTTGGTCATGCATTATAATAGTATAATTTCCATTCAAATTTAAATTCTACAGTTTTGTTACTGACTATGGCACGGTCCAGTTTGGGCCAAGTGACTTCCACAGTGGTTTCTCTTGTTCATTAAGGTTCTGCTGTAGTAGGGAGATTGCTCCACTGGTCATAGCTGGGCTGGAGACTGTTGCTGCCAACTCAGGACCACCTGTGGTCTTTACCATCTGGTGAACATACAACAAACCATATACACCATATGGCAATTACAAATTCTTTACTTACTTTGTGGAAAAAGTAACCTCTGTTCTCTTCTAAATTAAAGTTAGAGAAAGTTATACCTACGTTGCCAATTCTATTTTCTAATATACTAATAGTTTTTGAATTAGGCATATGAATGTTAGAGTTTGGGTGTGTTTCTCTGTATATCTATTGTACATGTGTGTGTGTAATACACTTACCAAGTGCAAAGGGATGAAGACATAGTGCAAGAGTTCCTCTGAGGTTGGCTCTGAGATTTTCATCTTCAGGCGATCCTACAACACAGACACACACACGGGTCAAGCACAGCAGTTTTATGAATACGCCATTTGTGCTCTACTACCCAAGCAACCAAACAAAACTGCAAAACAATAACTGGAGAGAAAATTAAACAGCTCCCTTTTGGGGGGATGAAAGGCAAGATTTAGTAAGTCTTGTCGAATTTGTCACCTTACCAGCAGACAGAGAGAATATTTAATCTTCTGAAAAATATCCACAAACTCTTGTTTTGATGGCGGCGTCACCCTTTGTGTCATAGGACCATCTACAAACATAGATGATTTATGATTTAGTATGTTTCTGAAGGTCTTGGACAGGCTTGTGAATAATGGAGATCATCGGGGGCGTCTCTCTTACCGTCCTGCTCTTTCTTCTTCTTGCTTTTCTTCTTTTTGCTGTTCTTTTTAAAGCTCTGTTGCTCTAGAATGTTCTTAGCCTCTGCTGTCTCCTGCAGACGGGCCATGAAACGCTCCACATCAGCAAAACAGCGATTCACCAAGTCCTATGAGAGGGGGATAGAAAAATGGAAGAAACTGTAAGGTTTTAAACAACAAGTAAAACTACACAACTATCACTTTTATTAGTCTTTTCTCTAAAACTAAAATCCCAATAACATCATATTTTTCAGATCAGGGCAACTCGTCACATTTTTATTGAGGTAAGTTGTCATGGTAATTTTATACAGTTTCTTAATTATAATGTTGTACTTCAAAACAATATTTTCGTATTTTTAATGTTATTTTTTTACATTTTTTATGAATTGCTTTATCTTTTTATATTTGTTGTTTTGCTAAATATAGTATAGGATATGTTTAATGGCAGATTTCAGACTTATCCCATATACCCTAATAATAGTGAGGCTCGTTGTCATAAGGGTGCATTCCATTCAATGAACTGTACTGTTTTTTCTAAACAATAATGTTGAAAATGATTGCAAAATACTTTAGGGTGTGTTTATACAACCTATTTTTAATCTCTTTTTAAATAAACAAATAACCTTCGGAAATATTCACAATGTGTAACTAGCCCTGATCTCTTCTATTACAAAACTAAATTTTATATTTTTTCAGGTCTGCATTCTATTCAACAGGAAGTGTCCTATTTAAGTCATACTTACAACTTCTCTCTGTGCATGCATCAGATGTGTATCTGTTTTCACTCTGTCTCCTCCATTTACTAAGATAAGCAAATATAGAGCAATGAAATATTGTATTTATATATAAATATATATACATATACATATACAGTATATGGGTATGACAAAGGTATTACAATGTGAAGGTGGTTTATGAGGACACTTCCTATGTCCCCTTAATTCAAAAGGCTTAAAAAACATACTAAATGATTTTGTTTCAAATCAAAAAATGCAGAAAGTTTTCTGTAAGGGGTAGGTGTAAGGTTGGTGTAGGGCAATAGAAAATACAGTTTGTACAGTATAAAACCATTACGCCTATGGAGAGTCCCCGTAAACCACCAATACCAACATATGTGTGTGTGTGTGTGTAAATTTACATAAATAGTCAAAAATATGTATTGTCATTATGTATATATTTAATAAAACAGACATACAGAAAATAGACATATACACACATGCATTTATACCTATGGGATGTGAGTTAGCAGCTGTGTCGTTTGTAGACTTAGACTGTCTCCTGGGGATAACTTGGGGAGCAGCCATCTTAGATAGCGAAATAATGAAGATGGAAAAGACAAAAAACAAAGGAAGTTATATAGACAGTGATAAAAATTCCTGTCATCCAATTGACAGCTTTACCTGGTCAATTGCTCACACACAGTCAATGTCAGGTCTGGTTTGGCTCAACATTGATGAGTCACAAGAACAACAAAACCATGGAAAGCTTGGACAGGTATGTGGCTTTTTAAATGCATTTAAGAGAACTAATAATGTCTGAATTTTTAAATCTACTTAAATTTTATCTGCAGTTCCTTGGTCACCACTTTATGTGGGACTAAACTTTCAGTTAAACAGCATTATGCAACCACAACCCAATTATCAAAGAGGATTATTGGGTAGTGGACTATTGGGGAGAAAACATTAGAAACTGAAGACAGAATTTCATTCAACTAAGCTGGCAGGCAGACATAGAAGTGAGACTACTATGCCAAGGAGCCTGAGAGAATCTCTTTATATGGTTTGATGGTTTAAAAAAATAAGCTTTAGGACTTGGGCTGCCACAACTCCCTATAATTAAGACATGCCTGTTCAGATTTTTCTTTTTTTGCCAAACAAACTCGATGAATGGCTTTTTTGTAAATCTAGTCTTGGCAGGATTGCTTGAGAGTTTCACTCCATCGTTGATTAAGATTCTGGGATAAAGAAGGTTGACATTCCACACATAACCAATACATTACTGCGCATTAGCTCAGTCACAGCTATGGCCTCCAACTAGCAGAAACCAATAAACGTTTGTCAGATCTTTATGATCAATTAGCTTCTTAGTTGTGGGGTCACACCAGAGCTGTTACAGAGTCTCTGAATATTTCTTTTCAGGATGTTAACAGTTAAAAAAAAAAAAAAAACTATAATAATAGTCATTAAAAATTTACAATTCAACTTTTACAGATGGATTTCAAAGTCTGAGACCACTTGTTAAAAATGATTTTCTTGTATGTATTTTGCAGTTTTAAATAAATAAATAAATGCCATATCTCCACAGCCCTATATAGGAAAAGCAGTTTGCAAAATGTATGAATGTTTGGAAACAAATAAATAAAAGATATCGACTATAAACCGCATAACAGGTTTGTGCAAAAATGAGTGATCATGTTCTACAGCATGATTTGAGATGATCCATAGAGCATTGCATACTTCAGTGGAGGCAAAAACATCTTACTGTCTATACAAAATGGCATGATCTATAAGTCATGATCAATGTCAAAAATGTAGTTATTTGATTAGTGACCCAGAAATAGTGTAGAATATAAAACATCTGTTCTCCATTTTATGTCATAATAATTCTTAATTTAATGTTTGAAATGTTTCAAAATCCTAATCCTTTTTATTTTAAGGTTTAGATTAGATTTTGAATCCCTGGTTTCCAATGTGGTCTCAGATTTTTGGACCCTGACTATATTCCAGAAAACTGCAAGTAGAAATTTCCAAGAACTCAACACAATCACCACGTCAAAATCACTGCACTGACTCAACACTCTTGTGTTGTTTAGGAGGAGTGGCAGCATCTATGGCCAGGATTTCAAACACAGCTGCTATTATTAGCAGAGATCTATTCAATGACTTTTTTGAATTCACACTGTTATGTCATTGTATCGTCAAAGAATAGGTACAAGACACAAAATATAGCTCTTAGATATGAAATTACAATGCACTGAACATTGCTATAGACGAGTGAATACTTTTCAGTCCTTCAGGGGAAAGCATTCGTTATCAATGTGCATCGCAACTATCTGCATGTGACCATAAAATCATAATATACACCTGTTGCCTAAATTGCTAGTATTAATATAAAGTGTCAATTTTCATGGCATTAATATAAAGATTTAAATGTCTGGTTTAAAAGTCTTACCGTGTGTTAGATGTGTGCACCTCCTTCTGTCACATCTTCTGTTTACACCTAATAGAGAAATGCAAGAACAAGAAAAACAAGTTGATCTGTTTAACTTGAAGAAAGCCTGGACTCCCTCTCTCTCTCTCTCTCTCTCTCTCTCTCTCTCTCTCTCTCTCTCTCTCTCCTGAGTTTCAGGATATGAAGAGCATAGAAACCTGGGTGGAAGTGTGTTAATACATTCTGATGACTGCATTCCTCTTACATTCCTCTGCGAGACAATAAACACAAGATCTTCACAGAGATAATATGTTTATAAAAAACTTTGAGAAGCCCAAACTAGATTATAGAATATATATAAAAAAAAATAATGTGTAAAACACCACATAAACATATGTATTCACACATAAAGACATATAAATTTAATACTCACAGAGCCACAGAGTCTTCGGCAGTGCATCGGTCACTGCTTCAGTGCAGTGTGTTCAGGCTAAGCTTGTTTGTCTAGATCTGTCATTCTTCTAATGCCCTCCCTCTTTCTTTTTTTTTTTTTTCTCTTCCACTGTTCCTGTCACTCACAGGTGTAAAGAAATGCTGTTACCTCAGTGTTTAAGCTATTTGAAGTATTTTCATGAGTCTAGGTCAAATTATGCAGTGTTTGCTGTCAGCACCCAATACATTTAGAGTGATATTACCTTACTGCAACGCTTTTGATGCAGAGATTGTATTAGTAATGTATTGTTGTTGCTTTGCTTTTTTAAGCAATTATATCTCATTGTTATAAAATATTTATTATTCTTATGAAACTCTGTAGCTTGCTCAGTTGTTGGAAATTGTGCAAAACTATCTATTTATTATTCCTGCTAAAAATAAGGACATCTGTTATTAGATATTATAGGTATAGAAGAGGTATAGAATGTATATGGAATTTCTCAAAAGTAAATAATAAACATACACTCCCACACTTACATAACCTCTCACTTGCAGTGATTGTGTCATTTTGATATGAATTCTGTCTGTTGCCTAAGACGCCTTGCCAAGTAGAGCACAAATGCTGTTCATCCTACTAGGAACTGTGCATCAAGTTTCACATGACACTTTTTGTACCTGCATTTCCTCTTTCCTCTCATTCAGAGTGCTACACTGTACCTTACGAATCTGCATTTTGAATCTTTAAAGCGCCGATTAATTAAACACTTAGTCTGCAGTCTCTAAGTAGATTTGTAGATGCACAACTTTTAATAAAGTTAAAAATGAAAAAGACTTGTTTCGTTCGTGAACAACTACTGCGTATTTAGCGAACAGGTTGAGTAAATGATTCAATGATTCACTCAAAACCACTTGCTTATCTCCGCCGTGGAAACATGCAAAATTTATTAGGACACCAAACAGGATATGATATCACACTCCATGGCTTTTGCTCATACATTTAGACTGTGGAAAGTACAGTTTTTCATCAATTCCATTTTCAGAGCTGGGTAGTAACTGATTACATGTAATCTGGATTACATAATCAGATTCCAAAAAACTGTGTACCTGTAATTAGATTAAATTACATTTTAAAATACTCAGACTACAGTTAATTTTTTGTTGATTACATATTATGGGAAGTCGTGGCCTAATGGTTAGAGAGTCGGACTCGTAACCTAAAGGTTGCGGGTTCGAGTCTCGGGCCGGCAGGAATTGTAGGTGGGGGGAGTGAGTGTACAGTGCTCTCTCCACCCTCAATACCACGACTGAGGTGCCCTTGAGCAAGGCACCGAACCCCCAACTGCTCCCCGGGTGCCGCAGCATAAAAATGGCTGCCCACTGCTCTGGGTGTGTGTTCACGGTGTGTGTGTGTTCACTGCTGTGTGTGTGCACTTTGGATGGGTTAATTGCAGAGCACAAATTCCGAGTATGGGTCACCATACTTGGCCACATGTCACTTCAAAAAAAAAAAAAAAAAAAAAAATTATTCACATTATCCATAATTTATTGTTTCTTCCTAATTTCTCTTTTTCATCTTTTAAAATTTACTTTCTAAAATAAAAATATAAACTAAAATTCACAGCATTTGACCACTGGATTTACAAAAATCATTTCAAGTTTAAGAAGTGTTTCAACATTGCATCAACTACTGATGAACACATACTGTTCATTTTTCTTTAAATTATCACTAACCACTATAGCTTTGGAAGGCTTTTGTCTTTCAAATACATTAAAATGCACAAATTCACGTTATTCAGGCATGTCATCGAAACACCTAATACTGTATATTTACTTGAAGTACCTCTGAGGTTTTAAATAAATATTTGAACAATTAAGTATCACATTTGCAAGTTCATGGTTCTCTGACGTTGGGTAATGGTCACATGACATGCAGGTAAACAAATTAAATATTTCATTTTTAGTAAGTGCTGTATGTTGATTGATGTTATTTTAAAACGACTTATTATTTTAATTTTCCTTTTTAATGATTTAATTAATTATTATCTTTTCATTAAAAACTCATTCATTTAAGAACCTCAAGTGAAACCTTTGATGTAATGTAATGTTTAATGCACTTATCCTATAATGTGAAGTTAGGTTAAAAGTAACCTAAACGTAATCTGATTTTAAAAAGTAATCTGATTTTATTACCTAACACATGTAATGGATTACGTTTCTAACTACATGTCATGTCATTTTAAATCACTACAACAGACTATACAGTAAAGGACTACAATTTGTAAGTAACCTACAAATTTTTTCACAACATTGCAAACCTGCATCTTTGTTTGCAATGTCGTGCTCTCCTCAAATTATCAAGCAATATTCCCTAAACTTTTGTTTAACAAAAAAAGTACAAGAAGCAATATAATGACACTGCATACCACTTAGGCTAACTAAGCTTCAAACTAAGTTTCTTCTAATGGGCTTGTTTCTGGCTTGTTATTGCCCGTATAACTCTAAGGCCTTTGAATAAAGAGCTCGATGATAGATAACACTGATAATGCTCAGAATACTTTTAGAAAGCCTCAGGTAAGGCAATGACGCCCTCGTGTGTTAAAAAGTGCACTGGGCCTTCTTGGCAAGAATGAGTGATGTTATGTAACGCCTGTCAACGTGCCTCTTCTTACAAGAACTGGCTACTTCACGTCTGCTCTTGTAGCAGATGTAGTATCTATGCGTACCCACAGACTTTCTATAGGCTCTCAACGCGCATGAAGAACAATGTGCTTGTTCAGAATATAAACAAGAGGCGTGGCTCGAGGTGGAGCTTGCGGTTATTACCATTCATAACTCTCGTTTTACTGTCCACAGCAGCTCCCTACGTGATATAATATCAGTTTAAGGGACTTTATACACTCACTACTTTGTAGGTGTTTATATAGATAGGTATTTTGTTATATTTGTGGGTGTTTTGATATTAAAGAGAATGCAGACCCCAAAAGGGGAGCTCCGCGTGTTCTGTAATGTGACACAAAGAGCTGTCAAGAAGGGGGAGGGCACGTTACAACATAGGTAAAAAAGCTCATGAGTTGTTCTCCAGTGACAGAGGTCTGGGGTCTGGCGTTACATTTGCCTTTTACCAAAGTGCCTTGTTCATTCGGAGCCGAGCCCTCCAACGTGGCGACTCCCAGCCAACCCAAGAGAGGGGTAAAAGTACTGCAGTGGGTCTGAACGACGGGATTTTTAACACAGAGGCTGCCAGTCGAAGATTAGCGGTTTAAGCAAAAAAAAAAAAAAAAAACTACTACAGGGCAACTCTCCCTGAAACGGGCTGCAAGGTAAGAGTCAAAGAACTGCTGCATGTTTTCTCATCAGCTGCAAGCGAGAACAACAGTTTCCTTAACATATGTGCAAGTGTGGATAGGAGTTATTTTCTTACCAGTTTCTGCCAACTAACGAGTAAGAAACTATCAAATTGTGTCCAGTTGCATTTGAGGCTTTGCGTAAAAGTTTTAACTTAGTCGCTGGTTTTGGTCTTTAATACATTAAATTGGTTCTATGATCAGTTCTAATTTATTCAGTACTTACTTTTTATTTACAGGCTGAAACAATGAGTGTAAATGCATTGGTGGTGTGTGATATATTATATTCCTGGTTGGTTGGAATGGTATGTTCCTAAAATACCATCAGCTGCCAAATATGCACCAAGCTGGTGATGTTGCAGAAAATTTCAGCCAAAAATATACCTTGGGTATATTAATTTAAACTTCAAGTCAAAATGTATATTTATATAGCACAATAAAAGCAACAGAAGTTGACACAAGGTGTTGCACGATTCAGAAAACCATATAGAATATTTATACAAATTTTCATATAAATATCAAATAATAAATAATTTTTACAGTTTCAGAAACATTAATCATATTTTAAAAACAAAGATTAACAGCCAGTTTTGTTTTATCATAACATTGAACTTGTAGTTAGTTATTGTAATACGTGAAGTTGTTTCTTATCTTTCTTACCCTGAAACACAAGTAAAATGTTGCTTCTTTTAAGCTGACAAATATAAACAGTGTGGGTACCCACGTGGAGCAAAGGAGAGGGTATCAATTTCAATATTTCAATCAGCGGTGTTGTTACTGTCTACATAGTCATGTGTTCTCATGCACGGTTGCATAAATGAAATCAAATGAGACTGGCACAGAAACATAGCACAGCCAATCAAATAACTGGTTGAGTGGGAAGGTCACTGGCACTTGTAGAAAAGGCACTCGGAGGATTAACAAAGTGGCAAAGACAATCTGTTCACTTTCCCATAGGTTCAGTTAGCTTTTGTCTTTCTTTATTGTGTAATTGGCAGAGTAGTCGTGCCAAACGTCTACCTAGACACGCAAGGGCACGGAGACAAGAGAGGGATGAGATGTTTACTTCTCTCCTGTCACGAGATCATCATAGAGGCATCGGACACCTTGAAAACTTTCCACCTCACAAAGTCCGCTTGTCAGTCAACTCAGCTCTGACGCAGTGACACACCTCTTTCTCCTTCTCTCACATGCTCTCTTACTCTGTCTTTGCTATAGAGAGGGATCTGGACATCTGTATTTTTCCACTCTCACAGTGGAGAACGCTTAGATCCCAGAGGAAGACCCAACTCTATGTATGTTTTGCAAGACCCCTCTTTCTATTAAACATATTTTATTGGACCGCCCCACTTTTTTTAATGCAAATAGACCACATTTTTATGTAGTAAGCTCAATTAGGGACATGTTTAGTGAGATTTTACCAGATAATGTTTAGATTTTTTTTTATCATACACTCTTAAAAATAAAGGTGCTTAAAAGGTTCTTTACAGCGATGCCATAGAAGAACCATTTTTGGTTCTACAATGAATCATTCAGTCAAAGGTTCTTTAAAGAACCATCTCTTTCCTACCTTTGTATAATCTGAAGAACTTTCTTTCACAACAGAACCTTTTGTGAAATAGAAAGGTTCTTCAGATGTTAAAGGTTAATTCTTTATGGAACCATTTAGACAAAAAGGTTCTTCTATGGTATCGTGAAGCCCCTTTATTTTTAAGAGTGTATTTATGCAACACTTGTATTTTTGTAACTCATGAAGATAGCCTCAGATGCTGACAAGACATTAACATCTATACTAGATCCCCGAGCTGGGCCCTTCTTCATACGGTGGGTAAATAGTGCTAGACCTGACTCTTTCAAGTTAACGTTTACCCATATGGCCTCTTTAACTGTGAAACTGTATACAGACGCATGACTTTATGTCATGCCGCAGTTCAGGGGTTTTCAACCTTTTTAAACCCTTTTAATACCTGCAAATATGATGATCCCCTTTTATGAATATAGAGGCAACTATTTACATGTATTTTCATGCATACAGAACCATTTATACTTTGAAAAGCATTGAATTATAAAGACAAGTCTCCCATTTATCAAAATTATTGAAAAAATATGTGGAAAATATAGTTATATATTTACCCAACATTAGAGATTTTTTCAATTAAAAATTAATTTTATAACATTTTTTTCTTTCTTTCTTTAATTTTTATTTGTTCGTTGTTAATCATACAAGAAAAACACATACAATAACCAACATAGCCATTATTTTTACAATAAAATAAGAATGAAATTGTTACCAGATATGTATGTTGTCAGTCCTGGAAACAATTTCTTTTATTTTCCAAATGCTTTGTATTGTATAGTACTTTTCATAATAAATAGTGTAATAGTGAAAATAGACCTTATGATGTAGAATAACTCACTTGACTAGAGGTTACATGAACATTTACAGTTTATAGTACAGTATTTGAAGTGCTTTTCACTTTAAATTAGCCAACTAAATTAGTTACTATAACATTGTCAGTAAAATGTATTTGAATATAAATTAGATTTATAATAAATTATAACAGTGATTTTATATGGTGCAACGGTATGAAATCTTTCCACATTTTTTATATTATATAAATACATTTATTTATTTATTTTTTTTACAGCTGTTTAATTACGTCAGTGTCATACTGTATTTGTGTTTCACATACTGTAATTTATTTCCAAACATTAAGTAAGTTCCCATCTGTCTGGAGCCTTAGCTTGGAAACAAGCTACATCTCAAAGAGCTTTTTGATTTCTAACAGTTGGAAATAAACAGCAATTAACTGGCCTAAAGTTTCTTGTACAGTCCTGGTTGTGTGTTTCACAATCACAAAGAGGGCCCCTGTATGTTGATAAATTTCGTGTGAAATACAGTTTTTGTCAAAATTAGTTTTGAACTAACAGGACTCACAGGCTGTAGTTGTGGTTGCCTTCTGTTTACTTTTAAATATTTGGCCTGATCTGTATGCAAACATTTATTATTTGTAAAATTAACAAGACTTTAAGCCACCGTTTTGAAATACACACTTCTATGTTTGTCATTCGCCTGTGTTCAGCTGAGCTCTTTATCTCCACTGCAGAATGTCTGGATTATTTCTAAGATAAAGAGATTTAGATGTACTGTACCGGTTAGTGACGAAGAAGGAGTTTGCCATCAATAAATAAAACACAAATTATAAACTGATTTTATATTAATAAAAGAAGAGCTTAAAATAATGGATTAAAAGTTTTTTTTAAATGCATTATGTTGAATGAAACAAGTACATGGACCTAATATAAGGCAACAAATTCATTTAGCATTTCTATACTCTCTTCACTCTGGTTTTCTGCTCTCAGTGTTGTACATTCTACACCATAATCTTCTGTTTACCTTGAAGTGAGAAGAAAAGTGATAGCTGGAGGGAAACAGGGAGATGGCAAGTTGGTCTTGACTTTTTGACTTTTCTCACTCCAACTTACATAAAGAACACAATGAATCCATTCACTTCTCTCCAGGGAAGAGGCAGAGAGTCCAAGAAAAAATGAGAGAAGTAAACACAGCGAAGTGGAGAGATAGATAAAGAGAAATAGAGGGTTAGCGGTTCCCCGTGGTTTTCTGCGAAACGGGTGTACTTTTCCAAGAAGGTGCCTTATGTACTGTGAACATCATGTTAAACATATTCTTTTCTCTTGTATGTCACTGTTTTAGACCTTCTGTTGACAATATAATTGCTGAGAACCTGAAAGGAACATTATAAAAATTAATTGCTTCACCATTTTATCCATGGTGGTTAAAACAAGGAGCTACGCTGGAAGCAGTGTTGTTGTTGGTAACTAAAACTATTAAAAATTGATTTCATTAATAGAAATAAAGCTGAAGTAAAATAAAAAATAGATTAAAAAAATAACAAAAATTAAAATGTAGCTAAAATAAGTAAGTTGAAGTAGTAAAATTGCTAAAGCTGAAATAAAATAAAAGATAAAAAGAAATAAAAATGACAATGAGCACATAACAACATTACTAAAACAAACTAAAAACTTTTTTTATTTTTTTTATACTAAAAATTAGTATATGAATCATACTAAAATAACACTGACTGGTCATTGTTCATGTTCTCCTCTCTAGATGGAGAAGCCGCCGTTGCCCAATGATGAGGATAGCAGTGTATTGGCTGAGAGTCGATCAGACACGGCTCTGGTGGCGGCAGATGAAGAAGGGTCTGCAGGTGCTGATGGGCAAGAGGATGACAGGCCAGCGTGGGACAGTAAGCTGCAGTACGTGCTCGCCCAGGTGGGCTTTAGCGTTGGCCTGGGCAATGTCTGGAGGTTCCCCTATCTCTGCCACCAAAATGGAGGAGGTGGGTACTATTGTTCATTGCATGTGTGTGTGAAATTGAAATGTTTGTTAACATATATCTATAGAAAAACGAATCCAAGGCACTTCTACCGGAAGAAGTGCCGTGGATTCGTTTTTCTATAGATATATTTTTGAACCCAACCAAAGAGCACCTTCTGGAATCACTAAACGGAGGTCCTTTCAGCAAGTAGCGCTCCAAGATCTTTTCCTTGAATTGTTTGTTAACATAATCAAACACTCTCTGTCTTCAGGTGCCTTTATGTTACTGTATGTGATGCTGTTGCTCATTATCGGGGTTCCTCTGTTCTTCATGGAGCTGGCCGCTGGGCAGAGCATCCGTCAGGGCAGCATCGGGGTCTGGAAGCACATCTCACCTCGCCTCGCCGGCATCGGTTACTCCAGCTGCATGGTAAAACACTCTATATGAGAATAACTAATATTTTAGTACTTGAAGAAAATGATTTTATTGCATTATAACATTGAGCGTATGTATATATATATATATATATATATATATATATATATATATACATATATACATTATAACAAAGATAGACACAAGATGATGTTGACATTTTTTCAGAGATATTATTGGTGAGTTTATATTTAAAACAAGCTGAAAGGTATCATGTTTCATCTGGTGGTTACATGACATGGGATGCTTTTAACTTGATTTATGGGCTTCAGCTTCTGTAAATCCCTAGATTAGTTGCAACAGGAAATGTGTCTGTGTACAGGCAAATAAGCCACAAATATTTTGTGGCTGCTGATGCAATAAAATTAGAAATTTTAGAGAAAATATTTGTGCCATGCTGGGTGGAATTGTCAAAACAGAAGTGTCGGTTTTATTCTGAGGCGGCTTTAAAGAACGCAGCCAGCTTTAGTTCACTGTTGTGAGTGTTTCTGAAATAGCTGCAATCTATAAATACATGTTGATATATATTCTGTGTTTGTATGTGCGGAGTGGGAGTATGTCCTCTCTGTATGAGAATATAAGGGTGTGCTTTTGTATATGTGTGCTTGTATGATAACAGTATCAGAGTGTCAGTAAGCCCATATGGCAGAAGTTCCACAATGTTTTTATCTTACATGATATTTGAGGTTATCTGAGTTTGTCTTTCGGTAACAGAACCAGTAAAGATAATGACAATGACTATTTTCTGACTTTTTCTGTTTGGTTTAAAATGACACATCTACACAGGCGTTTTCATGCTGCTCTTGTTTTTCTCAGGTTTGTTTCTTTGTGGCCCTGTACTATAATGTGATCATTGCCTGGTCTCTGTTCTATTTGGGGAATTCATTCCAGTATCCATTGCCATGGGAACAGTGTCCTGTAGATATGATCTCAAACCAGACAGGTATGTTGCTCACAAACACATAATCACTTGAAATGGCCATTTCGAGTCATTTTGTAGTCATATACAAATAAAATGAGTAATTAGTTTCTTACCATATTACTATTCAAAAGTTTGAGGTCAGAAAGTTTTTTTTTTAAATAAGGAAATACTTTCAGCATTAAATTTATCAAAAGTGACAGTAAAGATATTTATAATACAAAAATTGTTAAATTAATGCTGTTCCTTTGAACTTTCTTGAAAGTCCTGAAAATAAGTAATACGGTTTTCCACAAAAATTTAAAGCATCACAACTGTTTTAAACATTGATAATAATAAGAAATGTTTCCTGAGCAGCAAATCTGCATATTTTAATGATTTCTAAAGGATCATGTGACAGTGGCTGCTAAAAATTCAGTTTTTCAATCACATTAAAATATATTAAAATAAAAAACAGTTATTTTAAATTCTATTGCACTGCTGTATTCTTGATCAAGTAAATGTAGCTTTGGTGAGCATCATTTTAAATAAAAAACATTAAAAAACCTTACAGATCCCAAACTCTTGAATAGTGATATGTATGTGAAATTTATATTTAGTTTTATTTTAAAGCATTATATCAGCAATAATGCTTTCCAAAACACAAAAATGAACAAACAAGCAAAAACTGTAAATAAAAAAATAAATTAATAAATTAAAAAAATAAATTGAAACAATTAAGGAAAATTAAATGCATAGTATGCAGTAATGAAAACATCACATTTTTAAAATAACAGTAAAACCCACTGCATTCAAACTTTAGGTCAAGGGTTCAATGGAAGAATAGGTTTCGTTGTTGCCTAAGGCAAAGGCACTAATGAAAATCAGTTTTTCTATTCAAATATGTAAAAAAATTGAATAGTGTTTACAATCCACTAATGAGCACTCCACTAGTCAGTTACTCACGTACATCCCTGATAATTATACTCTTTGTGTATTGCGTGACTTTGATATAAAGGGTTTTTGTACGGCTGTGTTGTAACACATCTCATCTTCCTGTCTTAGTGAAGGAATGTGCGGCAAGCTCTCCTACCTCATATTTCTGGTTCAGAAAGGCTCTGGATATCTCAGACTCCATAGATCAGTCAGGAGAGTTTAACCCCATCATGACTGGTTGCCTGCTTGCAGCGTGGGCTATAGTGTGTCTCGCAATGATCAAGGGCATCAAGTCTTCTGCAAAGGTACAACAGGCACACATGTTTGTTCCTCTATCATGGTGGAGACTTTTCTTGTAAATCTATTGTTTGTTACTGAGCTAATGATATTTTCTATCCCCTAACCTCAGATGAACCTTCGAATTTTATCAAGCCATTTTCTTTGCAGTGTTGCTGTTTTGCTATTTTTGTGATGTTTTAGTGTCCTTTAAGGGACATTTGGTTCCCAGAGTGTTCAAAATTGTTGCCAAAACTTGTAAATGAATGGAATCAACAGATGAAATTAAAACATAAAATGATAATGATCTGTCTCTTCTTTTCTTTAGGTGATGTATTTCTCCTCTGTGTTTCCTTACGCTGTGCTGATCTGTTTTCTAATCAGAGGGCTCATGTTGGACGGCGCTATAGAGGGCATCAAATATATGTTTTACCCTAAGGTGACAACAAGAGCTCACACTACTCCCATAAAGTGCAATTCAAAGGCACGTTGAATGCAATATCTAAATGCAATTGTGTAATCGTAGTCTATTTCTCCCTGTCTATATTAGCTGGAGATTTGGGGGGAAGTGCAGGTGTGGCGTCAGGCTGCTACACAGGTGTTCTTTGCACTGGGTCTGGGTTACGGCTCTGTGATCGCTTACTCGTCCTACAATCCTGTGCATAACAACTGCCACCGGGACGCCATCATGGTCTCAGGCATCAACTTCATGACCTCAGTATTGGCCTCTCTGGTTGTCTTTGTGGTCCTCGGTTTCAGAGCCAAGAACATTGCTTTGGATTGTGTTGCAACGTAAGTGAGAATCTGCGTTAATTTTCCTCTTTTTGCTTGAAATACAATTGTATTCAATCTATCACCTTAATTTATGAACGTGTTATGAAAAGGACACACAACACTGTTCAAAAGTTTGCGATCAGTAATATTTTTTAAATGTTTTTGAACAAAGTCTCAAATGCTCACCAAAGCTGCATTTGAACAAAATCAGAGTAAAAACAGTTGGGTAAACGTACCTATTAAGCTCACCAAAATCTACACTGAGACATTTTTAGCGCACAAGATACTGGTTTCAGTACAAGAAGTTATGTTAAAATAAAATATTAATCTCTCACACAAAAATATTTAATTTTATTTTAAATGACAAAAGCATTTCAATTAAGATGCAGATCATTAAATGCAAAAAGTCTGGCTGTGCTTAATGGGTAAATTTTTGTACCCTTTAAGCACACCCATTTTCCCATTAAGCTCACATCATGTTTTATTAAAAATTCTCGTTTATTTTAAACAACATTTTTAAAGAATAATTGAAAAATGTTTTATTTGAAGGTATGAAGTCAATCACAAAAAAACAGAACACTAAAATCAAGCAACAAGGCACTCAATTTGATCAGTTAGCCTATAGTAAATTCATAGTGTCATTCACAAGTGTCACTCAAACATATTGCAACATCTAGACTAGTCTTTGAATAAGTAACACGTATTCAAAAATCTAATAACAAACCAATAAAACATTTCATTCATGGGGATGAATACAGAAACTAGCCTCATTATGAAGCCTCTTATTAAATGGATGCTGAAGCTGTGTGATTTTCATAGTAGCGCACCTTTTAAGCTCACCTTACAATAATATGAAATCTTTAAAATAACAGCAGTGTGTAAACCACAGACCAACAATAAACTGTCAATTTATAATATTATGGATGTAAAAGTACAAGCCAGTAATGCCTGTGAAGTAATATATTAGTGTAGCACACAATCTTATACAGCTAGTCAGCTAACTGTGTTTTGTAGCATCTGCGCTATGTTGCTAAAACTATCTTTTGGATCTAACTGTAATTATTTCCTACATCCAAGTTCCAGGTTATAATATGCAAAAGTCTAAACATCAATCTCTTAATTTTACAGTAAGTAGTGAAACTTACCCAAAATAAGGCAAGGCAAGTTTATTTATATAGCACATTTCATACACAATTCAAAGTGCTTTACATAAAAGGAAGTAAAATAATCATAAAAAATAATCACAACAATAAAACCAGAAATTTAAAAAAGTTTAAAATTATTTAAAAATTGATTTCAAATGAATTTAGAACAGTTAGAAATAAAAATGATTATACATAAAATACAGTGCAATTAGTTCAGACATAGCACAGTGCTCATTCAACAAATGCACAGCTAAACAGATGAGTTTTGAGTCTGGATTTAAATGTGGCTAATGTTTTAGCACATCTGATCTCTTCTGGAAGTTGGTTCCAACTGCAGGCGGCATAATAGCTAAAAGCGGACTCCTCTTGTTTTGTGTGAACCCTTGGTATTTCTAACTGACTCGATCCTAATGATCTGAGTGGTTTGTTAGGTTTATATTCAGTGAGCATATCTGCAATGTATTTAGGTCCTAGGCCATTGAGTGATTTATAAACGAGTAAAAGTACTTTAAAATCAATCCTAAATGTAACTGGAAGCCAGTGTAAGGACCTGAGGACTGGTGTGATATGCTCAGATTTTCTGGTTCTAGTCAGAATCCTGGCAGCAGTGTTCTGGATGAGCTGCAGCTGTCTAATGGTCTTCTTTGGAAGGCCTGTGAGGAAACCATTACAAATAAAGGCTTAAACATCTAAAAAATGCACATTTAAGGGGTTCCTCTTTTGGTGAAAGTTTTCAGACAGCTTTCAAAATGACCGCCAGACAATGTGAACACATGGATACTCATATCTCTCAGTGTGCAATGATCTGACTGACTTGAAATTACAGGAGGCATATAGTAACATACACATCAATTGGTTAAGACATCAAGTAAGATAATAAATTATTTTTTCTTTTTATAATCTGACCTCAAAAATGGAAGTGTGCTTAATGGGTACGTGAGCTTAATAGGTACGTTTACCCTAATATTGTTAAATATTATTACAATTTAAAATCACTTTTTAAATTTGAATATACTTTATGTAATTTAAATGTAATTTATTATTGTGATGCAAAGCTAAATTTTCCAATCCATTTCTAATCCATTTTTGTCACATGATCCTCCAGAAATCATTCTAATATGATGATTTGGTGCACAAGAAATTTCCTGTTATTATCAATGTTGAAAACAGTTTTTGCTGCCTAATATTTTTATGAAAACTGTGCACATACATTTTTTTTCCAAAATTTGTAGATGAAAAGATGAAAGTTTAAGGGCAGCTTTTATATTAAATAAATATTTGTAAAATTATAAATGTCTTTACTGTAACTTTTGATTAATTTAATGCATCCTTGCTGAATAAAAGTATTAATTTCTTTTAAAAAACGTACAAATCTTAAACTTTTGAACAGTAGCGTAATCTACATTGCGATATGATTGTTTTACATTGTGTAAACTTTACAACGATACGTCTCACTATTCATTTCCATCATTGTCCCTTCAGATATATTTACAGTGCCCTCTACTAATATTGGCACCCTTGGAAATTTTGAGCAAAGGCGGCTGTAAAAATAAACCTGCTTTGTTTATCTTTTTGATCTTTGATTCAAAAAATTCACAAAATTCTAACCTTTCATTAAAGTAAAACAATTGAAAGTGGGGGGGAAACTCACATTATGAAATAAATGTTTTTCTCTAATGCATGTTAGCCACAATTATTGGCACCCCTAGAAATTCGTCATAACATTTATTTCATAATGACGTTTCCCCCCACTTCCCATTGTTTTACTTCAATGATAGGATAGATTATTTTATTTAATTTTTTTTTGAATGAAAGATCAAATGGATAAAGATGCAGATTTATTTTCACAGACACCTTTGCTCATATTTACCAAAGGTGCCAATATTAGTGGAGGGAACTGTATATACAATAGAATCCAGATAATAGTTTTTCTCTGTTACTAAAAACAATTTCATAATTTCTTTATATTGATATTACACGTAATGTTAATATCACTCTGTAGTAATGTGGCCAGGATGGCAAGAATGGCAACAACAGGTTCGACAGAGCATTGGTGGCCATGGTTCAACATTTCAGACCCCAAATCAGTGGCTCTTCAAGACTACAGAGAATGGTACAGCCACTATGGTAGCCTGCTAGGGTCAAATATCACTGACTGTGACCTGGAAAGAGAAATGAGCAAGGTGGGATTCACATATATCCATGTGCTTCAGTGCATATTCAATATCCAAATGTGTCTCACTATCATAATTAAATTGTTTCTGGTTGTGAGAGTCCATCTATCCATCTGCGTTGTTCCTGTTTCTATTTCTCTTAGGGTGTGGAGGGCACAGGTTTGGCATTTATAGCATTTACAGAGGCGATGGCATTGTTTCCTGCAAGTCCATTTTGGTCAACTTTGTTCTTTCTCATGCTGCTGAATTTGGGCCTCTCCACCATGTTTGGGACCATGCAGGGGATTCTCACCCCACTCATGGACAACTTCCGAGTGTTGGGGCGCCACAAGACCATGTTAACGGGTACACACAAGTAGACACGCTAATACTAAAGGATATTGTGCCGTGGCTGTAAATGTCACATAACTTGGCTGTATCATTTGTATAATTTGCAGTGTCTAGCTGTATCCTTGGCTTCTTCATTGGCCTGCTGTTCACTCAGAGAAGTGGCAACTATTTTGTGACCATGTTTGATGACTATTCTGCCACACTGCCACTGATCATCGTTGTGGTTTTTGAAACCTTCAGTGTGGCGTGGATTTATGGTGCTGATCGGTGAGATGATAGATTTCTAAGATGATTGTCTTGGGGTTAATATAGTTTGTGTAATCAGCCATGTGTAGTTTTTTGATCCTCATTGTATATGCTGTTCTCCAGTTTCTTGGATGATGTGGAGGTGATGCTGCACTGGCGCCCTCCGGTGATTTATCGCTATTTGTGGAAGTATGTGTGTCTGCTCGGCATGGCGGGACTACTGGCTGCTAGTCTTCTCCGCATGGTCTTCAAACGGCCCACTTACACAGCTTGGAACCACACCACGGTATTATACAGTCTCAAATAAGATGGACCATTATAAACTAACTTCCGTGTAAAAAAAGAATAATGACTGTAGATACCTTTAAAGGCATAGTTCACCCAAAAATAAAAATTCTGTCCTTTTCTATAAAAATTACTCACCCTCATGTCGTTCCAAACCTGTTAAACCTTTGTTCATCTTCAGAACACAAATTAAGGTATTTTTGATGAAATCTGAGAGCTTTCTGACCCTGCATAGACAGCAATACAACTACCATGGTCAAGGTCCAGAAATGAATGAACGAAGCTCTATCAGGTTTGGAACGACAAGAAGGTGAGTAATTAATGACAGAATTTCCATTTTTGGGTGAACTAATCCTTTAAAGGGCCAAATAAATATGTCATCATTTATTCACCTTCATGTTTTTTCAGACCTGTATATATATTTTTGAAAAAATTCTTGGTATTTTTACAAATATGCTGCTGTTCAAAATGATGGGTTTGAATGTTTTTGAAAGAAGTCTCTCGTGCTCATTACGTCTGCATTTATTTGATCAAAAAACAGTAATTATTATTATTATTACCATTAACATAGAAAACAGCTATTGTTAATATGTTTTAAAATGTAATTTATACCTGTCAAAGCTGAATTTTCAGCAGCCATTATTACAGTCTTTAGTGTCACATGATCCTAGTATGTTTAGTTGCTGCTCAAGAAACATGATCAGTGTTGAAATCAAAAAGTTTTTGTGGAAAACTTGATATATTTTATTTTTCAGTGTTCTTTGATGAATAGAAAAAAAATTATTAGTTTCTTTAAAAACATTGCATGGTGGTGTACAATGAAAGTCAAGGGGCTACAATGTTGTTTTAGACCCCATTGACTTTTATTGTATGAACAAAAACCTTTGTCATATTGCTACAGTTTATCTACCCAAGTGTGGTGACAGTATGTGTCTTTGTCAGGGATCTGAAACTAGCCTTGAGTATCCTGGATGGGCTCTGGTCGTGCTCTCCATGCTAATCGTCGTAGCATCTCTCCCCGTGCCCATTGGCTACCTGCTCTCCTTCCTCAGAGGTGGACGGAGCCTACCAGTGGAAGAGGGCGAGATTGAGCCTCCAAGAGAACGATACTCCAAATGCAATTCCGCTGAGCCAGAGCCGAATGACCATCACTCCCCACTGGATGAAGACAGGAACCGGCCGCGCTCCACCTTCCTTCCACTGGGTGCTGAACACTACAGGCTGCTCCCGCAACAGGAAGAGGGAGAGGAAGAGGAAGACACTGGGCTGTAAGGAAATGCAGGGGCAAAATTGAATTCAACAGGTGTTTGAGCAGAAACCGACAAGACTATTTATTGATCAGTATTGGAGATTTTTTTTTAATGGAGTGGAGGGAGGCAGACTCCATTTATTCTCATTATGCTAATGAACATTCATGAAAAATATTAGTCAGTCAAGGCCCTATTTGAGAGGGACGCTTTTTGCAAGTGCACCAATCACTGAATTGCTTTGTTCTTGAATCCCTACATGTACATAGTGATGTGCTCTGTACCAAAAGTGCCTCTTAAAGGGACGGTTCATCCAAAAATTTAAATTTGCTGGAAATGTACTCACCCTCAGGCCATGCAACATGTAGATGAATTTGGAACCGATTTGAAGTTTAAATTATCTTCATGAATTTCTTTCTTACAAACACACAGATTTTCACTTCACAAGACATTAATTGATGGACAGGAGTTGTGTGGATTATTGTGATGTTTTTATCAGCTGTTTGGACTCTCATTCTGACGGCACCCATTCACTGCAGAGGATCCATTGGTAAGCAAGTGATGTAATGCTAAATTTCTCCAAATCTGTTCCAACAATAAACAAACTCATCTACATCTTGGATGGCCTGAGGGTGAGTAAATGTTCAGCAAATTTTCATTTTTAGGTGAACTATTCCTTTAACAAATATGCACACTTAGAATTATTAATATCAAATTACAGCTTCTCCAAAGGACAGCATGAAATTACACTCATGTCATACAGAATATAGCTGGTGGAGGCAGTTTTTAAAAATATATCAGAATTATCAATGTGAATACTAATATTTTTGTATACTTTTCTGCAAGGGAATGGTATTTAGAGGTTAAACTATTAGTCGTTAATTTTATTAATAAGCTAGTTTTAGCCTGGAAATGGTTATAATATCAAGAGAAAATTGTGTTATATATTATTAATAGAGTTACATGAAAAGTCAACAGTTAAATCGGACATAAATTAAGTACACAAATTATTTTGTAGTTTTCAGTGACAGTAAAATGCTACAGTGTTTTTAGTAAAGCCACAGATGATAGTATAAATGATCTGACTATCAAATGCCACAGATTGCACAAATACTGTATAGGTTAAAGCTACTTTGTCAAACAGCATCACCCACCCACTCCGAATATCTATATATATAATTTCATTTTCCGGTTTGTACAACCCCACTGGTACATGTAATACAATGCAATTTAAGCCATGATTCCATAATGACAAACTTTGACTGCACAGGAAGAAAAGGCTTTACATTCAGTGCACAGTTTGCAGTATCATTGAATTGTACAGTGATATCAGAAGAACAATGCCAGAACAGTTCAAATAAATGACTGCTATGTGGATCCTCAGCTTGAATCAGGTGTGTGAACACAAATACTACAGACTGCAGATTTATTTCATGGTCCTTTGATGGTTATTAGGGGTGGGAAAGCTCAGCTTTTGGTCCGTCTCAGACCAGAAAGATTTTAGTCTACATTTTAGACTGATCAAGAGAGGTTTTAGTCATTAGACTAAACATGAAAGCTGTTTTTAAAAAAACGTTTATGCTGTTGATCATGCTTGGGTTTGTGTATACATTATAGGGGGTGTTTGCATGTTTACTTCATTTGTGAGTATTCTTTTTATTCATTCACTTCTGTTGTAATGTAATATGACGGTACATACAGAATGGATACTTTAGAGTAAGGGTTTGTGTGTATGTGTGTTAAAAACAAGATTTTGTAATTACCATCACAAATTGTGCCATGCTGAAGAGTCACTGTATATAGTCTGTACCAAATAAAAAGTTCTTTGGTCATAGATGTGAGAGCACGTTTCTTTCATTAATATTTATTCTGTTTACCAGCATATTATGTTTTATATATGTATAAAACTGAAGATTATAAGTTCACTTAAGTTCAATTCCTCATTTGTTTAATTCAAATATTTGTACAAAACTGTACAAATTTTATAGTTTTCACAATAAATATTGTTCCAAAGGGGTTTTAAGACAGAACTGGTTTCAGACCAGAATTTAGAAAGCAGAATGAAACAGTAATAAATTAAATGTGGTACATTAAAAACCCATCTGTACCAAGTGAAAATGTACAGCTATTACCTTATAGTAAGCTGTTTTAAAAATAAGACTTTGACCTGAATACCGGTTGAATTAGATGTTAGGCTGTATGAAATCTTAAGTTATCTGGCAAACAGTTATAATTAAACTGCATAACCTATTCATTATTAATGAATTGCCAAATTATCAATATTATTTAAATCTGCAAACATCACTAAAGAAAACGCAAGGTGGCGATAGACTGCACATAATCTTTCACACAGGGACCTCAGGTACCATCACATGATGCTGAGAAACTCTGCGCCCAAACACAACTTTTATTTACAGGTGACAGACTGTGTGATATAGCCTGCTATAGAGTATTAAAGGTTAGTTACATGATGAATGTTTATTGATTACATATAAATATGCCTTCAATAAGTCTTCATGCTTTATGAGACATCTATTGTTTTAACATTTTCTTATGTGTGTGTGTGTGTGTGTGCGTGCGTGCGTGCAATTATTGTACTTATGTAATGTGGAGTTGTGTAAATGTTATTGTGTTGTTCACAAGTTCAAAAAGCAGAATATATATATATATATATATATATATATATATATATATATATATATATATATATGTACACACATATATATTCTGGACCACGGACAGAGAGAGAAAAGAAAGAAAGAGCGAGGGATGTTCGAGGGATAACTGAACTACAGATAGTAAGGGAAATCTGAGAGAGAGAGAGAGAGAGAGAGAGAGAGAGAGAGAGAGAGAGAGAGAGAGAGAGAGAGAGAGGCAGAGGCAGAGAGGCAGAGAGGCGCACGGGACAGGAGCATACCGGTCGGACTCGGAAGTCGCGAGGATGGAGATCCGTCCAGACCGCTTTAAGGCTCAGGCAGGAAAAACTTTGGGGAAAATACACAGGTGAGGAAGTATCTTACTATCCTCAAAGCATTCTGGTACTTAAAGAAATTTTCCTTTAATTGTTTTATATTTCTCTCTTGGTTTCTGTGTATTCTTGTTTAAAGACTTAAAACAAGACTTGTTTAAACACTTACATAGTGTTCAAAAGTGATTTACGTCGAAATTGATGTGTTGAGAAGATATGTGGAATTCAAAGGCGTTGAGTTTATGACAGTGACCGGATCTGACAGCATTTAGCTACTGAGGGAAAATGCTGGTGGAACCGTATTATAAATTGACTGTACCCAAAAAGTGTTTGTGTTCCCTTCTCTGTGCGTGTGTATCCTGCCTCAAGATGTCAGGTGTAAACCCTTGTCGTGATTGACTCTCAGTCAAAGGTGTTCTTATGTAATCTGTTTGCACGTAATGCGTCCACTCTGTCTGATTGAGGAGATTGTCCAGATGGATCAGATTAGTTCGAGGCTAACCCGGTGCCACAGACATCCGACGCATGGCGTTGGTGGCTTGCTCTCTCTGGTCTCTGTGCGCGTGAGCGAGTTCATATTTCAAATGAACCTTTTTATCCCACCTGAGCGTCAGGTAGCGTTGCGCATCAGCGCGCAGCTCGCGCGTCCCGGGACATCTGCAAATCCTGATTCCACGCACTAGTTGATAAAGCGGACCGCGCTCAGAGAACAGGAAGTCAGTGGCCAAATTTGGTCTCAATACGCCATGAGTAGCCTACTTAGTACTAAACATAGGCCTAATACAAACGTTCCATACAAAAAAAAAATAGAACAAGTAGGCTATTTTATATTAGAAATAAGAATGAATGATAAATAAAGACATTTATTTCAACTAAACTAAACTATTTTTTTTTTTACAACTAATTAGGAAGGAAGGAAGTATTTTGTCATGGCAGATTTGGTGTTGAGCACATTTGGCTGGCGGGGGGAGCGTTTTAAATACCTTGTTAAATCTTGTTAATTCTATATCTTAGGCGCAAATTCTAACAGGATGCACTGCTCAAAGGTCAAAGTACATCCCTTTCGAGAAAAAGTTCATCTAATGCCTGGAAGAATGTTTGATAACCACTAACATCAATGTCTTGTTTTATAAAAAGTAGGCTATATAAAATAAATACAACATTTTGTAGGCCTAGATCATCATACAGTCACGTCAATATCCAATGGTGAAATTAGTTTTGCATAACCGTGCGCTTTTTCGCATTGGCTACTTCTCCAATGGATTTTAGGTAGCAACGAAACGTTTAAACCCAGCTCGAAAATAGCCCATGAGAAACACATAGACACCCACACACAGCTGTCGGCCCGATAAATCCCTGACCGCCCCCTCCCCATCACTTCCTCGTCTCTGAGATCTCGCCGGATTAAGTGAAGGGCGCCACGCGACTCGCGTTTTTTAGCGGCGCTGCACGTGCGCAGTAGTTTCCCCCAGAGAGTGAATTTAATAGAACTTCTCGAATAAATCGTACTTTTGTCCGCATAAATAGATGTCTTATATCTGATAACCTGTGCCTTTAAGTGCAGTTTGAAACTAAAGGTATTGTGTTAAAAGTAAACTGCTGATCTGGATTTCTGCCTCTCGTCTTTAGCTGTGACTCTGTGTCCCTGATAATATTTTAGAGAACGCATCAGCAGCTGATTAATCATTTAAAGCTCAGCAATGCTTCTCCTTCTCCTACTGTTTCAGCCTCACAGGCCAGCAAACACACACCTCACACCTGCAGTTTCCCCTCTGTCATCCCTGCTCCATCTCCACCTCACTCTGCACATTCAGTCATTCCTCATTGAGGAATAGATGCTTTTTCAGACCTGTGATTTATTTATTTTTTTTTTTAATATAGTAAATTCTCTTAAAACACACATTTCACTGTATATTGACAATGTCCAACATATGGCTCACAGGTAAATTCAAATTTTTCTTAAAAATCATTACCATCTTATCCACCAACATTGTGTTCATAACGGTCTATACATTGTAAACATTTTTAAGACTCTTGTTTTTCAAGGGATAATTTCATAGCTTTATGATCCTAAATAGACAACTCAAATGCTATTTTCACACATAGTATATAATTTGACAAAATTACTGTTTGAAAAATTACAGGTATTCTGTTTATTGGGAGCTCGTGAGAATGGTTCCTGACATACTTTAGGAGTTAGATGCTGAGAATTAAAATGAAACAGTCACACAGTTCTATGTAAAAATAATAATAGAAATAGCAGGATGGTCGCTGGAGCTCGGCGAAACTGTGCCACTTAGGTCGAGACCATCATGAGACTCCAGCTATTCCGTTTATAAAATTATTTTTTTGTTTAAAAGTGATTTTTACACATCACATCTTATATTTCAAAACATGCGCTTAATCTCTCTTTCATGAGCAAATACACTAACTTTTTAAAAAACGTTATTTGTGATGACACAAGTTTAGATTATCATAATTTTTAAAGTGAAATCATTAATATTTTATTATTAATTTTCATATTTTCAAATTGAAGTGTTATGAAAAAATTATTAGTTTTAATAAAAAAAAATAAGCAAACATGTTAGTGCCAGTAGTTGAAGAAACACTCAAACATCTTGTACTCATTAATATCTTTGTTCCACTATGAATTACATTTTTGTTCAGATTTCTGACTCGTTCTGATTCCAAGAGAAACATTTAGGTCTTAACTAAAAATTTAATTAAAACTTGCATTTACAATTATAATGTGTGGTAAGATAATGTTTCCTAACTGTGCCAGGCACTATTTTGCACACATTTTTATTCTTGTTTGTCATTTTGCGTGTTGACTAGACTTCTTATCTGAAAGCATGTGAAGGTCAGGCTGCTGGGATGTGTATAAGTTTGCATGTGTGTGTGTGTATGTGTGTGTGTGTGTGTCAGGAGGGGGGGAAGTATCTCCCCAGGTGACACAGTCCCACTGAGACCCAATCTGTTCAATAGACGCAGGGGAGGGTCAGAGGAGTTTGGCATAAAAATCATAGAACAACACTGATGGTAGAACAGAAAGAAATGTGTAGGGGAGGGGCAAAAGAGATTTGTGGATGAGTTTTAATCTGTTACCTTTATACAATATCATCAGAATATTTCATGAAATTAACCAAACAAGGTCTGAGTGGCGAGTAGATTCAGAACACATCTCTACATGAAACAACAGGAGAGTAGTGAGACAAGATGATAAAAAGATGAACAGAACATAGATGAAGTGATGGTCAGAGAGAGAGAGGGGGCTGGGAGAGAGAACTGTAGGATTATGTAATTTTTACTGTTGTGCCTTCATCCTCTTACAGCAAGATTAAATGGGAAAGAATGCATGTGTGTCAATGTATGTTTGATGTGTCTGTGTGCGTAAAAGACCTTTGGTGTCATCAGAAATCTACGTCTTACCTCTTAAATACAATTTTCAACAGTAATGAACCATAACATAATCTTGCACCACTATATGAGATGCAGTAGAGCATGATTTGTAATTCTGTATTTTTTTTTAAATCTGTGATGGTCATATGGTGTAATACGTTCATCATAAATAATCATAATGCTGTCCTGCATCATGTAAATATTGTAAAACTGTCATTGTTCATTGTTGGAAATTATGTAGGCTAAAAGGTGGCTGTGTCTGAAATCACATACTCTCTTTTGAATAAGTACTTTAGTTAGTAAGCACTTATATTAGTACTATAGTATGAATGTGTGTAGTATGAATGCAATCTGGATGTACTACATTAATTATATTGTAATTTTCATGTAACCTATCAGCATCAGTTGCGTCTCCTCATGGTAATTCGCAACTCCACTGAATCCACACATAATCTTGCTGGAAGTAGTAGCTCATCCGGACACTATTCATCTACTGTTTTATCAATACTCTGAATTTGGACATACAACTCTTTTCATGCATTATTTTTGTCTAGTATGGAAGTATGCATAGTATGCATGAGCCAATATCCATAAATCATTAGGCGAAAAATACCCTTGATAATATAGGCTACTACTTTTGCAGAGATTATGAAAGTCATTGCACGAGGCCATGGGAGAGTAGTTTTAGGTTTTGAAAATATTTAGAATTTAATTTAATTTTGATATTTTCTGTTTTCACATTAATTTATTGTGTTTTTGTCATTTTTATTATATATATACTAATATATATACAGGTGCATCTCAATAAATTTGAATGTTGTGGAAAAGTACATTTATTTCAGTAATTCAACTCAAATTGTGAAACTCGTGTATTAAATAAATTCAATCCACACAGACTGAAGTAGTTTAAGTCTTTGGTTCTTTTAATTGTGATGATTTTGGCTCACATTTAGCAAAAACCCACCAATTCACTATCTCAACAAATTAGAATACTTCATAAGACCAATAAAAAAACATTTTTAGTGAATTGTTGGCCTTCTGGAAAGTATGTTCATTTACTGTATATTATGTACTCAATACTTGGTAGGGGCTCCTTTTGCTTTAATGACTGCCTCAATTCGACGTGGCATGGAGGTGATCAGTTTGTGGCACTGCTGAGGTGGTATGGAAGCCCAGGTTTCTTTGACAGTGGCCTTCAACTCATCTGCATTTTTTGGTCTCTTGTTTCTCATTTTCCTCTTGACAATAGGTTCAGGTTTTCCTCTTGACAATAGGTTCAGGTCTGGTGAGTTTGCTGGCCAGTCAAGCACACCAACACCATGCTCATTTAACCAACTTTTGGTGCTTTTGGCAGAGTGGGCAGATGCCAAATCCTGCTGGAAAATGAAATCAGCATCTTTAAAAAGCTGGTCAGCAGAAGGAAGCATGAAGTGCTCCAAAATTTCTTGGTAAACGGGTGCAGTGACTTTGGTTTTCAAAAAACACAATGGACTAACACCAGCAGATGACATTGCACCCCAAATCTTCACAGACTGTGGAAACTTAACACTGAACTTCAAGCAACTTGGGCTATGAGCTTCTCCACCCTTCCTCCAGACTCTAGGACCTTGGTTTCCAAATGAAATACAAAACTTGCTCTCATCTGAAAAGAGGACTTTGGACCACTGGGCAACAGTCCAGTTCTTCTTCTCCTTAGCCCAGGTAAGACACCTCTGACGTTGTCTGTGGTTCAGGAGTGGCTTAACAAGAGGAATACGACAACTGTTGCCAAATTCCTTGACACGTCTGTGTGTGGTGGCTCTTGATGTCTTGACCCCAGCCTCAGTCCATTCCTTGTGAAGTTCACCCAAATTCTTGAATCGATTTTGCTTGACAATCCTCTTAAGGCTGCGGTTCTCTCGGTTGGTTGTGCATCTTTTTCTTCCACACTTTTTCCTTCCACTCAACTTTCTGTTAACATGCTTGGATACAGCACTCTGTGAACAGCCAGCTTCTTTGGTAATGAATGTTTGTGGCTTACCCTCCTTGTGAAGGGTGTCAGTGATTGTCTTCTGTACAAATGTCAGATCATCAGTCTTCCCCATGATTGTGTAGCCTAGAGAACCAAACTGAGAGACCATTATGAAGGCTCAGGAAACCTTTGCAGGTGTTTTGAGTTGATTAGCTGATTGGCGTGTCACCATATTCTAATTTGTTGAGATAGTGAATTGGTGGGTTTTTGTTAAATGTGCGCCAAAATCATCACAATTAAAAGAACCAAAGACTTAAACTACTTCAGTCTGTGTGCATTGAATTTATTTAATACACGAGTTTCACAATTTGAGTTGAATTACTGAAATAAATCAACTTTTCCACGACATTCTAATTTATTGAGATGCACCTGTATATATCTATATATCTATATATCTATATCTATCTATCTATCTATATATATATATATATATATATATATATATATATATATGTGTGTGTGTGTGTGTGTGTATGTGTGTGTGTGTGTGTGTGTGTGTGTTAGGGGTGTGCGATATGACGATTTTTGATCGTGGACGATAAAAATGTCTCCACGATCTGCTTTTGGAGAAATATCGTAGTATCTTGCTTCAGCGCACATTCTATTAGTTGCAGTTCTGGCGCCTCCGTATGCTGTTCAACGCCACATACATTCACATCAGTGTTAACTCTGCGGTAGAGTTACTCTCACGGGACACTGCACTTATTTGCAATCACAAAAGTACATTATTTGCGTGTGTTTTAAAGCCTTGCCGGTTAAACTTTTCATTCACGCGCTGGTCTGACACGTGCTTTTTCTGAGCTGAAGCGCGCGCACTAAAAGCCTGTCTAACAGCGCCTGATTACTCAACTAATTTATCTTTTGCGCTAATACTGTTAAAACACACAAGGTTTACATATAGACTCAGTTGGTTATGTCAAAAATGAAACTAAACAGTTGAGAGAAAAACGGATGCCGACTGTCTTTAAAGGGATGGTTCACCCTAAAATTAAATTTCTGTCATTATTTACTCACTCACATGATGTTCCAAACCTGTATTAATTTCTTTCTTGTGCTGAACACAAAAGAAGATATTTTGAAGAACGTAGGTAACCAAACAGTTGCTGGTCCACATTGAATTTGACAGTAGGAAAAAAAATACAAAGACTTTTCCACCTTCTTCAAAATAGCATGTATGTTCAGCAGAAGAAAGAAACTCATTCAGGTTTAAAACTAATTTTGAGTGAGTAAATGATGGTATAAATATAAAACACTATGACAGAATCGACAGACAGATGACAGAATTTTTATTCTTTAATGTTAAAACAACAAAACACAAAGAGAAAAAAAATAACTCACTATTCTTGACTGAAAAAAATACAGTTGCTTTAATAGAAATAAATCTATATAGTGTTTTATTTTTATATTTGTTCATTCAATTTCTTGAATGCTCCTGCTAAATATACCTATTGTACCTGAAAATAAATCACTGTTTGTTTTATTTATATTTTATGTGTATTTGTAATGTCTATCTTTGTTCTTATTTTTTAATAACAAAGATAATATAATGACAAAGGACTAAATAGCCACCATTCTTTTTTATATTTTGTTACCTTGGAAGGCTTTGTCATTATAATAGGGGAATTAGTTTGGCTCCACTGCTCAGACAAAATAGTAAAAACCAACATTACAAAGAATCATGATAAAATCGTGAAATCCTGATATTTCTAAAAAAAAATTGTGATATGATATTTTTGCCATATCGCCCACCCCTAGTGTGTGTATATATAAATATATATGTAAGAAATAATTGACGACGGGCCGTTGAATTATCAGAAAATACCTCGGGTGTGCTTTATATTTCTAATAATTCAACAGACCGAAGTCAATTATTCCGCTTATACTTCGGTTGCCACACCTCAAGACATCAATCAGATGATATATTTCAAGGCCTTCGTCCGGTTTTTCTACTTAAATCGCTATTATGAGTAGGATTATTTCTTCTGCATCTCATCCAACGCCTAATTCCAAAACATCATTTTAAACCTAGTAACTGAGGCTTGAGCCCTTGATAGCAGACTAATGCAGTTAATAACTAAGTTATGAGAGAGAGAGAGAGAGAGAGAGAGATTAACGTTACCTCTGTGAGTCTTTGCGTCTCTCAATAGTGTTCGGCAGCAATGTCTCTAGTTATAGTGAAACTTCAAGTTCATTTTCTTCACGAACAGCGCCGTTGTTATTCCCTCACTTGTGAGAAGTCATGTAGTTTTTAAATTGTTAAAGTATGTTAAGCCAAGTTCACACTACACGACTTTACACGTCGGCAGATTACTGTGCTGTTCAGACTACATGACTTGATTGTCTGTCTTTAAGTCGTTCTGGTGTTCACACTACGTGACTCTATGTAAATGATCCGCAACCAGGGTTTACACACTACACGAGCTGACAACAACTCTGTCACCCAACAACTCTATTCGGTCACGTTTTGTCATGAAAACACACGCGAGAGTTGGGAATTGAGAATTGAAAGAGAGTGAAAGACGCTCTGTAGGACGAAGCATCTACCACACATTCTATCGATGCAAGTTTTATGTGCAAAAATAAAAGCCTAACTTTTCTTTAAGCCAAGTTGCTGCTGTTGGTTTTCTTCCGGTGACCTCAACCATGCCCTGCTCTCTCATTGGCTGTAGCTCGTCACGACACCTGACAACACGTGATGTTGAGTCGGCTGACCGGTCCAGATATTTGTAGTATTGCCAACTTAGCAATTTTGTTGCTAAATTTAGCAACTTTTCACACTACCCTAGCAACTTTTTCTTCCAAAAGCACCTAGCAACAAATTTAGCTATTTTTAAAATTTATTTGTCAACTCTTAGCAACTTTTGATAAGTGATTTAAATGATAAAAAGGCACACATTTTTCATCTAAATTATTCAAGAGGAAACAAAAGATGCTTAGCAGTACACATATCACGTGAATTAAGTTAGCTGCTATTTGCAATTGTTCAATTTAATAATAATAATAACTGAATAATTGTTAATTTATGATACACCTTGTTAGTAGCTTGTACCTGTGATTGTTGATCAATTAGTACAATGTAAGAAAAATATCTAGAAAAATGGAAAAGCTAGTATTTTTGCAGGACATTATCCATTATTCATTATCCACTGTAACCTTGCATTTCCCTGACAATAATTGCACACCTTAGAACGTTCGTCAGCCAATCAGATTCAAGCATTCAACGGCCCCTTAGTATAAACATATATAAGAAAATGTCTTTAATAAAATGTATTTATTAGTTTTAATTTATTTAGTTTTAATTGTTTTAGTTCTGTAATTTTAACTAAATAAAAATGATAAATGTTCCTTTGGTAAATAGCTGAAATAAATATTTTAGTATTTTATTTTATTTTTATTTATTAGCATTACATTTACATTTACATTTAGTTATTTAGCAGACGCTTTTATCCAAAGCGACTTACAAAAGAGGACAATAGAAGCAATCAAAATCAACAAAAGAGCAACAACATGCAAGCGATATGACAAGTCTCGGTTAGCCTAAGGCAGTACACATAGCAAGTTTTTTTGTTTTGTTTTGTTTTTTAAAGAAAACAAGTAGATAGTATATAGAAAAAAAAGAAACGTTTTTTTTTTTTTTTAGAAAACAAGTAGATAGAATATAGAAAAAAGAAACAGTGTTTTTTTTTTTAGAAAACAAGTAGATAGAATATAGAAAAAAAGAAACTGTTTTTTTTTTAAAGAAAACAAGTAGATAAAATAGAAAAAAGAAAGCTAGTGTTAGTTTTTAAAGAAAAAGTAGCAGTTAGAGAAGTATTAGCATTGGCTAATTAGCAGTTAACGTTTATTTAACGTTTTAGTTTACATTAATAATAACCTTTGAACATTCAAAGCAAAATCAAAGCAGTCAATGCTGATGAGAAAGTGAAAGAGATGTGTGTATACTTGGGAATTGTACACCTGAGCATGCTGGCCTTGAAACAGTCATTTGATGAATCTATAATATGCAAATGAGATCAATAAAAACTATTATACATTTGCTGATATAGTGCTGTTATAATGAGTATGCAGATGTGTTTGTATCTGATCCAGCCTTGGTAACTGTGTGAGATATTTATAATGCTCTGACATAGAAATAGATGCTATTGGACAGGATTCTGTCAGCGTGTCTTTTATCCATATAAAGTGTTTGTCGTAGCAAGGTCCTCATACCACCCCCTTCTGCGGTACACCTGTCTCTTATTAGTCTCTAAACACACACACATAGACACATACAGGTCAGCGGGTGCGTCATGAACCATGGAACGAGATGCAGAAGTGCCTGATCTGTAATCCCGGATTTTTTTTTTTTTTTTTGGTCACATGGTTTAAAGAGGTCAAATTCACTGTAAAATAAATATTAATTACAGCCAACAGTCATTCTCATTAGTAGGTAGCATATGTGCTGCTGTTGGCAGCAATCTGTTTTTAACTAGCTTTAACCTTAATTACACATCTTCCTTTGTGAATGTGTGTGCGTTATATTGGAGACAAACACTCACTTCTCTCCTCGATTTCTCTCTCTCTCTCTCGTTTCACTCTTTTTTTTTTTTTTTTTTTTGCTCATATTTATCTCTGGAAGTCTATAATTTCTGTAATCCTAATCTGAGGGTGGGGCCACAGATTATCAGTGGATAAGAGATGGAAGAGGGAATGTGAAGGGGAGAGACATGCATGATTCATGGGAGTTATAATTGAAACACACTGCTATTTTCTAATGTCCATGAGACACCTTTTTAGTTTGTGTACAGCATATCATGGCTGCAGAATTAATCTGCTCCTCAACATACAAGCACACATGTGCAATCATCTCCCTCTCGTTTCTCTTCTCTTGTCTCTGATTGTGTGTTGTTTGAGGCTGAGGGGATTATAAGGGATCTGCTTTTGTAGGAACAGTGACAGAATGAGAGAAATAGAGAGAAAGAAGTATAGAGGGAGAAAGAGATTAAGACAGATATTGTGATATGTGTATGAGATCCGTGGAGCTCAGAAGAGTTCTCTGTATTTGATACAACTATATATTACATTTTATTTGATAATTAATACAGTAAAATTTGTATTATTGCAAAATATTATTATCATTTAAAATAACTGTTTTCTATTTTAATATTTTTTAAATTATAATTTATTCCTGTGATGAAAAGCTGAATTTTCAGCATCATTACTCCAGTCTTCAGTGTCACATGATCCTTCAGAAATCATTCTAATATGCTGATTTGCTGCTCAAGAAACATTTACTATTATTGCTGTCTTATTATTACTTTATGTAAAAACCATGTAACATTTATTTGAAAGAGAAATTATTGATTTTTTTCTTACATTCTTGGTGTGATTTGTGAGAATTACACATTTTGACATTATATAGTTACACTGAGAGTGTCTGTGTCTAAAGGACAGATTTAATGGTGAGCATTTTCTCTGCATATTAAAATCATATACTTATTGTAAGCTTCAGAGCATATGTCTGTGAAAGTGTTTGCTCGTGTGCTTCTATGTAAGCGTGTTTTTATTGGCTGTTGCAAATGTTGCAGACAGGTTGCATACCCAGATGGTCTCTCTTTAGGTCTCTGCTGGACTCCCATGTACTGCTATCCAGTGAGACGCCTCATTCTTGTTCCATGTCCTCTCTCCCTCTGTGTCTTCCCTCTGCATCCCACCTGCTTTTAGGTGTGATGTAGTTTCATGATTTATGAGGGTTCCCTAGTGGATGTGACTTCACAGCCTAGCTCCTGTTAAGTGTAATAAAACATAGTTGATCTAACTGGTTCATTAAATATTTTAATATATAAAAGCTAAGCACACAATAACACTTAAATGTGTTATTGTTGCATAACAATAACACATTTAAGTGTTATTGTTATGCAATAACACTTAAAATTGCTGCAATATTTTTCATTAGTGGGTGATTTGTAACCAAAAGTAACCTAGATTGACCCCACAAGGAGCAAGACATAAACTAGTACCACTGTGTCCTTGAGTAAGTCACTTAACCTCCGATTAATCCAGGACTATCCTCATAGTATGTGGCCTAAAAATTGCTTTGGATTAAAGTATTTTTGACTTTTGACCCTCTAAAGGGCTTTTCACACCTGAAATAGTTAACAATGTGTCAGTCTAAACCCTGGCTAAGGGGTATTCAAATTCATAATCTGACATTTCACACCGCAAATTAATAACATTCTTATTTGCATATTTGTGGTGTCCTACAACACAACATTTTGGGACATGTGCAGTGTCGCCTTCACTCCAATTTACATTTTTTCCCTACACGGTTTGATAATTAACCCTTCAAACGCTGAAATGACTGTTTATACAATATGCTGTGTTTCCATGAATGTCCAAACTTATGTCAATATATTGAGCTGAGCATCTAGCCAGGGGCACCATTACGGGGGTGCAGAATATGCCAGGCATATGGGTCCAGGATGCTAGGGGGCCACAAATCACGACTTCAGATCTTCTTTTTCTTTTTTTACATACACGGCCGCATTAACTAATAATATTGTTGTAAAATATAAATGTGTGAATTATAGAAAATGAGGAGCAGGGTGTCATGCACTTATTATTTTTGAGTGGGCCTCGTCATGTTGTCATGTGACACACAGCAGGCATGACAGCACTGTATAATTGATGTAGGCTTATTGGTTTTATATAATTTTTCCTTTTTATTCAAAATATTCCCAAACGGGTTAACTATATCATGAAATATTGCGATTCTCCCATATGTGTAAGTAAATAATCCATTTTGTAACTTGATCATGTTAGCTGATCTATAAGGGGCGATGGGCAAAGTATGTGAACTTAAAAACATTGTAAGTTACTAATTATAAAACTTTCATTGTACAGAATGAGAGCAAAGAACATTTACATTGTCAAAGAACATTATCACTGACTTCAAGCACTCTCAAAAACTCCCATTACAATCACTGAAGCTGTTTACACTGTAAAATGAATCTCTGACTTACATCGTTCACACATCTGCACTTTGTTGTTTCTGATGAGAGAATTCGTCAGAGAGCAGAATTCAGAATTCTTGCGCTTTAACGGACAAATACACCTTGCCAATTTAAATGTCCAAGTGATGTTAACCTATTCAAGTGCAAGAAGATGTGAATAACAACTCCATTCAGTGTGTTCTGTGAGCCCTTTCTCTGACAACAAAAAAAAAACTTCACCATAAAAACCTAAAGCATTCACCTGGAATAAAAGGGCCCAAATTTCTGTCTTCCATACCCCCATTAAAACTCTTCTTGGCGCCCCTGCATCTAGCTGTAACACTGTACATGTTTGTCTACACTGGAAAAGCGGCTCTAAACCTCCTCTGGAACAGGTGTAAAAAGTGATGCTAGCCCTGCTTATAAATTACAATGTGAAGCGTTCCTTTACCTGGGGTTAAGTGCAGCGTTTAAAGTTTTTATATGAATTGAGAAAATCTTTAAACACTGTTATGCTATTTATTTGAATTTAACTTATGTTGGCCTTTACTTTCTGTGTCCACGTCCAGACTCCTGGAGAAACGGCAGCAGAATGGCGAGACTATTGAGCTGTCAGCGGAGGGCCGCCCGGAGGTGGTGGAGGAGAAGGAGCTTCCCGTCGTAGACTGCACGTGTTTCGGGTTGCCGCGTCGTTACATCATCGCCATTCTGTCAGGCCTGGGCTTCTGCATCTCGTTCGGCATCCGCTGTAACCTGGGTGTGGCCATCGTCAGCATGGTCAACGACCACACCATTTACTATGGAAAGAAACCTGTCATAGTGGTCAGTGTCACTGCTGGAATTCAACTTAATTAATAAAGAGCATCCATTCGAGTTTAAGAAAATGAATGGAAACAGAATGAAGAAATTGTTGTATTGGGCATTTTTGGGTTTATTAAGGGACATTTTTTAAAATTTAAGATACAAATGAGATTCATTAAGCATGGATAGATACAACACAGGTTTATAAGAAATAAAGGTACAGCAACATAGAGCCTACTGTCAGTTTGATATGCTATGTCAATATGGCAATAATGTCAATAACATCAATATTTAAATACAAGCATACATAAATATATGCAAATTGACTTGGTCACTTCAAATCCCAGTTTACTAACATTAACCAGTTAGATTTTTGTCTCCACACAATGTGCAGGTTTCCCTGTAGAATTTCACACAGCAATGCAATTGTCCCACAAATAGACTGAGAAAATAAAATTGACAGAGAAAATAAGATTTTTAATAATTATATTATTTTAAAAATATGTATTATTATTATACAAATTTTGATAAATTTATTTATCTTACTTTATCTTACTTATATATTTAGTTTTATATTTTTTTTATTTTACTACTTTGTTGATTATTTTACTTTTTTCACACACTCTTTTTTACTTTTTTGACTCTCTCTTTTCCCACCCAGGCTGCTCAGTTCACATGGGACCCCGAGACGGTAGGGATGATACACGGCTCATTCTTCTGGGGTTACATCGTCACACAAATACCCGGGGGATTCATCTGTCAAAAGTTTGCCGCTAACAGGTAATGTGATCAGCAAACTGATGTTTTCTGAAGTGTTCTTTTTCTGAAGAGTTTTATGAATGAAAATTTGGTCAAATGTCCAGTTATGGAAATGTGTGTTGTCTTTTGATCTGGCTGTTGTTGCATTGTGGCAACCTACCCCATATATAATTAAAAAATTATACAATTATAATAAAATCATATAATGGCAGTGTGTGTTCAGCAAATGTCAAAAATGAAACCTTTTTTGACTCTGGTGGACGTTAAGGTTTGCTTATATACAGAGATTGACTTTCAAAAATAAAAACCAACCCTGATAAATATTCAGTGAAAAATGACAACCAGCCCCATGTGATGAGATATTAGCATGGTATTTCATTGGGATTAGGCCTCAGTTGACTGCACTGCTTGTGTGTTTGATCTCAGGGTGTTTGGCTTTGCCATCGTGGCCACGTCGACGCTGAATATGCTGATCCCAGCAGCAGCAAGAGTTCACTATGGGTGTGTTATCATGGTCAGGATTTGCCAGGGGCTTGTGGAGGTATGCCATCTGTGTGCATGCGTGGATTTGTGTGGATCTGAAGTAGTCTGAAATATTAATGTTTTATTAGTCCAAATGCATAGCATCACATTAAGGATTTTTTTTTGTCACTGTCATGGTTACATATATATTAAATCAGTTTATTACTCTACTGGAAGGGTGTGTCATATCCCGCATGTCATGGCATCTGGGCCAAATGGGCTCCGCCGCTTGAAAGAAGTCGATTGGCAACAACAGCGTTCTGTGGTAAGATGTCTATCAGTCATTCTCAGAATCCATAAAATATATAAACTTTCTGATATAATCAATAGAATTTATATAAATAGAATTTATTTTTGTGATTATTTGAACCTTGAATCAAGTTCTGATTTTGTAATAAGCTGACATTGATGATAATGTTAGTGAATAGCACTAATTAGAGGAAGCATACTAAGAAACTGTATGTTATAGGTTCATATGCCGGTGCTGTTGTTGCAATGCCTTTGGCTGGAGTCTTGGTCCAGTACACTGGATGGTCCTCAGTGTTTTATGTGTATGGTAAGTAGCATATACACGTCATTTTAATTATATACAATAATATTTAATATAAAACTTTTGTTTATTTAATAAACTTAGTTATACCAAACACTTTAATATATAATATACAATATATACACACACTATCACTCAAACGTTTAGGATCAGTTTAGGGTCAGTTTATTTTCTAATACTTTTATTCAGAAAGGATGCATTAAATTGGTCAAATATGACAGTAAAGACATTCATAATGTTACAAAACATGTCTTTTTCAAATAAATACTGTTCTTTTATACTTTATATTCATCAAAGAATCATCAAGCATCAAATCAGTATATTAGAATGATTTCTGAAGGATCATGAGACAGTGAAGACTGGAGTAATGATGCTGAAAATTCAGCTTTGCCATTCAGCTTTGACTAAATTACATTTTAATATTAAAATATATAATAAATTATATATTTAATACATTTTATATACTTTATTATATATTTAATAAATTACATATATATTGAAATTGAAAAGAGTTATTTTAATTTGTAAAAAATATTTCACAATATTACTGATTTTACTGTATTTTTAACAAATAAATACAGCCTTGGTGATGGTAAGAAACATCTTTCAAAAACATTTTAAAAATCATGCCAATGACCCCAAAAACAGACCCCAAGCTTATACTTTAGTGTATATATAATATACAATTTTCATTATATATAATAATTCTTATCATCCTTTTCTCTCCTCACAGGGAGTGTTGGGATATTCTGGTATCTCTTCTGGATTTTAGTTTCCTATGAGAGTCCAGCTGCTCACCCAACCATCACACCAGAGGAGAGGAAGTACATTGAGGATGCCATCGGAGAAACCGCTGGCCTGGTCAACCCTCTGCAGGTACAAACACGGGCATTATTTTTCTTTCTTAATCACTCTTTCACACATTCCCCTCCCTCACACACACACACACACACACACAGACACAAACACACTCTAAATCTTCTCTCATTTCTCATCTCTCCAATTGCTGCTTGCTGCACTGTTCTGGATATGTTCGACCTCTGGTTTTTTGCTACCCTGCAGAAATTTAAAACTCCCTGGCGACACTTCTTTACCTCCATGCCTGTGTATGCCATCATCGTAGCCAACTTCTGCAGAAGCTGGACCTTCTACCTGCTCCTCATCAGCCAGCCCGCTTACTTCGAGGAGGTGTTTGGCTTTGAAATCAGCAAGGTGAAACACACACACACACACACACACTTAAATTGGTGAAGTATTCATGATGCTCTACAACAGTGCTTCTCAACTGGTGGGCCACAACCCAAAAATAAATCACATGTCTGTTATGAAGGGTTGCAGACTGCAGGAAAAAGCAATGCTAAATATAAACAATAAAATGTAACAGTATATAGTAATTTGTAAATAATTTGTGGTGACCTTTAAAGAGTTTATAAGTAAAATGTATGTCCTAAAACAAAACCAGTTGAGAAACACAGTATGCACACATTTAATGCAGGTTTTGTATCCACACATATAATGCTACACATATATTGTGCAGGTGGATGAAGATGTTTTGTTCAACAACTAATCTTTTTGTTCCTTCTGTCGCTCAGGTGGGGCTGGTGTCTGCACTTCCTCATTTAGTGATGACCATTATCGTGCCAATTGGAGGACAACTTGCTGACTACATGAGAACACATAATATAATGACCACAACGAATGTCCGTAAACTCATGAACTGTGGAGGTAAGATGTAGATAAGGAAAAAAAAATATATCACATTATTAATTTTAATGTT
The DNA here is from genome assembly GCA_039654775.1 of Spinibarbus caldwelli. Taxonomy (NCBI): domain Eukaryota; kingdom Metazoa; phylum Chordata; class Actinopteri; order Cypriniformes; family Cyprinidae; genus Spinibarbus; species Spinibarbus caldwelli. The sequence goes on along the minus strand of CM077218.1, from coordinate 43,917,900 downwards.
TTAATCAACAGAGCGTGTGCAGAGTCAGAAACGGTATATGCGTGTGAGACGCAAGTCAGATTATCTGCCTATTTTTGCTTTGTCTGGTCCTGCAATGGCAGCTGGGGCAATAATCACTGACGCATCAATGCATGACACACTCAGTCTCTCACAATAATCTGCACACACAGCATACAAACATGAACAACACAGAGACAGATGCACCAGAGCATGCAGGAAATGGACGGCACAGGTATACACTGACCCACAGTAAACTTTGAATGTTGTATCCAAGAGACTGTACTGTTGTGTGTGTCTGTGTGTGTTTTAGGGTTTGGAATGGAAGCCACTCTACTCTTGGTTGTTGGCTTCTCACATACCAAAGTAATAGCTATTTCTTTCCTTGTACTGGCGGTTGGTTTCAGTGGATTTGCAATTTCAGGTTAGTAAAAGAAAAGATTAAAGACAAAACACACTAAAGAATTCACTTAGCTTTTGTGCACACTACTATTCAAATGTCTGGGCTCAGTAACATTTTTTTCATGTTTTTAATTTCTTATGCTCATCAAGGCTGCATTCATGTGATCAAAAATACAGATAAAACAGTAGTATTGTGAAATATCATTACAATTTTAAAATTTTAAAACTAAAATAATAGATTTCAAGTGAGTTTTCAGCATCATTACTCCAGCCTTCAGTGTCACATGATCCTTTAAATTGCTGATTTGGTGCTCAAGAAACATTATCTTCTTATTATCAATGTTGAAAACAGTTGTGCTGCTTAATGTTTTTGTGTAAACCATGTTACTTTTTGTTTCAGGATTCTTGAATAGAGAGTTTGGAAGAACAGCATTTATAAATCTTTCAGAATATTGTAAATGTCTTTACTGTTGCTCCTGGTTGATTTAATGCATCTTTGCAAAAGAAAAGTATTGATTTCATTCAAAAAAATAAATATTATTGACCCCAAAATTTTGAAAAATAAAACTTAATGACCCCCAAACAGTACTGTATATAACTGTGCTGCATCCATAGAAGGCAAATATTATCCTCAGTTCTCAGGTACTATATCTTCAACAGAAGCTTATTTCATTTTTTTTTTTTAAGTAATTGTAGGATAATGAACAAAATCAAAAATAAAAGTGACATTGTGAAATATGAAGTAACATTGTGAGACAAAGTCACAATTACAAAATTTAAAGTCACAATAAAAGAAATAAAGTGTAATTATGAGATATAAGGTCACAATTATCAGAATTAAAGTTGCAGTTTAGGCAAGATATGAATTTGCCGTTTTAGATACTTGTTAAGATGCATGTATGAAAAATAGATTCCTTTTTCCCCTTCAGGGTTTAATGTGAATCATCTTGACATTGCTCCACGTTATGCCAGCATCCTGATGGGAATCTCCAATGGAGTGGGAACTTTGTCAGGAATGGTGTGTCCTCTCATAGTTGGAGCCATGACCAAACATAAGGTACATACTAATACCACACAACCTTCAAATGTCAAATAACCGATTTCTATAGTTTATACTATTGTTAATTGGCTTTGTTTATTTATATATGTATTTTTGCCTGTAGACACGTGAAGAGTGGCAGTATGTCTTCCTCATTGCAGCACTGGTGCATTATGGGGGTGTGATCTTTTATGGTATGTAGCGTTCAGCAAATTATAATTTCAACATGCAAACATGTTAAATCTCTTTTTATTTCACATATAATGAATACTCTAAATTACTTTTGTCATTTCTCTCCTATATTTTGAATATGTTCTCAGGGATCTTTGCATCAGGTGAGAAGCAGCCATGGGCGGATGCTGAGGATACCAGTGAGGAGAAGTGTGGCATTCTGGGAGAGGATGAACTGGCCAATGAAACGGAAGAGCTGTACAGGACTGGAGGACAGTACGGAGCTATAAACAATCCCCATGCTGGTGGTCCGAACGGAGGAGGTGCTGGGGCAGAATGGGTATCAGATTGGGATAAAACAGAAGAATATGTTCAACCGGTCGGGACAAATAATTATTTATATTGCGGAGAGGGAGAGAGAGAGCTCACATAGTGGGAAGAAACAGAGTCTATATCTAAGAGTTAAAGGAATAAAGATCAATACGGAGTAAATAAATAGAGTGAGTGAGTGAGTGAGTGAATGTGTGAGTGTGTGAATAAGCAACAGAGCAAATGAGTTTCCAAACTGATGATCAGATTATGTGATGATTGTTCTATAAACATACACACTGAAGTGTGTGTGTGTTGATGCGAGTCATTTGTGTTTCAGATTGAGAATACAGTGATGCTCTGTGAATTATATGGTCAGTATTTTAGGCTTCCTGCCAAAATCACTGTAATGCACTTAAAATGACACAGCGATATTAGACATGTTGATGGTTGTGGTGTACGAGTATACAGTATATGAGCTTCTGTGTGTGTGTGTGTGTATGTGTGTGCTCATGGTGAGTGTGTATGTGTAAGTTTCCATATTGTGCTCGGCTCCTTTTGTTTTATCCAGTGCTTTAAATTGTAAAAGGGTTCAAGCAAATCTATGGACGTGAAGACATTTATTTGATCATAAGTTTGTGCACTTATACATGTTATCCTTAAAGGGACAGTCACCAAAAATTAAAATTGGGAAAATTATATATATTAGAAATATGCTTAATAAATAGTGATTAAATTTCCATTTTGGCCTAAACTATTCCTTTATACATGACTGAAAGTGTGTGCGAGTTTAAATGACCCAGATCCTCATCATTGGATCAGTGCACAAGCGTGTTTTCATCCTTTGATGTACTATATTATTCACATATACACGTTTTCACAAGCTTACACACATGCCCACATATTCAATAAATCTCTGGATAAATCTATTTTACGCATGTCGAAGGTTTACTGATATTACTGCCAGGCAAACTTGTAATCATTTACACATTACATTTACATTTATGTATTTATCCAAAAGGTATACATGGGAACTGAACCCATGACTTTGGCATTGCTGATGCTGATGCCATGAGTCCAAATATATATCGACACGCACAAACAGAAAAAGCCATGTGAATTACAAGGTGTAAGTCCCGAAATTCTGAAAAGTTGATGGGTTGTATTCTCAGCATATGCAGATTTCATCATGTGCATCCATTTAGAGGCCATTCAGTCAGAGTGCAGTATGATCTCAGGCAATCAATCAGAAAACAGCATTAGAGAATGGAAAGAGGATGATTAATTAGTGACCAACTGATTCTGCTCTTTAATTTGATGTTATTCTGCTTCATGTGTTTGTAATTTTTTGCGCTTAATTCCTCAACCTTTGTTTCTTTATTTTGTTTTCCTAAATGTAACTTGACTAGTCAGCACAATATAAACAAAACAACAAAAACATGTCTTCCCTTTGGAGGAAAAACTGAAATAATAATAATAATAATAATAATATAATTTAAAAATGTGTACAAATTGTATATGTGAACATTCCCTGTGTACAATAAAACTAAGTAAATGTATAAACTGTGTATTATTTATTCTTTGCACTAATAACCGATCAAACAGGCAAAAGAAACTGCTCGAGATAGCAGATGTGTGGTAGGCGATGTGTTTGTATGAATCTGCATTACAATACAAGCCAAGTTTCATTTTTCTCCAGCATCACTCTGAATACTTGCCCAAGTGCATGCCACGCTCATCGGTTTTTTTTTTTTCAGCTTATACCTTTATTCACTCTCCCTAATGCTTCTCTCCACCCACAGAGGGCATCTGCTGTCCTCTAATCTTTGCCTAAAATCACCAAGATAATCCCTCTATCCATCTGTCATTCAGAGAGAGAGAGAAAGCATCTTTGCACCAGAGAGGTTTTTGTTGTTGTGTTGTCAGTGACATCTAGTGGTTAAAATGAGTAAACTAAAATGAGCTAAAAAAAAAACAGGTAAAAGGCTTTACACTGCCAAACCATTGGTAACAATAAATTATATACATACATATTTACATATATTAAAAAATAAATAAATAAGAACGTGTAATAATAAGGAAAGGCAAAAACATTACACAATAAGTAATAATTTGTAAGTCGCTTTGGATAAAAGCGTCTGCTAAATGACTAAATGTAAATGTACAGTGAGTTGCTCTACACGATTTTTTAATTGGGATCATTTTATTATTATTTATTACATTTTTTAGTAGACTTTAGCGATTGACGTTTATCCTTTCATGGTTAATTCCTTAATCATTGTAACCCTCCGCCGACTGTATTAAGCAACAACTAAATAATAAAAACATAATTATTATTTGCAATATACTTTATTTGTAAATGCAATGCGACATTAAAACACTAAATGTATTTTCTGAGGTATATTTGATGTTCCTTTAATGGCTAGCTGAAACTTTTAGCGGACTTGACGTGCATCTCTGGCCTTTTAATGTGTAAAACGATTCCGATTGGTCCATATTCACGGGGCGGGACATGAGAGAAATTGGAATGAGGCATTGCACTACCATTGGTCAATTCTTCCTTCCGTTTATTCCTCGCCCAATAGAATATAAAAATCAGACGGGCCGGCTAAATCTCATTGGTCATCTCCTCCAGTGATCCCGCCCCCTCCTCGCCCTCAATGAATCTGGGAGAGTCTTAGCCGAGAGGAGCTAATGCCTCTACGGGTGGATTTATGTGGGTTATCGTAAAATTTGAACAGAGTGGAAAAACATAGTTAAAATAAGAAGATTTGTGTGTGTGTGTGTTTTTACGGGTGGATTTTCATCAGCCCGAATACTTTTAGCCTGTCTTCGACTCTCGGGAGAGTTTAGTTTGTCTGGTCGATCGTAATGTGGCTCAAGGGCTAATCCTTGGACTTCATTCAATACCAGTTCATCTCGAAGCGCTTCGTTTGGGCGAGACGAGCTCATTTAACAACCACTCACGAGGTAAAATACACAAATAAGCCGGTAAATAACTTCTTACCTGTTGATAGAAGTTGAGATAAAGCTACAAAGAGCTTGCCGGCTAAGTAAATGTGATAGGAACTGAGTCAACGTTATCTTAAACCACAGTCTTAATATGATTTGTTGACATAATGCAGCAACTTAAAATCTCAGTCGACCATCTTATGTAATATATATGTTCTTTTCCGTTTATTAAAGGAACAGTTCACCCAAAAAAACGAAAATTGTGTCATCATTTACCCACCCTCATGTTGGTCCAAGCCCGCATGACTTTTCTTTCTTCCGTGGAACGAAAAAGGAAATGTTACGCAGAATGACATCCTCAGTCATCATTCACTTTCACTGAGTTTGTTTTCCATACAGTGAAGAGTGACTTATCTTTTTTGTGTTCAGTCTTTGAACACTGCCATAATTTGTATAAGTGTATCAGTCAGTGTGAGATGCTTGTATCTGCAAAGGTTATGTTTTTTCCAAGTTGCTCCTGATAAAATCCAATAAGACTGCAATTTTCTGTTTTAACCCTCTCCCCATTCACCTTCTCTCTCTTCCATCCAGAATGACAGAATACAAGCTGGTAGTTGTCGGGGCTGGTGGCGTTGGCAAAAGCGCACTGACCATCCAGCTCATACAGAATCACTTTGTAGATGAGTATGACCCCACTATTGAGGCAAGAGATCATCTTTTTTAAAAGGGTAGTCCACCCAAAAATGAAATGTGTGTCATCTTTTACTCCCCCCTCAATTCAATCATGTATGAATTTATCTCTTCTGGAACACAAAACAAGATATTTTGTGTTTTGTTTCCTTTTGACTTCCATAATATGGACAGAAATATAATGGATGTCAGTGGGAGCCAAAACTGTTTGGTTATCAGCATTCTTCAAAATATCTTTTTTCATATTCCACAGAAGAAGGAAATGCATACAGGTTTGCAATGACATGAGGGGGATTAAATGATTAAATAAATTTCATTTTTTGGGGTGGAATATCCCTTTAAAATAATTTAAAATATTTGTTTGTTTGTTTTTATTAGTTTATTCAGCTAATACTTTGCTGACCATCATAACACGTAAAAGCTCAGATATGATAATTGAGCTCAAGTTCTTTTTATATCTATTCCATGCAGGATTCTTACAGAAAGCAGGTTGTGATTGATGGAGAGACGTGTTTGCTGGATATCCTGGACACCGCAGGTCAGGAGGAGTACAGTGCCATGAGAGATCAGTATATGAGGACAGGAGAGGGCTTTCTGTGTGTGTTTGCCATCAACAACGCCAAGTCCTTTGAGGACGTACATCTATACAGGTACATAGTGGACAAACTGATACACGTAAACAGTATTCAGCATCGGTTACCATCAAATAGTCTTTCGGACGTTAAGATAATCCATCTAAAAATGAAGATTGTCATTATTTATTTACTTTACTTATGTTTCCTCTGTGGAACATTAAAGATATTTGGAAGAATGCTGGTAACCGAACAGTTTCGTGTTCTATTCACTTTTGTTGTATGGACAAAAAAAATACAATGGAAGTGAAACATTTTTTGGTGGACTGTCCTTTTAATATTCCTATATTATATCTGGGATTTGTGGACCTAGATTGCATGATCAAGATGGATGGGAAGGGTTTGAGTCGACTAACCGCAAATAAAGCTTTTTACTTCCTGAAAACTTAGAATATGATAAAGATTTGCTAGACTGATTTTAAGCTAAAAAAATGAAACGTCAATTCAGCAGGATGACGTCGCTGAACTGCATTAATATACCATCTTCCTTTTTTATGTGGTTTAAAGTTGATGAGTAAGGAAACCATTGTGGGATTAGAGAAAGGCCTAAGTAGAATTTCACAAATCACTCTGTGTGAAATAATCAACCGTGTTGTACTTTGTTTCTGTGCAGGGAGCAAATAAACCGTGTCAAAGACAGCGACAATGTCCCGATGGTGCTGGTGGGGAACAAAAGTGACCTGGCCTCTCGTACTGTAGAGACGCGTCAAGCCCAAGAGCTCGCCAGAAGTTACGGGGTCCCATTTGTCGAAACATCTGCCAAGACGCGACAGGTGTGTGCCACTGATTTTAAAGTTACACAAAACTGTTTTTTGCATTCCACTGCTCCACTTTTCTCTTTTTTTTTTTTTTCTTTTTTTTTTTACTTTATTAGTATAGGATAGTGTAGAAATGACAGGAAGAGAAGTGGGAGAGGGAGAGAGGGAGAGGGGGGGGTGGGATTGGGAAAGGTCCTCGAGCTGGGATTCGAACACATTTATGCATTTTGAAAATACGAAACAGGACAGTAAAGTGAAAAAAGACACAAGATGTATGCCCAAACAGTTTACTGCAGTGGGCCAAAAATTAAACTAAATGTTGCATTATATGCAGTTATATATTTTTTTATTACTTGTTTTTTTTTCAGACATAGTCAATTACGTTTTCTACATTTCAATGTAAAAATGAAACAAAAAAGGTTAAAAAAAAAAAAAAAAAGAGATAAATTAATAAGGCTGATGTGCTTCTATGAAAGACTTGTTCTTCCCCCCTCTTGTGAAATGCCATAGTGGGCCAAATCAAATTCATCATGGGCCAACTTTAGCCCATTTGCCCTTTTTATATACAGTGCTGCTCACTAATATTGGCACCCTTGGTAAATATGAGCAAAGGCGACTGTGAAAATAAATCTGCATCATTTATCTTTTTGATCTTTCACTCAAAAAATTCACAAAATTCTAAACTTTCATTGAAGTAAAACAATTGAAAGTGGGGGAAACTCACATTATGAAATAAATGTTTTTCTCCAATGCATGTTGGCTACCATTATTGGCACCCCTTAGAAATTCTTATGAAAAAAAATCTTACTTAAAATATCTTTTTTAAATATTAAAAAATATTTACATTTTTTAGCACACCAGGGTGACTAGGAACATGAAGTTGTCCACCTTTGGCTTCCTGTTCCACAGGATTATAAATATGAGGAACACAAAGGCCAAATTCCCTTAATCATCCATCACAAGGAGTAAAACCTAAGAATGTAGTTCTGATGTACAGAACAAGATTGTTCAGCTTCACAAAATAGAAAGCGGCTGTAAGAAAATAGCTAAAGCATTGAAAATCCCCATTTCCCCCATCAGGGTAATAATTAAGAGGTTCCAATCAACTAGAGATGTTACAAATCTACCTGGAAGATGACGTGTGTCTATATCGTCCTAATGCACGCTGAGGAGGAGAGTTTGAGTGGCCAAAGACTCTCCAAGGATCACAGCTGGAGAATTGTAGAGATTAGTTGAGTCTTGGGGTCAGAAAGCCTCCAAAAATATATCAAACAGCTCCTATACATCACCACATGTTGTTCAAATGGGTTTCAAGAAAAAAAAAACTCCTGGCTCATCCAAAAACAAACTCCAGCATGTTCAGTTGTCAGACACGACTGGAACTATAAATGGGACTGGCTTCTACGGTCAGATGAAACATAAAAAAGAGCTTTTAGGCAGCAAACTCACCAGATGAGTTTGGTGCAAACAGGGATAAAAAGTCTAAATATACTGCTGGATCTTTAATGTTTTGGGCCTGTTTTTCTGCCAGAGGTCCTGGACGTCTTGTTCAGATACATGGCATCATGGATTCTCTCAAATACCAACAAATAAAAAATATAAACCTGACTGCCTCTGTATGGACCATGTTTGGATCTTCCATCAAGACAATGATCCCAAACAAACATCAAAATCAACACAAAAACGTGTCACTGAGTACAAAATGAAGCTTCTGCTATGGCCGTCCTAGTCTTCTGACCTGAACCCAATAGAAAATGAGTGGGGTGAACTGAAGAGAAGCAGCACCAACATGGAGCTGTGAATCTGATGGATCTGGAGAGATTTTGGATGAAGGAATGGTCTCTGATCTCTTATCAGGTGTTCTCCAAACTCATCAGGCATTATAGGAGAAAACTAAGAGCTGTTATCTTGGGAAAAGGACGTTGCAATAATTGGGTGCCAATAACCGTGGCTAACGTGAACTAGAGAAAAACATTTATTTAATAATGGGAATTTCCTCCTACTTTCCATTGATTTATGTCAATGAAAGGTTAGAATTTTGTAAATTTTTTGAATGAAAGATCAAAAGGATAAACAATGCAGATTTATTTTCACAGCCGCCTTTGCTCATATTTACCAAGGGTGCCAATATTAGTGAGCAGCACTGTAAATATATATAAGTTGTACTACTTTCTCAAAGTGCTGTGTTTTTAGAACAGTGTCATGTGAGACTGCAAAAGATGTGAGATGCAAGTGCAACAATCAAACTTCTAACAGATTTGACAAAAAAACAACAACAATGGAATAGCAGCGCAGTGGAATGCAAAAAACGTGTTCTATGTGAATGTTCCTTAACCATGAATGAATGTGGCTGCATTAGATGAAGTATCACACCAAGTGGTTGAGATACAGAGCACACTAACCAAGCAGAATATTTCACAGCAGTTTGACAAGATTTGAGATTATAGAAGAGTTTACACTAGACTTCAGTCACACGCCCTCTCCAAAACCCAACCCTCCAGAAACATGTCAGCAAACCTGAAGACACAATGATGGCGATGACAGGACGAGTGTGCATTTGTTTATTTTTGGGGGGGGGCAAATCAGAGTAAAAGTATCATGTTTGTAATTTCATAATGTGCATTAGGCTTTTTTGACAAAACCAAAACTTTTATGATTTCTCTTTAGCACAATTAGTTCTAAATCTGTCTGGTCTTTTTCTGTCTGCAGGGAGTTGAGGAGGCATTTTACTCTCTCGTGCGGGAGATCCGAAGATACAAGGAGACGAACCGCAGCAATAAGAAGAGCAAAAAGCACACACAGAGACGCTGTACTCTTTTATAGCGCTACACACGTACAGCCTCGCACTGCACCCCAGTGATAGCAATGCACTCAAGGTCACACACACACACACACACACACACACTACTGTAGCATTACACATACATACACACCCTGTTTCCTTTTCTTACCACTCTCTCTTACGCCACCAGCCTTTGAGGAATAGGAACCTGACTGGCTGTTGTGTGTGTTTGTGTGTATGTGCGCATGAGACCTCAGTGAGAATCGAGCAACTGTGGAATTGCTTTGGAAAAGACATATTTTCAAATTCGTCTAGTCTCAAGTGGACTCGTCAACTTTGAGCTGCTGCTTCCCCTTCTGTGCTAAAAAGACCTGATGTGTGTCATAGTTTTACAGTCGTATTTAGTCACAGCAGCAAGGAATCTTGTTTATAACAAATTAAAGAAGTGGTGAAGGGATATACTTTAAGTTGGTAATGGGTAGCTCTTTTTAAGTAAGCCTGATCATGTCTCATCTCTTCAAAACTTTGTGAGCCAGTCAGCACATCTGTGTGGTTCTGTTAACGGTGGTCGGGAATGAGGAAGCTCAGAAGTCCCCTAAAGTTTTTGGGGCCTGTGAGAAAGCACATTAGAGCCACTAATATACCACTAATATAATGTTTTGTAAATCTTAAGAAGTGTTTCCACCTCATGCATTGTGGGATTTATTCAGAAAATATTTTTAGTACTTGCTAAAAATGTATTTCACCATCAAATGGGGTTTTTGTAGTTGTCACCCTGTTTTTCTTTGTACAAAATTTACATTTGATCAATTTCTCCCCAGGTTACTTTTGTTGTCATGGCTTGGACTAAAACTTAACTGTCCTACACCTAACGTAGCCCTTCTATAATTATGAAATTCAGAAAAAATTATTTTTCCCAGCAGTATTTAATGGTAAAATCCTGTATTTTTGTAACTGTTAATATTGAACCATTTCAGTACACATACCAGCATTGTATTGGACATGAACATTTCATGTATTATGATGAATTGTGTAATATGCCAGTTTTTCCCACCTGTGATGAGGCTTGGTTGGGATGACGAGACTTTTTTTTTTTTAAGATTGACAGGAGAGACAGTAATAGTTTTGGTTCAGGCTAAACATGTGACCAAAACTTGTGATTGATGCATTCCTATTGCCACATGGATAACTGTAGTTATATGTTTTGTGAATAAAGAGACTTTTGGCTAGATGACTGGGTGATTTCCTCAATATTCAAACCTCCAATTGTAGTTGAATCTTAACTTTTCAGTTATTATATCTGCTTTAAGTGTTACAACAAGTATATAATGTGCTAAACAAACAAATTCCTTGTATGTGTAAACATACCTGGCAATAAAGCTCATTCTGATTCTATTATGGTCATACCAGGGCAGTCACATCGGTTTTTCTTAATATAATCAGAAAGGCTGATCTAGTGGGTTAAGTAATTTTATTGTGTGTATTTTTGAAATGTCATTCTCAAAAATCAGTTACGTGCTATAAATGGCCACATGTGCAGTAGTAAGTGCTCTGAGTAATACAAGTTTTTGGCCAAAAGTAGCTTTAAGAGACAAAAACAGTTGCTTAAGGTAAAATAAGGAGGAACTGTTAGCAAGAAATATTCCTTTTAATTCCTATAATTTCACCATATGACCTATGTTGCTTGAGAAAGATTCTTGTTCTGGTATTATCCATGTGGGATTTCAAATACCTGTATGTAACTCCTAATATAGCTTGGATTTAGGAATATAATGACAGAAACCAAAACATGCATGAATGCAATGTATTGGATATACAAAATATTACCTGGGTGATTGATTTTTTTTCTCTTTCCCCTTGATTTCTAAACCGTTGAACTGAAAAAAATTAATTAGTTACAAAAGTATCTTTAAGGTAAAGGATCACTTTTAAGACAAAAGCTATGGGCTGAATCTCACCATTACTGCAATTATTGGACAAGCATTTTTTTTTTTTCCTGATAAAAATATGAAATTTCACTCATAAAAATCGATTTCTATCTAATGATAGCATTATAAAAATTTTATACTACGGGGCTGTTAAATGTTTGAATCTGGATGGCTGATGAATGTTCTAAGGTGTGCAATTATTTTCAGGGAAACACACGACAAACGTAGTTCCAGGCAGCTCTTGAACCCATTACATGTACATATCACTTTCAGTTATTTCAAAGGAATAATTGGCTCCAGGCCATTGAATTATTAGAAAAAAAAAAAAAATGTACACCCGAAGCATAATGGCATCACCACCTCGGGTGTGCATTATTTTTCTAATAAAATTCAATGGCCCGTCATCAGTTATTCCTCACATATTGACAATAGAATTGTTTATGACTTGAAATAAATTTATTTTTCATGACTATGGGAACAGCCATACGCTTATTTCACACTTAAAATCTATGATGAATAAAAATTTTCATAAATGTTTTTTTTTTTTTTTTTTTTTTTTTTTAAGTATAATGTTAAATCAAGCCAAGAGAAGACAACCACTTTACAAAAATTCACTTTATTTATTCAGCCACTACAAAATGATGATTCTTTACAAAATGAAGTGAGACAGGCTCTCCTTCACTGAGGTAAGATGAAGAATGAATGTTGAGAAAGCTGAAGGCAAAAGAAAAGATCCTCGTCCATCACCAACCAAAACGGGAGACAAGCTTCTCCTGATCGTCTAAATCTTTCTGCACTTTCTTCCTCATGTAAAAGATGGGACAGTCTCGACTGAAAAAGAAAGAAAACAAAAAAAAATTTTTATTCACTGGTATATTCACTATCACCAACAAAGAAATTATACTATAGAGAATATTTGATATATTGTCCAGGCCTAGTGTGTAAATACCTGGTACACAGCACATCTTCATGCAGTGAACCTTGACAGCGCTGACACTGAGTCCACAGACGAGAGAACTTCTCCTCCAGAGTCGACAGATGAGCGATCTAAAGGACACAGATCAACAATCTTCAGCCCCACTTATGAAGACAAGTTTGCCATGATTTATACATATATAAACAAAACACACCTCTTTCTGATAAAGCTCCGACTCTCTCTTTTTGCAGAAGTCACATACAGCCACTGTAGAGAAGAAAATGCTAAGTACGTCAGTTTTGTGATATCACTAGGGATGGGACGATACACCTACCTCCCGATTCGATACTATAACGATTCTTGGGTGCCGATACGATATGTATTGCGTTTTTTTTTTTTTAAGAATTTCAATTCTACTTGATATTGCTGTGTTGCGATTTTTGTTTTTTGTTTTTAACTCTAGACCATGGGAAAAAGTTGAATGATACACTTAATATACAGACTGCCACAATTAAAAAAAAAAAACCATCTTAACGATTCGATATTACAATTTATTGTGATTTATTGCGCTAACTTCTCCCCACTACCTCTTAGGAAAAAGTAAAATAATGAAATACAAATCGATTCTGAGGTAAACCAATCGATTTTTAAATCGTTTTTAAAAGAATCGCGATAGTTAGGTAATATCCCTAGGTATTACTGAGACCTAAACATACACACACACGCTTAATACATACCATCATTTTTGAGCACAGCTCGGCAGCCAATGCAAGTGCTTCGTTTCTGAGCAAAAGCCATAAGACCACCAACTCTAGATGTCAAGACTGTCTTACAACGTGTGTGATCGCCCTCTGAAACACAGAAAAAGCAGATGTATTAGCGGAATCATTTCGGAAAAAAATCCTTTTTTACTATAGTTTGCAGATTGAAATGAATTTGATGAGATAAAAAGTTTATAACAAAACAATATAAACATCTTTCTATTATGAAAAAAAAAATTGAACAAACAGTGCAGTTCCACAAATAAACACTTATGAGCTGGCTGTTTTAAATGAGTCTGAAGAGTTTGAATCAGACTGAAAAATCCTTCACTGAACAAAATCACTGAATTGGCCAGAGCGGGAACTGAATTGATGTCTGACTCACTTAAAGTAAGGTCACACATTTACTGTTGTTTGGTGAATTTTTCGCAGTCCTTTCAATAGGACTCCATATAACTGGGAATTTTGTATGAAGGCCAAACATTTTCCCAGCCAGATTCTGCAGCGGGTTCAAGTAGGTCACAGAGAGCTGCTTTGTTTGAAAGTGACTTCTGTGTGAGCTGTGCTTCATTCATTGCTACACTATTGGCAATGAACAATGGACCTTTTTTTGCACAAAAAATTTCACCTGAATGAAACACACCTTTCATGAAACTGCAAGTCATTATTTTGAGTAATGTCTAACTTGAAATGAAGCAAGAACTGCGCGGTGTACTTAAGATTTGTGGAACTTAAATCAGCATTATTACTGGCAAACGTCAACAGAGAGGTCTATTGTTTCACAAAACATCTTTATGAAACATAAGTTTAAAAAAAGTTCCAAAATAAAACATGAAATTATCATTCATTAGAAGATTTAGAACATGCATTTACAATACAGATCATTTTAATTTCATGCCAACTTCAAAGCTTAATAGATGATACTCACTCAGCAACACACTCTCAGCTTTGCTCTCGCCCAGTATGGGTTCAAAGATGCGCAGTAAAGGTTTGGACAGCTGCTGCTCCAGGTAATACTGTGTGTCTATAGGGATGTTGTTCTCCAGCACATAGATGGGGTCCTGAGAGATATAACTCAACCTTAACAACTACGGTACAGGATATCCGCCACATAAAAACACGCAACACAACACTGACCTCTGATTTCATATATGCTGCCACTCCCTTTGCTGCTTTGATGATGACGTATGGGACTCGATCTCCGAGGTTTGGAGCGCTACCGGCATCACGCTTCCGCATCCTAAAACCCACGTTTGTGAAAAGTGTTTATATGCTCAAGTCAATTACTTACTTACTTACCTGCAAACCCTGAATTTTTAGTCTAAAAACTTCTTGAAATAAGCGGCTGCAATCGTTTCGGAAAATTCTCATATTAGAATAGAACTCCATGTTATTGAGGTGTCAACATTCGTTTGAAAAAAAAACAAGATATGTCTACGATAATATCCCAAACTGTAAAATGACCAGAAAAACTTCTAAAAAGCTTTAAACAAAGTTTAAATAATACAAATTTCAACAAAAATAAACCAGTGTTAAAACACTGTTAATTTAGAATCACTAAGGCCACGTTCACAATGAGTACGTTTACATTGACAACAATACTCCGATTTTAATACGATTAAGACAATACTCTGATTAAGAATGTACCATGTAAACAGAGCTTTTTGATTACCTTAATCTGGCTAAAGTCATAATCGAAGTAAACAAATCGAATTAAGACGTGGAGTATTCCTATTTTAGTCGCATTACTGAAGTGCAGTACAGACATGTAAACACCTTAATCAAACTATTACCGTCGTGTAGGACTTTTCGCCGCATTTTGCCACAGGATACACACACGGCAAATAAAAGAGCTTCAACAGCGCCGTTGTCTATATGCACGTACAAATAATTAACTGCACTTGAAGCTTTCATAAAATTAAAAATGAAAAAAAAATAAAATAAAAAAAATAAATAAAAAACTGTATATGGCATCATCATGAAGACGAACTATATGTTTATACGTGAATTTCTGGAGGGGATGTCGGATGGTGTCGCGTGGTGACGTAATGATGTGTGCCATTAATCGATCTATGTACTATAACATGTAAAACGGGAACATGAAAGGATTATTCTAAAAGCAACTCATGTAAACACCTTAATATTGTCTTATTCAGAATAAGGTAAATAATTAGATTACTGACGTCCATGTAAACGTAGTCACTGTCAGTTTTTGGGATTGATAACCGCATTTTCTTTACAGGTGTGAGTCTCGAAATGTCCCGTTCACACAGCAACTTACAGTAGCGTCTCAAACACTGTTTGTATGAACATGCAATGGGTGTCAAGTCCGTATTCTTTACTAGTAACCATAGCAACAGTGACCAAAATAAAATCAAAAATGGCAACGTCCATTAAACTGAAAGTCTTATCACTTTCTGACACGACAAGAGTCCAATCGTGCCTCGAGTTCATCCGTCAAAACTTCATTAACCGACAGCAGCTTTTAAATTTGGTAGAGCGGACCATGAGTAACCATGAGTAAGAACACAAAACTGACAGGAGCGGCTCCGGTGGAAAATTGACTGGATCTAAAACTTTCAGATGACACACAGCTCATTTCTCCATCACTGTAAGTTAGTGAAACCACACATGAAAACACGCAGCACACGTTAGACACGTGTTTGTGCGGCAGAGTGGCTCTCTCGTGCACTGTATGACGTGACAGACAACTAGTTGTCCAGTCCTGTTCCGTTCACACAGCGCACGTGTTCCAAGAATGCGTTTGTGAGTCCTGAAAATTTACAGGTGTGAGTTCAGTTACAGAATGTGATTGTTACGTCCTAATATACTATTATAATTTTTGTTAATATTTAGAATTTAATATTTTCAGTTTTTCACTTTAAATGTAAAGTTTTTAGTAATTTGAATTCTTGTCATTTTTATTAGTTTTTTTATATAATAAAATATATTCTAACTATATTTTATATAATAAACTTATTATAAACTAAATATAAACAGTTTTTATTTATTAATTTAGTTTTAGTTATTCTATTTCTAGTTAAACTGAAAAATGTATTTTTAAATAATATTTTATTTAACTTCCATTAATGTTTGTTTTATTTCAAGTAACAAATTTTTTTCTTATGGTTTTAGACCTGTTGCTTTGACATCATTGGTGATGAAATGTTTTGAGAAATTTGTTAAATATGATTATGAAACATTTGGAGGGAAGGAAAACCCATGTTAGATTGCTCTTTGTAGATTTTTCGTCAGCTTTTAATACTATTCAGCCCCATGTTTTAGTAAAGAAATTAATTTCAGAGTTTAAATTAGAATCTAAGATAGTGGGGTGGTTATTAGATTTTTTTAATTGATAGAATGCAGAGAGTAAGAGTAAACAGCACCTTTTCAGATACCCTTATTATGTCCACAGGTTCTCCTCAAGGATGTGTTCTCTCACCCTTGCTCTACATTTTATATACTAATGATTGTGTGAGTAGACACACAGACAGGTTCATTTTAAAATTCGCTGATGATACTGTCATTGTTAGTTTGTTGACTGGGGATGAGAATTGTCATGGTCCAGCAGTGAATGATTTTATGACATGGTGCGACAGTGCCTTCTTGCAAGTAAACATAAAAAAGACCAAAGATATGGTAATTGATTTTAGATTCAGTCCTTCGTCTCCTCAACCAATTAGTGTATAAAGTCAAATGGTGGAATGGGCCAGTAGTTACAAGTACCTTAGGCTTATCATTGATAATAAATGACATTTTGATACTCATGTTGAAGCAGTATGCAAAAAAGGTCAGCAACGGTTACACTGTCTTCGGAGGCTCTCTACTTTTAATATCAGTAGGACTCTTATGACCATGTATTATAAATCATATTTTGAATCGGTACTTTGCTTCTCTATATGCTGTTGGTATGGTAACGTAAATGTTAAACACTGAAATTCATTGAATGGCATTGTCAACCAAGGTAGTAAGATAATTTGCATTAAGCAGATTGGGTTATAACATAGCTTTGATCAGTTTGTCTTACAGAAAGCTAGAGCTATTGTTGCAGATTGTACTCATCCACTGTTCCATGAATTTAAAATGCTTCCTTCTGGTATACGTTATAGTATGCCTAAACTTACAAGCAACCGGTATAGACATTGTTTTATTCCCACTGCTGTAAGGCTTTTAAATTTGTAGAATGTCAGAATGTTGTGTCTGCTGTTTGTGTGTTTTGTATATGTCAACAAACTTGATGCTGCACCAAAAATTGCCCTCCGGGCTTATAATAAACTTTGAACCTTTGAACCTTGAACCTTAGTTTTAGCAAACAAACCCTGTACTGAACAAAAATGGCAGTCTAAATGAAAAATGCAAAATTAGTCTCTGACAGTAGGTGGCACTTATGGAAAAGCAAAAATACAGAGGTTACCATGATTATCCCTGTGCACAAAGCAGCTGTACTTGTAAACACCAGGCATCATACAGAGGTATGCCATTTAAACCTTTCTATGCTTCAGATACTCATAAATAAAAACTCCTCGGATTTGTTTCAATCACATGAATGGCACATTTCAGTGCCAGAATGGAGAATTTTGCACTTACAAACTAACAGCCCAGAAAATATAAGCAAACACGCACCTCTCTGCTAGCTCGACGTGGGCCTGTTTGCCAGCATACTCCTGTGCGGTGCGTGTGAGCTCTTTAGTTATGACCAGCTGACTGATGTCAATGCGGTTGCACAGAAGGTCAGAGATGACTTCTTTAGCATGAGTTACTGCTCCATCAGGGTCTCTGAAACACAAAACACATCGTCATGCCATGTGAATTAATGTGTGTTGGTATATGCAAGGTGTGTTGCAACCAGAACATAAACAAAAATGGTTTTATTAAGGCTTGTAGAGTCATGTCTTCACTCTTAAACGTTAGTTTGTGCGTCACTGTTGCGTATCCAAGTACATGGGGGTTTTCTGAGTGTGGCAATGTTTGTACCTGTCAATGAGGATGTTTTGGAGGCATGTGTTGATAAGGTTGGCCACTAGAGGGCAGTTGTCTCGTCTGACGGTCTCAATTCCTTTGCAATCCATCTTATCATGATGTTCAGCATCAGAAGAGAAATACAACCCGGCGTACCGCTTCTTATTGATCAGCAGATATGGGTAATACACCTGAAAAAGTGTGAAAGAGATTATTAAACTTATTAGAAATAACATTTAATGGATTCTGTTGTGAAATCTTGGAGTTATTTCTGTACCTTCTCAAACTCTAATTTGATTGGTGGAACGAAGTGGGAGGAAACCCAATCAGCAGCCTCCTTTCCCAGATTCATTGATTCCTGCACTGTGGCCACACCTAGTTTCACCATCACAGAGTCGGTGTCTCCATAGATGACCTGAAACACATTTGACTTGCATCACTGCATGTTTTTAGTGCAAGGTAAAAACACGTTCATGTGATTAAATACCTTTGCATCTGCCTGGTAACCATTAGAGATTGTGTATCTTGATTCGACAAGCTGTTTGGTCTGTTCAATCATCTGCCTACCAAAGCCAGTGACGCTCTACAGATAAAGAAAAACACTGCCTCTTAAAGCATCTCTGTTTGAAACCATCTGACAGTATTTGTCCATGTGTGAGTGCCGAAACTGACCTGAGAGATCTCCAGACAGGGCAGTTTGCCCACCTGAGCCCCGGTGAACCCGTACACAGAGTTTGCACTGATCTTCAAAGCCAACTGCCTTCCGTCCAGCACCTGCTTTTTAAAGGGGTCTGTCTCTTTCTTCAGCTCTGCCTTCGCCCTATAGGCACAGAGAGTCAAGAGTCAAAATTTGAATATTATATATATTCATATTCAAATCCTGCTAAAAAAAAAAAAAAAAAAAAAAAAAAAAAAATTGTGACTTGGTGAGTTAATGATGTGGCGTTAAAGGGATAGTTCACCTAAAAATGACAATTTTGTCATTAATTAATCGCCCTCATGTCGTTCCAAACCTGTAAGACCTTTGTTCATCTTCAGAACACAAATTCAGATATTTTTGATGAAATTTGAAAGCTTTCTGACTCTGCATAGATAGCAATGCAACTGATGCATTCAAGGCCCAAAAAGGTAGTGAGGACATTGATAAAACAGCCCATGTGACATCAGTGGTTCAACCGTAATGTTAATGTTACACGCATGCGCCTTGTGAATGGTGGCAGAGACTGACACAGAACAGAAGAAACCGTTGAATGAAGTCATTATTATGCAAATAGTATTCTTGTAGCTTCATAACATTGCGGTTGAACCACTGATGTCACATGGACTATTTTAATGATGTCCTTACTACCTTTCTGGGCCTTGAATGTGACAGTTGCGTTGCTGTCTATGCAGAGTCCGAAAGCTCTTGGATTTCATCAAAATATCTTAATTTGTGTTCTGAACGAAGGCCTTACAGGTTTGGAACGACATGAGGGTGAGTAATTAATGACAGAATTTTAATTTTTGGGTGAACTATCCCTTTAAAATAAGTGTATAAATACAGAAGACACAAATTTGAGGCAAAATAATACATTTTTAATTACACTGAACTATTCATCATCAGCAGTGAATAGTTTATTTAACAATCTCCATTCTTTTTAATTGTTGAACTCACTTTTTCCTGGCACTCAGCAGGTTTTCCAGGATCTCAGGGAGAAGGCCCTTCCTCACAGGGCTCTTCACAAACAGATCACCTGTCGGGGTCTTGATGAAATCTTCTGGAGCCAGACTAAAAATGTGCACATGCGCACACACACAATATATAGAGAAAATAAAAGGGAAATAAATAGGGAAAAAAAGGCAGTTTGAAGAAAGTATCACTTTAAATAACACACACACACTTCTCTCACCCGAGTTTGTCCACTTGGCTTTTCTGCAGGAGTGTAGTGTAACATAAATTATGAGCCATCATGATGGAGGGATACAGTGAGGAGAAATCCAGAGTCGCTATAGGAACACTGTAATACCTGTAAACACACACACAGTTTCCACATTGGTGAATCAACTACAAAGCAAATCATCTGCAAAATCTAAATGTTGCTTCAACATTCCCACCTTATTATAGCATTTTTACATTACGTAATATACAAAATATTAGTTAAGGTCATTTATTTATTTTTATTAGCTATCAAAGAAACGACTGCAAGAATCTGTTGTCAGCCACTAGAAAGTCTTTGAAATGAATGAATAACTAAATAAATCTCTCTTAATCTCTCGTTTTTATTGACACCACAGGTGAAAAATTTGGCATTAGAAAGATTTTTTTATTTTTTATTTCATATGCTCACCGAGGATAAAACAGTAATATTGTAAAATATTACTACAATTTAAAAGAACCATTTTCTATTTTAATATTTTCTATACCAATGCCCTGTCTTCAGTGTCACATGATTCTTCATAAATCATTCTAATATGATGATATGCTACTCAAGAAACATTTATTTTTATTATCAATATTGAAAGTTGTGCTGCTTAATATTTTTATGGAAAGTTCAACATACAAACGTTTCATAACTTTATAAGTGTCTTTTTATGTCTGTCACTTTTCATCAATTTACAGACACCTAACTTTTAAACGATTGTGCATTTATGTGATTTTAGATGACCAATTTTTATTTTAGTCCTTAGGATATGCGATTTACATGTTCTCTGATTTGAAAATTAAAATATGATCTCACAGGAAGCGGGTACAAACCCTTTCTCTGGTTCAATGACAGTGGCTCCAGTGTAGTCCTCCCCACCCTCTGTCCTCACCACTGGCATTACCAGATCCTGCTTCATAGCCTATAATTAAGCCATTGAAAATACATTTAAGCATAATGTTTGCTAGGTTTGTTATATTAGATATTAATATTGTTATATTATTACATGTGCAGACCTGTCTCAGGAGCTGTGAAACCACTTTAATCTGCTGTCCACGAGAGAGCAGGTAGGTCAGGGGCACCCCAGTAACTCTGGCCATTTCCATGTAATTAATGACACACATTAACTTCTGCAGCAAGCGCAGGGGCAGATATGCATCCTTCAGACAGTACACAGCCAGACGCCTGCGGGTCTGCTCATTCCCATTCTAATCGGGGAAAAAAAAAAAAAAAAAACCACAAGATAAAGGAAAGACAAGTGTTTTTTTTTTTTAGATTTACTGCTTTAGATGGAGTTGAGGGATCTGATTGGCTATAATAATAGGACAGAGATCTGATTGGCTGCACCTGTAGGTCTGTGATGATAGAATGCTGCACATCCTCCTTCTGCTCCTGCAGAAAATGGAAACTGACGGCGTTTAGTGTGTAAGAGCGCAGTTTATAATCCCTCAGCAACACCTACAACACAGAAAAACTTGGTGAGTCACAGCATGTGCAGTCATGAATCAATATGATGCCACAATTTGAGAGTTTAAGTGTGCGTACCTGTAGTAGGTCAAACTGCACACGTCCCTCCATATTGACTGTTTTGTTCTCTCTGCGGCCCATCTGCTTGCTCTGGAAGCTAGAGTCTTTTAGGACCGATTTAATGCCCCGCACACGGCCCAGATACGGGAACAAACTCACCTACAGAGAGAAAATAATGGCTCACAATACCATTCACCTGCCTGAACTATAATATAAAGCCTTCTGACATGTGCCACCACTAATCCCACTGGGTTTGTTTTCACTTTCCATCACAAAACATAAAAAAGATAAAAATAAATAAATCTTGGTGTAAAAAGTTACTTTTAAGGTTGCAGCTCTGTTGAGGAGGTACGGAAGATCAAAGTTCTGGATATTGTAGCCGGTGATGATGTCAGGATCCACTGTCCTTATAAACTCAGCCCAACTCTGAGATAATCACACATATACATTATTATTATTGCACCATGCACATTTACATTTAAAAGAAAATGCACATCTAAGTATTTCAGTGTAAGTATAATTGCAAGAATCTGAGAGTATGTACCTGCAGTAGCAGTTTCTCTTGAGTGAAGCAGAGAATCTGGGAGCCCACTATACTGGCACAGCTCTGTAAGGTGAAGACCGTCCGGATAAATGGCTCCTTCTCTCCCTGACGCTGCACCATAGAGGCGATCTGAATCACAGGGTCGATCTCTGGCTCCGGAAACACACCTGTAACACACACAAACAGTTCAGTTATTCACACAGCAGGCTATAATACAAAAGAACAAGCACATAAGTGGCACATTGTGGCTACTACTTACTACTTGGAAAGTTAATTTGGTAATGTGTTACACTGACAAATGGGTTGGTATATCTATCTATCTATGTGTATATCTATCTATCTATCTATCTATCTAGATAGATAGATAGATAGATAGATATATATATATATATATAAATAAAAGAGCTGAAGGACAAATTCAAAAAGTGATAAATCCCAATTTGGTAGAAATATAGTTGGGTGGAAAGTATAAAGTTAATTTTATAACTATACAACTAATACTTATACTAAAGTATATGTATTGGTTGTATAACGTTTTCAATAGCATAAAATGAGGTTTTAGATTATTTGATTCAGGAAAAAAAGTAATTGTAACATTTTTAAATTATTAAACAATAAAAATATGTAAAATGTTTTGGTAATTAAATACTAAAAATATATTTGATTGTTAAAGAATATATTATCTAAAACAATGAAAATGTGAACTTGTGGATTGCTAAAGAGTGATAATACTGATACCAAAACTTCCAAAAAGGAAATACTGAGGTCCAACACAATCAGTGTGTCAGATTCACAACTTCGTACACAACTTTCTACCACATGGTTTTACGGGCTATCACTGAAACCAATGCATCAAACGCAGAATAAGCTAAACTAAAAGAGCCCAAACAAGGAGAGAAAACAAAACAAAACCGCAGATAGACCTTTTCTTCCAGCACACTCAATATCAAAGCTCAGGACTCTGAGAGGAGCGATCCTCTGCCACTCTCCTTCAGCTGGATGACTGACCAAGCAATTCCATGCCACATCCACCTCATACTGACACAGCGACACCTGAGAGAGAAACACAGTAAAGACACACCAGATGAACGTGGCAACTCAATACCCATTTCCATCGCTCTAATGCCTTAATTGATTGCTTTTATGTTTTTACCTTTCCAGGATATTTTGAGTCTGTCTGTCCTTCACTCCTCTCCTCCCTCAGCCTGTACTTTCCTTTAGGAAGCTCAATCCAGCAGCAACCGACCACATCACTGTCCACCATGAACCTGCCATCACGTGCACATACAGCAAATCTCACATGCTTTATCGGGTCGAGCAAACAATGTCCACCACACTTCACCAGTTTCAGAAACTTTTAAACACACACCTGATCTCAAAGTCAATGTTGGCTTCATAGGCCTGGTAGCTCTGGGTGGCGAAGTTGGCAAATTTAAAACCCTGCTCAAGAAGACGCTTCGCCGGGGCAATCAGACGCGGCACTGCCATGGTGATGCGCAAGAAGTCAAGAGGTTTGTTTCCATGGTAGTGATACATACCTTAGCACAAATAGGGAAAAGTCAGTCAGCTATAACACATCACAAAAACAGTTTCACTTGCAATATTGTTAAAAAGCTGCGGTCAGTAAGATTGCTAGTTTGAAAGAAAGAAACTTAAATAAATGAATTACTATTAAATAAAGAAATTAATACTTTTATTCAACAGGAAAAGTGAAAAGATTTTCAAATAAATGCTGTTCTTTTGAATTTTTATTGATCAAAGAACCCTGGAAAAAAGTATCACGTTTCTACAATAATATTAGGCAGCATAACTTTTTTCAACATTGACAATAATAAGAATTGTTTCTTGAGCATCACATTGGCATGTAAGAATGATTTCTGAAGGATCATCTGACACTGATAACTGGAATAATGTATTAAATAGAGAACAGTTATTTTAAACGGTTGCTCCACCCCAAAATGAAAATTTTGTTATTAATCACTTACCCCCATGTCGATCCAAACCCGTAAAAACTTTGTTCGTCTTCGGAACACAATTTAAGATATTTTGGATGAAAACCGGGAGGCTTGTGACTGTCTCATTGACTGCCAAGTAAATAACACTGTCAAGGCCCAGAAAAGTATGAAAGACATCGTCACCACACGAATATATGTTTTCTACGTATATTTACGCTTTGATTTGAAAAAAAAAAAAACAGCGTATCCGTGTGGTGCAGCTGATCCAGAAGAGCGTACGCAGTTTGCGTCCAGCGGATATACTCCAAAATGGCGCTACGGTGACGCAGAGTAGACAAATTATTGAATAAAGTCGCTATTTTTTTTCTTTGCGTACAAAAAGTATTCTTGTCGCTTCATAAAATTCAGATTGAACTACTGATGGCAGATGGACTACTTTGACGATGTCTTTCATACTTTTCTGGGTCTTGACAGTGTTATTTACTTGGCAGTCAATGGGACAGTCACAAGCCTCCCGGTTTTCACCCAAAATATCTTAAATTGTTTTCCGAAGACGAACGAATGGGTTTTTTTGGGTTTGGAGCGACATGGGTGTAAGTGATTAATAACAAAATTTTCATTTTGGGGTGGAGTAACCCTTTAAATTATAATAATATCTCACAATACTTTAATTTCTTTAATTTGAATTTTTACTGTAATAAGAAAATCTGGTAGTAAAAGGTAGTGTATACACACACAAATTTACACTAAGATGACTTACTTTCCTTCTTGGTGATGTCCACTGCCAGCACAGTGATGGCTATATTGTCTTTATTGGACCGCATATCCTTCAGTACAGCAGAGTTCAGCTCTCTCTGAAACTCAGCCAAGTGTGCATTTGTAAAACCTAAGAAAGACATAGACATACCATTGAAATCATGAAAGATGTGTTTAATACATCTCAATGACATTGAGCAGATTCCCGTAATTGGCAGCTCACCGTTGGGGGCAGGAACATAGAAATACGGGGCGAATCCATGAACATGGCAGCAGACGCTATTTCCATTGTCCGTCACACCAAACATGCGCACTATGGGCACTTTGCCCTGCACCTGCCCGGGCATTCCAGCCACCGCAGATCCTAAACACCGGACAACAACACACTGAGGCAAAGACCTAGATTATGGATTTATATGTGTGCATTTGTGACAGCGCATGTGCGTCTCACCCAAGTAGTAATCCAGGTCTATCTGCTGGAAAATTAGCGTGTCTGAGTTTGGATGTAGAGGAGGTGCATGAGGTCGTTTCCAACGTGGATTAAGATCAGCAGAGAATAAGTTACCTGAGCAAAAGAGGGTAGATCATGTATGTATACATGTTTTTTTTTTTTTAAGTATGTATAGGTTAGAATGTAGTTGTCTTTTTATTTTGTTCAATAAGATAGTTATGGGATTGGCTTAATTTTTCTTTTTTGTTTTGTTCTGTAACTGTATTCGTGGGTTAATATGTTGTTTTGAATATTTAGCCAACAAACTCTTTTTTTGTGTATAATAATAAATGCAATTTAATTAATTACAAAGAAACAGACAAAACACGTGCTTACCCACTGGAATGACATCATGACCTGCTTGCCCCTCCCCTGACTCCACCTCCATTTCCATTTCATCAAATAGAGCGAGTTCCTCTTCAAACTGGGAGGGGCTATCCTCCCATTCTGTGTTCACTTTCCCCTTCTTGGCCTGTGAAGCCCCACCCATTGCAGGGCCTCCATTGCGTCTTTTAAACTCCATTCTAAAGCAGCCCTGCAAAAACAATGTCAGCTTTTTATGAGCAAATCATACACTTACAAACGCTCACTTCAGTGTTGCCAACTGAATATGTGTTGAACACAGTATTTATAAAGGAATATAACACACGATTGAACGTCTCAAAAATAAAGAATAACATCAAAACCTTAAAGAATAACATTAAAAAGGAGCGCGCGACAGCACTTTAACGTCATTTGCATAAAAGGGACGGGGTTAAGAAAACAAGTGTACAAATTAGTAAAGGGGTCTTTCCAAATTAGCTGCTTAATTGTTTCTTCATAGGTTTGTGGAGTTTGACAGACACGTGAAGTATAAAACAATAGTGATTTGCAAAACGTACTCTTTCACTAGTCTTACTTGGAACTAATTAGAAGCTATTGTTTTTGATGATCTGAGTATCTTTAGTTTGGGTCAACATTATTATTGTATTGTGCATAAATAATCAGCAATATTTGTTTAACCTCTTAAGACCCTGCGTCCTCGTATGAGGACATTATGTTTTAGTGAATTTCTCTGAGACTATACATGCCAGTTTTAAGTCTGGATGTCCTGTACAGAGCACATTCAGGGCTTTTCAGAGATACCAAATGATTGGATGTTTCACTATGACCACTCCCTCTCCTTGGTCTTCAAAAATGTCTGAAATTAATTTAGTGACACTCTTATGTAATTATAATAATATTTTCTAATTATCATTTAAATATGTCTAATTTTTCAATTGTGTGTCATAAATCAACATCTCAGGAAAATGTTATGAGGTTTCAAATCAAAATATGACTTTCTGTTATGAAACAGGATGTTGATTTCATACATGTCCTCATATGAGGACATGGGGACTAAAAGCATGTTTATTACACATTTTGGGAGATACAACAAATGAACAGGGAAAGAAATTATATTTCAATATTCTATGAAATATTATATATTATTATGAAAATCTTGTCAATTATTACTCCTATTATTACACTTCTTTTTTCATTACATGTTGCCCCAAAAACACATTAATATGCAAATTAGATTTAGTTTATAGATACATTGTATATAATGAGCAACCCCGTTTATGGCCATTTTACACACATTTTGCAGAAAGAAAAATGGCATATCAAATCATTCTGTTATAACATCGTTGAGAATCATCTTTATACAAAGTTTGGTTTAAAAAAAAATCCTTAAAACTAAAAATTGTTTTTGCCTATGCATGTTCATTCATGTCTTTTTTATTTTTTCAAAGAAATTGAGTCCCGATGTCCTCTACCGAGGACAGCATAACTTATGAATGAATATCATTTTTTATTTATTTATTTATTTATTTTACATTATTTTTAATACTCTAAACAATGTAAAGACATGGAAAAAAAATATTTTTTTCCTAAAACATTTTTCTCGGGTCTTTTAAGAGGTTAACAAGCAATATACACAACGTACCGGTTATTTAACTTTTGCACACAAGTAAGTTAACGTTATTCTTTCGCTTATAATTAATCTTGACGGATAATTCAGCAAACAAAATAAAATTTAACGTTATTCAGCAACAGAACGATCGCATAATCAAGATTTAGGCTCATAATGTTTACGTTCACATTGCGGATTATTAATTGCTACACTAGGCGAACTGGACAAACAAGCAAAACACGTTAGCAACATGCAAAACACCAAAGAGAGGCAGCAAACACATGCTACATCGCAAAATCAGCTGCATCAGGCAATGTAATGTATTCAGGTGAACTCTAGCCACTGAACAAATGCATAATCTTTCACCTTTTATTCCAGCTCGATCGCTATTACTCCACATACGTACTTCACAAATCTCCCGCCACTTCACAGTAGTCTCCACTCAGTGTCAGTTTCCACCGGACCTGAGCAACATCCGTTTTCCCGGTAAAATTGCGTAAGGGTCCATGAAGGACTGTAATTGGTCGAAATGTAGGAAGTGAATCGGCTGTATATGGACGACGATTACTGCCATTTTGAGAAGGTCGTGTTTGAGACGAGCGATAAAAAACAATGTTTTAATAAATAAATAGATCGAATGTAAGTCAGAATTATAAGCCACAAAATAGACTTTAAAAATTTAAATGCAGCCAAATAGCTCTTTGTACTTTTTCCCGTTTTTATCTAGATATTTATTGGAATACTTTATGATGCTGTTACACCTGAATATGAAAAGGTTGAATATTACCAAAGACTATTACATTCCATTTTATAAAGAATATTAAATAAATCATATGTCGCACAATAATTAATACAAATATTTACTTTACATCTTTATTATACCATGTAAGTCATTAAAAAAGTACTTTATTTAGCATGATACTTATTTAGCATGATACTTATGCCATAGCATAAGCCATAGCATAAGTATAAACATTAATAGTTGTCATAGTGAGGAAAAAATAAAATAATATATCAGTCATGTTAATAAAAATAACATAAAACAATGATAATACCAATATATATATATATATATATATATATATATATATATATATATATATATATATATATATATATACATATATATATATATATATATATATATATATATATATATATATATATATATATATATATATATATATATATATATAAATTAACAGTTACTTTTGTGTCAACAACTCCTCTTCCCTAGATTCAAGAATTTCTGTGTTTGTGCGTATGCACTTATGTGTTGTTGCATTATCTGAAACATAATGCTGTAAATACCCACTCTGCCCTTTCAATTTAAAATGTAAAGTAACCTTCTTTACTATCATGCTTGTGTTTACAGACACAATATTGCCAAGGTAAAGTAATTACAAGAAATAGAAATATACAATATTAAAATTAAAAAAAATTAACAATAATGAATATAGGTAAAGCATAGAATAGTAGAAAAATAGTAAAATATATATGTGACCCTGAACCACAAAACCAGTCTTAAGTAGCACGGGTAAATTTGTAGCAATAGCCAAAAATACATTGTTTGGGTCAAAAGGACCGATTTTTCTTTTATGCCAAAACTCACTAAGATATTAAGTAAAGATCATGTTCCATGAAGATATTTTGTAAATTTCCTACTGTAATTCAAAACTTAATTTTTATTTAGTAATATGCATTGCTAAGAACTTCATTTGGACAACTTTAAAGGTGATTTTATCAATATTTTGATATTTTTGCACTCTCAGATTGCAGATTTTCAAATAGCTGTATCTCGGCCAAATATTGTCCTATCCTAACAAACCATAAATCAATGGAATGATGATGTAATAATGTATAAATCTCAATAAAAAAGACACTTATACTGTTTTTGTGGTCCAGGGTCATGTCTATTAACATATATATAAAATAAACATTTATCGAGACATTAGAACTAAAAAAATCTGTAATATATGTACTGTTCATGCATAGTGTTTGGTTATATTGATCAAGGAAGTAGTTGGTTTCTGAGGGTGTGCAGCTGTTGGAAAATGCGCACAAAACGCAAAAGCCAGCGGCTTCATTACTTTCCCTGCGAGTTGCAAGAGGAAAATAGCAGGGATGCAAATTTTTTCCCAACATTCTGTTTGGCCAATCAAATTCTTCATACAGGTGAGCGCCTATCTCTTGGGGAAGTGAGCGGTGAGGAGGAGATGCTGCTCCTTCATTTACCGAGAGATCAAGGAGGAGGAGTCTGCGTCAGATAAGACACGCCCACACTTCATGACGTACCCTGTCGCGTGCACGCTGTCACCCTGACTGACAGGCAAACAGTCCTATAATACAAGGCTAATTTACGCAGGAGGCCCCGCCCACTGTCAAATCATCCTCCTGGTGATTGATTCCAGCAGATGTGAGGCTTGCGCCGCTGAGCGAGGAGAAGACGCTACCGCAGGGTGAGTGCAGAACTTACTGCTTTTGTGTGTTGTTACTCTGAAATTACAAGTACGTGACTATTAAAACCCGTGGAGGAACATAACCATCCATCTGCAAAGCCCGTGATTCCTGTCACGCGCGGTGCTCGGGTCAAACCCACTTTTACAGCCTGCGCTCGACAGGCCAGTCCGTCCTTCCTCGAGCGTGCAGAGGAAAAGCTTGCGAATTTTTTTGATCGTCTGCACGCGTGTATTTTATGCGCTTTCATATTTATGTCCAGGAAACGCTTTACTTGTTCTGTTGTTATGGTGACTGTGACGTTCTGCGTTTGACTGTTCCTGTATGGTCCGCGCGCACGTACGCTCTTCTGCCTCTGAGTGCGAGAGAGAGAGACTGTTATATGCTGCGTCTCAGTTGTGAATGACAACTCACTAACACCGAGGAATACCACATAGGGGCTTCATAATTCACGTGGGCACTGCGTCAAGGTGTGTTTATGTTGTATAGAGGCATGTATCATGAAGCCTCTCTGGGTTTATAGGGACCATAAGCCTCATCTCTCAATCACTTTCTGTCTTTCTCGTAAAGCAGGCCTCATGTTGCTCAAGGTATGTTGTAAGTGGAGGGTGTGTAAGTGATGGTCTGAATGATTACATGGTGTTGTGATGTATAAAAGGTCATGCCTAGACTTGAGGTGAAGGCACAATGTCACAGTGTATTTGTAGACATCTCAACTTATGATATGATTTGAACATGCACTTGCTCATCGTACTAAATAAGTTTTTTCTTATGTGTTTGTGTGTAAATCTGAGAAAAGGAAGAGCCAATGAGCAATGTTGGAAGATGAGTCACTTTGATGAATTGCTGTTGATATAATATTGTGTCAGGAGAGAATGAGGAAGTGTGTGTGTGTGCGCTTGAAGGTCATATACTGATGTAGATGGCTTTTGGCAGTGGTACATCATTTAAGTTTCACACTTGTATGATGGATATAAGCTAGGCCTACATATTAGTTTAAATGTCAGGAGTTCAATACAAATGAGACTATTAATATAAAAACATGGATAGATTGATTGATATTATTGTTATATTTTATTACCCAGCATGCCACTGGCGCGCAGTTTGTCAGTCACCTCCCTGTCCGGCCTGGAGGAATGGGACGAAGAGTTCGATCGGGAGGATGCAGTCCTGTTCGAGATCGCATGGGAGGTCGCTAATAAAGGTGTGTAATAAAGGCATGTTTCTTTTCTTGGATATGATGTTTCATCATAGACATTTACACTCATACCTTCAAAGATCTACACTAACATTCAAGTTTGGGGTCGGTAAGATTTTTAAAATGATTTCAAAGAAGTCTCTTCGGGAATGCTCATCGAGGCTGCATTTATTTCATTAAATATAGTAATATTGGGAAATATCATAACAGTTTAAAATAACTGATTTCTATTTTAATATATTTTAATATATTTTAAGATGTAATTTATTCCTGTGGTGTAAAGCTGTATTTTCAGCATCATTACTCCAGTCTTCAGTGTCATATGATTCTTCAGAAATCATTCTAATATGACGATTTGCTGCTCAAGAAACATTCATTATTATTGTCAATATTAAAAACTGTTGTGCTGCTTAATATTCCAAACAACATATAAAGTGAATTTTGCATCCGATGACCCCTTTAAGATATTTGTAGCATTGTTACACTGACATGCCATGAGTGCACTAACAAAAAAAAAGTGGTAAAAAGTATCATATTGTAGTTGAACTATAGTATGATACTATAAAATGTATCATATCATAGTTTTTTTTTTTTTTTGGGCATAATACAATGTTTGTTTTGAGCATGGACCTGATACCTGAAATCACCTGATGTCATTTACTCTTTGTGCACAGAAAACAAATAGGACTAGAGGGAGAATACTGTAAGAATGTATTGAAAGTATATTTCCAGTTTATTCTCCTGACCTAATAAAATTTTTAAAACTGTTAATTGTTTTTTACTCTCTGTTAGAATTGAGCACCAAGTGGGAGATAAATAGTTTAAGGGTTATAATATTTGACTGTTTTGCAGTTTATCTTCTGTTTCATAAAAGGTTAAAAGGTTTAAGCTTCAGTAACCAGAGCCAGACTAGTAAACAATTCAAACTGCATTTTACAAAGCCTATTGAAATTTCAACAGAAAGTGTCAGTATACTCAGTAAATATTTAAGACAAGAGGTTTTTGATATAATGTAAGTATTAACCAACAATAAAATGTATAAAAAACGTGTAAAAACACCAATGTATTTTAATCCTAATTATTTTGTAGGAATTAGGTTAGGTTGAACACAGTCTACAATCGTCTACAACTTTGGAAAGGAGAAACCAGATACTGTTGTTGTTGTTACAACACAAAAACCTATACACCACATGACTCAACTGCCAAGCGGTCACAGATACTGTATCCACATACTCAGGGGCGCAAGAGTCATGTGACTCTGGTGTTGATATTTGCTGCACTCTGAATATTATATATTATTGACCGCTAGATTAGATAAAGGTCAAGGAGGTCGAGTTCAAAGGGCTGGGTGGCTTTCTCTTTCCTGGACCTAAACATCTGTTAAAAGTTAACTAACCACTCTCGTTTTGTGGCAGTTGGTGGCATTTACACGGTGATCCAGACCAAGGCGCGTCTGACCTGTGAGGAATGGGGTGAGAACTACTTTCTGGTGGGCCCGTATATGGAGTCCAATGTCAGGACGCAAGTGGAGCTGATTGAACCCTGCGATGCGGCACTCAGGAGAACCATTGATAAAATGAACAGCAGTGGGTGCAAGGTATACACATTCACACACTTTGATAAATATTGAAAAAGAGAGGCATTTTCTAGCTTTAGGTTTGTTCACCTCTCGTTTATCCACACTAATATGTGCACACACACACCACGCTGCCCATTTTAATCTGCTCTTATCCACAGTGAAACCCTAAACCTTCTTTCTGGCGAGTGTGTGTGTGCGTTAAAGGTTAAAGGCTATATCAGTGTCCAGACAGCCAGACTGAGGTCTATGAGTTATTGCAGAGTCACTTTGCCGTCAGCATGAACAGAAATGAGTTTGTATATCACACATCCAGGTTTCTCTTAGAAAATATTAACTAAAAATGTTTGCTAGCTTGTCCAAATGGCTTCATCTGTTGTTTATACACAGTGATGTCTTCAGACTAACAAACCAGGAGTTGCCTTTCCAGTAGTTTGAATTGTGATCATTGAAAAATGTGCAATCTCAGTTTTCAGAATGCTATTTCTGTTGAATGGTATCATTGTAAATCTCTAGCGAAGTGACAAAGTTTCTAATTTTTTTCCTTCCTCTCCCTTCTTCTCTAGGTATATTTTGGTCGATGGCTGATTGAAGGCTCTCCATATGTGATTCTGCTAGACGTGGGCTTCACGGCCTGGTCTCTGGACCGCTGGAAGAGTGAACTCTGGGAGAATTGCAGTATTGGTGTGCCCTGGTTTGATAGAGAGGCTAACGATGCTGTTCTCTTTGGCTTCCTCACTGCATGGCTACTGGGAGAGGTGTGCAGTATTGTTTATATACCGTTGTAGAATTTATTAATATTTTGAAATCGCTTTTATTTTTGTCTTTTCAGTTTTCATTTTTAGTTTGTTTTATTTTTATGTCCTTTTTTTGTTTTATTCGTTCTTTTTATATGTTTCTATTAAGCTTTAATTTATTTTTAATTGAGTTTTAGTTCATCAAAGCTATTTATTTCAATTAAGTTTTGTTTTTCATCTAAAATTTATATTAGGTTTTATCTCAGCTTTATTTTAATTTACAACAACTTTTAAAGAGTTTTAATTTTAGTTAACTATAGCAACATTCTGTCTTTTTGTAATATCTATATTAATATTAATTTTGTGAGTGTAAATGTGCATGTTATTTTCCCAACAAAACTCAATGGGAAAAAAAAAAGTTATAATTATTTAATAGAAATTAAATAACCATGTGCTTATGCCTATTTCTTATTTTTTGATGATACAGTGAATTAAATTTGGACCTTGGAACTTGGACCCCCCCCCACAATATTGTTAATTGTCATTAATTATATTTTGAATATGTTTCAATATGTTTCAGTATGCAGCTCAGTGTGACGAACCTCCTCACATCGTAGCGCATTTTCACGAGTGGCTGGCAGGTTTGGGGCTCGTCTTATGCAGGCAGCGCCAGTTACCTGTAGCAACCATCTTCACCACACACGCCACACTGCTCGGCCGATACCTGTGTGCCGGGAACGTTGACTTCTACAATAAACTTGCTGAGGTTTGTGTGAGAGAATGTGTTTTTGTGGATACATGATACGTCCTCATTACTGTTTATACTGTTTAATCCACACCTCCTCACCAAATAGAATCAGATTTCTTTAGAAAACTTTCCCGTTTTTTAAGCACATATTGGTTTGACACCAAGATGATGCTCTAAATGGATAAACAGATAGAGTTCATGGAGTTAATTTTAAAGAAAGCTTCCTGAAGTACCTGTGGTTATTTCTCCATGTGTAGTTTAATGTGGATAAAGAGGCAGGTGACAGGCAGATCTATCACCGGTATTGTCTGGAGCGCGCAGCAGCCCGCTGTGCACACGTCTTCACCACCGTCTCTCAGATCACCGCCATTGAGGCCGAGCACTTACTAAGGCGGAAACCAGGTGACTCAAGTTCCTGCTTGTACTGTTTTCTCTACATCCTAATGGCAACAAAATGCAGTCATGAATCAGTCAGATGACAGAATTTAAAATGTGCAGATTGATCTGGTATTAGAAAGGAAAGGATTCTGGCTTCATTTCATTACTGTGGATGCTTCCTGATTTAGTTCAAAACTGGACTTTTGCCAGGAAGCTGCTGGTTTTTGACCCTATTTGGTCTATTTGCTAAAGATACCCACGTTCATCTTTCTCTGTCAGATATTGTGACTCCAAACGGCCTGAATGTGAAGAAGTTCTCAGCCATGCACGAGTTCCAGAACCTCCACGCTCAGAGTAAAGCGCGCATCCAGGAGTTTGTCAGAGGCCATTTCTACGGGTCAGAGCTCATAAGACACGCAATCACATTCATGTGTCCATATATATGCAAAACTCTCTCTCATGCATGTTTTCTCTTGTTGGTTTGTGTGCAGGCATTTAGATTTTAACCTTGACAAGACAGTGTTTCTCTTCATTGCTGGACGCTATGAATTCTCAAATAAAGGAGCTGATATCTTTCTTGAAGCATTGGCCAGACTTAATTACCTGCTGAGGGTAAGTATTTGTGTTTTAGGATGTCCATTTGAACACAAAATGTTACAATATGTCACGATGAAGAATCTTTGTTGGAAAAGATTTGAAACAAAATTCTTGTATGTCCAGGTGAATCACAGCGAAGTGACCGTAATAGCATTCTTCATCATGCCTGCTCGTACCAACAACTTCAACGTGGAGACCCTGAAGGGCCAAGCCATACGGAAACAGCTCTGGTAACCATGACAACTGCACTGTGAGGACTGCTAACCTGAATGACACTGTTTAGCTCAACCTACTCGCTTAATATAAACAACCAAGTTCAATTAAGTTATGTTGAAAGCCGATTTATTTTAGAATTATTTATATACTGTTATAGTATTTAATAACATTTTGAATAAGCTTTTATTATTTATTTTAATATTAGTTTAAGTTTTAGTAATTTTGTTATGTGCTTTTGTAATTTATTAGTTTGTTTTTTTTTTAAATATGTGACCCTGGAGCACAAAACCAGTCTTAAGTCGCTGGGGTATATTTGTAGCCATAACCAAAAATACATTGTATGGGTCAAAATGATTGATTTTTCTTTTATGCCAAAAATCATTAGGACATTAAGTAAAGATCATGTTCCGTGAAGATATTTTGTAAATTTCCTACTGTAAATATATCAAAACATAACTTTTGATTAGTAATATGCATTGCTAAGAACTTCATTTGACAAATTTAAATGCGATTTTTTTCAATATTTTGATTTCTTTTGCACCCTCAGATTTCAGATTTTCAAATAGTTGTATCTCGGCCAAATATTGTCCGATCCTAGCAAACCATACATCAATGGAGAGTTTATTTATTCAACTTTCAGATGATGTTTAAATCT
>CM077218.1:43759436-43876936 GCA_039654775.1 Spinibarbus caldwelli | reverse complement strand
ATTTTGGATGCGATTAATCGTTTGACAGCACTAATATTTACTTATGCCAAGCTGTAAAAAAAAAAATAAATTGTCAAAAAAAGAGAACATCTGACAGCTCTGGACAGCTGTCTAAAAACTAGATGTAAATTTTTGTTGACATTTATTCTTACATTTACATAATTCAGGCCACAGGCTTCCGTTACCCGCGGCCCGCCTCAGTGCCCCCGTCTCCCGCCCACTCGCTTCACTCATCTCCTCATCACAGTGAGGCTGAGGATGAAGAGGAAGCATATGATGAAGATCTGGAGGCGGAGAAAGACCGGGTCAACATCCGCCAACCTTTCAACATGCCGAACCGGAACAAGAATCATACAGTTGGTCTTCCTGAGAAAAACTAAAACACACCCCTCCATGCATACCTACACACTCTGTAGCTTATACTGTGAGGCACTTATATACACTGTGACACACACACACGCACACACATAATAACACTCCCTTAAAAGTGAACGTAAAGCCTGCAAACAGTATGTCTGCATGTTGGTTTTCTGAAGAGAAATAAATAAGATATTTAAGTATTTGGTGAGCCATAGTATGTGATTCTAAGACTTTCTGTCGAAAGATTTCTCTGGTGTCTTTCATATGAAGCATAGTAAAAAACAACAACAGAGAGCAAAGGATTAAATAGTAACTAGAGTTATTCAGATGAAAATTCATATGGATTCATATCAAATTGTCATCTAGCTGTGCCAGTGATACCAATTTAAAGCTGAAGTTCAAATGGCCACTGTTAAAAGACAATACAAATAAATGTGAAATGATAAAAATAAACATTACAAACATTATTTTTAAAGAGACCTTTATTAGAATCTCTTTACACAGGAATAGTTTAAGAAAAAAAATCATTATTTATACACTCTTGAAAAAAGCTGTATGACATTGTTCTTCCATGGAACACAAAAGAAGAGGTTTTGAAGAATGCTCATGTTATATTTCTATATACAAAATTAAAACAGGGTGATCAGGGCCAAAAAATTATAATACAAATAGTCCTTAAAACTCGCACTTTAAAGGTCATTGCACACTGAGTCTGAAATTTTCGCATGTTAAAAAAGAAATACGACCTCACGTTGTGTCAATCATGTTTACACACTACCTCCAAAACTCTCGTCCGTCATAAAAAAATCCGGATCAGGTTCGATTTTCTGCGTTTTTGCATCCATAAGCATTTTGATAGGAAAGGATGAGGAATACGAAAAAAAAAAAAAAAAAACGCACGCGAAAATTTTGGACTCCGTGTGCAATGAACTTAAGTCTCCTAAAGTCATACAGTATCTTTATATGAAGAACAGACCCAAATTTAAGCTATTTACTTTAAATCATGGTTTGACAATCACAGTAATTATCACTTTCCCTGTGCAAATTTCAAAGAGCTAAACTTTTCCTTGTGTGTTTCACGAAAGCAAGAAATTTATACAACTTTTAAAATACTTTAGATTGCATAAATGACAGAATGTACTGTTCTGAAAACATTCTTACAACGCTTCACTCACTGCCAGATTTCCCTTCACAGTATTATGTGCTGTCACAAGTGATTATCCAGCACTTTTCTAGGGTTATTTTAAAAAAAACGGTTTAAGTTAAATGACAAGCAATTGCTGTAGCTAAAGCTAACCAGCTAAACAAATACACTGGAACATCATTGGTACTGTAATACAAATATACACCAGCACTGTTCGAGTTTGTCATGTCTGTCACAGCTGTAAAACCGAAATTAAAGTCTACAACAGTATTAACATGACACTTGTTTTATTAATTCATCATGTGCTGCATCGTGTTTTTCTTCGGTTAATTTGTACACTTTCTGCAGCAATCCACTGTTATCAACACAGATATACCCTCCCTCCATGACCCTTGCAGACTGAAAAAAAGACAAACAGAATTTCAGATATATAATAAGACAGAGATATGTAACAGCATATTCGTGTACCATTTTGGACGTTTTGTTAAATTTTAGCAGAACAGAAAGCAAAGAGGACAGTTCCAAAAGATGTCTTTTTATGGCTGCATTCTCTGTGTAAATGCAGATTTGGCTAAGGATGTTCAGTGCATACTGGGGTTTTTGGCAATGCACTACATCAGTTTACTCCATCTGTCTTTCTTATACATACCCAGTAAGCTGCTCCAGAAGGAATTGTATGTGGCATTTCCTGTTACAGCTCCCAGTTTGGCGGGGTTTTGTCTCACTGTTTTCACTGTGAACCCATCTGGACCAGTTATCTCAACCTCCACAAAATGGTAGTCTGATAATCTGGAGAGAAGGGGAAAGAGAGATTCCGGTAACGCTCGCATTACAAATCCTATAGCTCATACTAAAGGTTAGGGATTTGAACAAAACCCAAACCTTAAGTATTACATTTTCTTTACTTGAGCCACCTAGCAGCATGATAAAAGTCATTCTGAATCCTTTAGATATTACAGGACACAGCAATGCCCAAGCACCACCCAAAAAATTGTGGCAAGCACCTCTCCAATTCATATAAGAAAGCTTAAAAATCTGTTTTTGATCTAGTTTCCACAATGAAACCGAAGTAGCGACATATCTTTTCTTCTGTATTGTGACATACATCCGAGTGGAACAGATTATCAAAAAATAAAAATTATAGGGCGGGGACTATCAGATGGTTGTTGATCAGATGAAGGCAGATCTGAATGCGAGTCTGCAGTCGATTGTAAGAAGGGAGCAGAGATTAAGCTGACTAAATGATTGGAGAAGTCTGGCATTTCACCATATTTTGATTAAGAATTACAAGCTTGAATAAAGAAGAAAAATAGAAACATGCATGAATGAGTCATTTACAGTAAGATCAATACGTTTTAATTTCATGCCAACTTTAAAAGTGACCTGATCTATGTAAGTTTTCTGGAGTTTTTAGTGTAAAGGAAAGGTTACGAGTGTTAATGTCAGATTTTTGAGGTCCAGTTTGCGACTCACGCAGTGTCTGAGACGATTTCTTTAGTAACCCCA
Organism: Spinibarbus caldwelli; assembly: GCA_039654775.1. Taxonomy (NCBI): domain Eukaryota; kingdom Metazoa; phylum Chordata; class Actinopteri; order Cypriniformes; family Cyprinidae; genus Spinibarbus; species Spinibarbus caldwelli. The sequence continues at coordinate 43,873,926 of CM077218.1, read as the reverse complement.
TTGAAGCCCAACTTTGATGCTGCTATGGCCACAGCTGCCATAGCGTTTACATTATTTGGGGCGATGGGGCAGAGCTCTGCTACTGAGCCGTGGTACAAGACCCGCCTCCCCTCTCCCTCCGTCCAATCAGAGAGCAGACCACCAGTCAGCTGAAAGCAAGAAGGATGTTTAGACATTCTGATGGAGAGAGCCTGCAAGAGAGACATTTGAAATGTATTTTCATACATTTTCATGTGGAAGCGACAATGGAACTTATGTTGAACTTTAGTTTTGGATAATATTTAATATTTTTATTTAAGCAGAGCACCTCTCGGAAATAAATATTTTTTTCTTATGGACAGATTTAATTTTGAACAGTGCTTTGATTCCTTGTATTTAAAAATAATTATAAGAAAATAGTCTTACCCATAAAGTTCCACTGTCATTCATTTTTTGAATATCTTGGCCACCCCATAATGCACTACTGGGCACATAAAGTGTTTTCCCATGTTGTTTTGCAGCAGTGCGAAGATCTTGCTCAAGCTGGGGGTCAGAGAGGGCAGAAGGGCTGCCCACCTGAGGAAGGGAAAAACATGATTAGAGACAGTTTTAACAATTACTTGGGTAATACAGCTAATTATCATCATGAAATAAATGTAAATACTAAGGCAGACAAGACAGGATTTCAGGTGATAATATAAAGGTAAACAATTAAGTTACCAGGAAGTGAGCATGTGACAAATCTGAGCCCAAACTCTTTAACTATCATTGGATGGCACACCTCCACTATTACATCAGTGTCTCTGAAACACCAAAAATACACATAAAACACCTGTAAGTGCCACAGTAATGGGCTCTGTTTTGCCGTCTCTCTTCCATTTAAACAAATATTCAACATGTGCATGCAAACTTTATACAGGTGCATCTCAATACATTAGAATGTCATGGAAAAGTTCATTTATTTCAGTAATTCAACTCAAATTGTGAAACTCGTGTATTAAATAAATTCAATGCACACAGACTGAAGTAGTTTAAGTCTTTGGTTCTTTTAATTGTGATGATTTTGGTTCACATTTAACAAAAACCCACCAATTCACTATCTCAACAAATTAGAATATGGTGACATGCCAATCAGCTAATCAACTCAAAACACCTGCAAAGGTTTCCTGAGCCTTCAAAATGGTCTCTCAGTTTGGTTCACTAGGCTACACAATCATGGGGAAGACTGCTGATCTGACAGTTGTCCAGAAGACAATCATTGACACCCTTCACAAGGAGGGTAAGCCACAAACATTCATTGCCAAAGAAGCTGGCTGTTCACAGAGTGCTGTATCCAAGCATGTTAACAGAAATTTGAGTGGAAGGAAAAAGTGTGGAAGAAAAAGACGCACAACCAACCGAGAGAACCGCAGCCTACTCAATAACAACTGTAATTCTGTAAACTCTAGAACATCAAACGAGCATGCACTAGATTTGCTTTTATATCCCCCCACACATGCTCTTGATTCAATCTTTGGCTCCTCCCCTTTTCCATTTTCTCCACCTCTCTTGTCAGTGTCCAACTATATACTCTCCTTTATCTCGAACACACTGATCTCACCGACACAATCTGTCCTCACAACCTTCACTCACCTGCTAATTCCTCACCTTTTCTCTATTTATCACCCTCTCTTTCTTCTCGATGTCCGTCGATCTCTCTTCTCTGTTTGAACTTGAGAGACTGTGGGATAGAGCAGGTTAAAGTGCATGTCGGCCAGGATTGTTAATGATTAGACTCTGTCTGAATCCATTGGCTTTGGATATTTCAAAGGAGCGCTGCCTATTATTCATGATGGAAACAGTGATACTGAAACAGGATATTTTATTTTTTTAGTTTTAGTTATTTTAGTGTCTTTGAGATACTATTACGTTTTATTAGTAGTTTGATTCATTTTAGTTTTTATATTCTGCATTATTTTTTTTGTTAAAGGTTTAGTAATTTTAATGTTTTTATCATTTGTAAAATTATTTTTATTTTTTAAAAATATGTCTAAATAGTTTTTATTTTAATGTTAGTTTTAATTTTACTTTAGTTTATTTTAGTATATCAAGTTTTTAAAAAAATATATTTTAATGCATTTTTTCATTTACTTTAGGCTATTTCAAGTAACAAAAAATCTACACTAAGAAAAAATGTTATATTGTTATATTACACTTTTAATGACAAAAGTATGACAATAATTCCCCCTTTTTATATCATAACACTGCAGCTCTGTGGCGCCCTCAAGTGGGTAAAAGTGGGGGACATGGCAATATCTCCAGAATTGCAACAGATTTTACAACCATGCTGTTAAAACCACTAACAACTGAGAAGCTAATGATCAATAAGAATTAGACCGAATAAGTATTATAGTAATTATTAGAATAATTACAAGATGTAAAAAAAAAAACAACAAAAAAAAAACATTATATTTATAAAAATGATATGTGGTGTCTATCCTTACTGACACCTCCTACACGTACATCAAGAAAAGCTAATAAAGTGAATGAGCTGAAAGAATTTGAAAAGACATAAAACAGACTGGGAAAGATCATTTTCTAGCATTAATTAAAAAAAAAACAAAAAAAAAAAACGGAAAGTTTATCTCTCTGAACTTGTCTCAATCATCAAACCTTTGCTCTTAGCGATGATGTCACTACAGGGTAATAGGCCATAATACAGAGAGAAACATAGGCAGAGAGAGAGAGACAGCCACAGAAACAGGGAGAGAGAGAGTGAGGGGTGTACGTTGTTTATGACAGAACAATCTGACAGATAACGCATCACTCATAATGGTCCAAAGTCCAGACCTACCCCAGCCAGTGAAACACCCTGGCATACATAGTTGACAGAGGCATTACAGATCTCCCAGCTGTGGAGTAGGTGGCCCACATCTGAGGACGCTGCGTGTATGACTGTTTAGGCCAGAAGAGAGAGATGGACATCCTGGAAACAAGTGCTTACGACCGCAGACAACGCAGGAACACGGTAATCACAGCAGACACACACCTGCGCACAAATACACACACCTGTGTTCTGTTCTTGTGGGCTTATTTGTGCACTTCTATTACATCTGGTTTACTCATTTAGATCCACATTTAGTCACAAAATCATTTTTCTAGCTTAAGACCACAATCATATCCTGTGTGATTTTCTTTTATAATAAAGATATTTGCATTTAATGTTTAATAAAAGTGTTGTAATACTGATTAAAATGCAGACTGTTTTTTTTTTATTAATAAAAATCATGCCTGCATTGTTTTCATTCTTTTCTCCATCTCTTCTTTTCCAGACCTGTGTACTGTTTCTTTATCTCCTCCCTTTTTTTGCATCCTGTGCCATATACTTCTACCTGTGGATCCCAGACTCCGCCCCCTCTCTTCTGGCTGCTGGCATTAAGACCACTCCCATCCTCTGTCTGGTCTTTCTGGTGCTCAGCTATAATGGAGGGTGGAGTCTAGTGGGCGTGGCTGGAGGGTTGCTGCTCTCAGCAGGCGGAGACTGTTGCCTTATTTGGCCAGAACTTTTTATCCATGGTAAAGGTTATTTCTTCCTGTCCCATATCTTTATTTAAGGCTATCAGGGTTACTGATACAAAGCCTACCAAAACCTCCAGGTCATATTTCACTATAAAGGAAAAAAGGAATAGACTTTTTTGACTTTTTGTACTTTCTTACTATGTTAAGACACAAAAATATATATTTTTTATTATTATCATTTAAATTGTGAAGTATTTGTGTATCACATTATTAATTTTATTCTGTTTTTATTTTAAGCCTATGTGTGTGTGTGTGTGTGTGTGTACGTTATTACAGTAATAAGAATAAAATGAGAATCACCTTTCAGAATAATGGAATTTTCCAAACAAATTGTTAATAATAATAATAATAATAATAATAATAATAATAATAATAAATTAATATGTATTTATATTCATATCTGTTATTATATTTTCTTTTTGGTTTACTGTACATTTTATTTCCATTTTAATATACACTTTTATAACAACTGAGTACTTATTTTAATTACTAATTTCTCCATAGCAGTGTTGTTGTAGTATTAATAGTTTGAATTAGTTTTTATTTTTATATTTTTCATTTTTCAATTTAATTTTAGTTTTTATAATTTTGTTGTGTTCTTGTAATTTTAATTTTTTAAATTATGTCTGTATAGTTTTTATTTATTTTAATTTTTAATTTGAGTTATTTTAGTACATTAAGTTAAACCAAATAAAAATGAGAAATGTTTCAATGGCACCTATCTGACATAAAATATGTTTATACATGTGTGTGTGTGTGTGTGTGTGTGTGTGTGTGTGTATGTGTGTATGGATACATATAGTTTTTTATGGTTGTAGTTTTAGTTAACTAAACTCTGCCTCAGTCTTATCTCTGTCTTCTTTTTTATTTTTTTTAGGAATGGGCTGTTTTGCTCTGGCTCACTTACTTTATTCTATTTCCTTCCTGTCCTCTCGATATTCTGCAACATCTTCGTCTTTCTCATTCTTTATCCTCTACCTCATCCTGTGGTTGTTCGGCATTGGAATGTATGCTTACCTGGTGCCCTTCCTACGGCGTGATCCAGAAGCTGACCTTCTCGTCCCAGCCATAGGGGGCTACATGCTGCTCATTGTCCTCATGGCCACACTGGCTGCCCGTACACGGCGGCCGCTCATCCTGCTGGGCAGCCTCGTCTTCATGGCTTCTGACCTCACGATTGCACTGACAAAGTTCAATGTCTTTGATGTAGAGTACAAAAAGCACATTATTATGACAACATACTACCTGGCACAGCTGATGATTGCGCTGGGTGACGTGAAGGCAGTGCTGGAGGAGAATGCTGATGATATCCACAAGTGGAAGAGATCATAAGACTGCTGTTGATGACTGATGTTGGTTCAGTGAAAGGTTGATCACTGTATAAAATGGGGCCACCACTTTGGATAAACCTGTGTCTGTTTCACAGTAAACGCACAACTAGTGTGGACATGGCTTACTGTACATCCCTAAATATAAGAAATATTACACAGTCTGACCTATCAACTAAGATTTTCATCTAGCTTCACTACAGCAGATGAACTCGGCCTAACAGACTCTGTGCTGAACTGAACTGATTTGATTACATTTGAAACAACTGTATGTAGTTTTACCTATCTTTGCGACTTTGGAGCCCCCAACACTTAAGTGAATGGAATCCACTGTCGTAAATACCACTGTCACTGTTGCTGCCGTAAAGCAATCCACCCTTTTTGTGGAATTTCAAACCCGCTCAACAAAAAAATTACTTATTCCCAGAACAGACGTTTAGTGCGAGTGTGAGAAAGAAACAGAATTCCTTTTGCCTTATTAGAAGTCACTATACCTTCAGAATGAGTCTGAAACTGGTATTTCAAGGTAATAATCTGAAATACAGTTGCTAAATGCATTAGGCAAGGCAAGTTTATTTATACAGCACATTTCATAGTGGTAATTCAAAGTGCTTTACATAAAAGCAAGTGAAATAGTCATTAAAAAAAAATAATCACAACAATAAAAACAAGGAAATTATATAAAAATTGATTTAAAATGAATTTAAAACAGTTAAGAATAGAAAATAATTATACATAAAATACAGTGCAATTAGTTCAGATGTAGCACAGTGCTTATTCAACAAATGCACAGCTAAACAGATGAGTTTTGAGTTTGGATTTAAATGTGGCTAATGTTTTAGCACATCTGATCTCTTCTGGAAGCTGGTTACAACTGCGGGTGGCATAATAGCTAAAAGCGGACTCCTCTTGTTTTGTGTGAACCCTTGGTATTTCTAACTGACTCGATCATAATGATCTGAGTGGTCTGTTAGGTTTATATTCAGTGAGCATATCTGCAATGTATTTAGGTCCTAGGCCATTGAGTGATTTATAAACGAGTAAAAGTACTTTAAAATCAATCCTAAATGTAATTGGAAGCCAGTGTAAGGACCTGAGGACTGGTATGATATGCTCAGATTTTCTGGTTCTAGTCAGAATCCTGGCAGCAATGGTCTGCTTTGGGAAGGCCGGTGAGGAGACCATTACAATAATCCACCCTGCTGGTGATAAAGGCATGAACAAGTTTCTCCAAGTCTTGACTGGAAACAAAACATCTAATTCTTGCAATGTTTTTGAGATGATAATATGCTGATTTAGTTACTGCTTGACATGACTACTAAAACTAAGGTCTGTCCAGAATCACCCCAAGATTTTTGACTTGATTTTTAGTTGTTTGACCCCTAGAGTCAAGGTATGTATTCACCTTGAGAACTTCATCTTTGTTTCCAAACGCAATGACTTCAGTTTTCTCCTTGTTTAACTGAAGAAAGTTCTGGCACATCTAACTGTTAATTACAACTGTTAAGTGTTAATTAAATCTTTTATTTTTTTGTCCAATACACATATTTATGCTCATTTGCTCCACACTGAACCCTTGCTAGTTTCTAGAGTAGAGATGAGTCTGTCGAACTTGTGCAGAAGTAAAGCAGATAAAGTCACAGTGTTACAGATGTGTGTTTATTGACTGATTCATTGTACTCTCATGGTGTAGGCAAAAGAAAAACGTCAAAATAAAATTCTGTTGACTTTATGTGATGAATATAGTCTATCAGTAGACATATAGGCTATTGTTTTGGTGTTTTATAACTTATTTTTGAAGCATGCAGTGGGGTCCAAAAGTCGGAGACCACTTTTAAAATAAAACAAAATTAAATAAAAGCATAGCGAGAAATTCTCAACTTCGTGTGTTTTTAAAATCAGCCATTACCATTTGGTGATCAATTTTACAATAGAATTTGTAAAATAACAACAAAGTAAAAAGCATTTTACTAGTTTGTGGGGGAAAAGTAGCTTAATGTTTTGGATCTAAATAGACTAAATTATTATGAAAAGTAAATTCATAATGTTATTAAACAAACCAAAAATAAAAAAATAAAAAATAAAAAAATATAAAAAATCAAACGTTCGCACAGCGCCATCTGTAGTTAATGTTGTGTTGTGTATGAGAGAGTTCCCAAATCACACCAGAACGGAGAGGCTTCTCTGCGGTGAAGTTGGTCCTCACGACAGGAATGAATTTGTACTCGTTTAATCTGTGAATGAATAATAGAGATTTTGGAAACATCACAGGCGTTTTTGGGTAATGAAGAAACGTTCATATCCCGACGCTAGGAGGATATTAGTGAATAAACAACAACTGGTGAGCAAATTTTCAAAGGAAAATTAAAAGAAATAATCTCTACAATATAAATACAACGTGTTCAAACCACCAGCATTTATAAAGCGAGTTTTCATCTTTTCTGTCTGGTAAGTAGCCTATACCCCTTTTCCAATTAAGTTCCTAAACTTATTAAACATATTTATTGAATATAAAAATTGAATATAGCTTAATAAATATATAGTGCAGATTACACACACACACACACACACACACACACACATTTATATATATATATATATATATATATGTATACTGACTTTATTAGTATTTGTATAGAGATAATGAATGATAACATTATTGGACTGTCAAAGAATGATACATTGAACAAAGCAAATAATCTATACAAATCAGAGGTGTACCAATCGTTTTGTTATTATTTCTTATTCATTCCTGTACATCTGAAAAATATAGGCAAGTGTGTGTCGTAACAAAACCAACGGTTGCTTGATAGTAATTAACCTAACAAGTGCCCATTTATCCTCAAAATAACTCCGCAATCAGCAAGCATAATGATAGCAGGGTGTCAGTTGTAATGACTTGTTGTTTTCTTCCTGTTTCCTGTTTGCTTTTGGAGTCTTGAGCTGGTGTGCTTTTCCTCCTCCTGATGTTCAGCTTCCTCTGGGAGGGTCATGCTGTGGCCAGCTGCCTTTCTCTCACTTTCATGCTTCTTCTGCACATCTTGGATGTGTGTATGTCAGAGTCCCACCACGCAGAATGCCCAGAGAACTGCTTCTGCTCGGAGAGTGTCGACGGTGGGCTGATGGTCCGTTGTAGCGACATGAACTTAATTGCGGTGCCACATGACCTTCCGAACAACACACGACATCTATACCTAGACAACAACTTGCTTCTTACCATACCATCTGATTCATTTATAGGACTCCCACTGCTTTTCAAATTAGATCTTTCCCACAACAGGTTGGTCCATCTGGAGCCTGGAGCCTTTCGAGACCAAGCAGACTCGTTAAACAGCCTGGACCTTTCTTTTAACCTGCTGGAGACACTGGACCCCGAGGCGTTTGGTGACCTCAGAGCCCAGACTAACCTCTCTCATAACCCCTGGCTGTGTGACTGCCGTCTGCAGCTGGCTATGCCACAGCTGCTCTTAGATCCCTCCTCCCTCGCTGAGGTGGTGTGCAACACTTCTGAACCTGAGGAGTTGGGAGCTCAAGGTATGCCCTTCATCCTGGTAGCGACTGATCTTGACTTCTGCGCAGCACTGCAGAGGACCACTGACGTTGCTATGCTCATAACAATGTTTGGCTGGTTTACAATGGTTATATCCTATTTAGTGTACTATGTGAGGCACAACCAAGAAGATGCTATTCGCCATCTAGAGTATCTCAAGTCTCTCCCAAACAGGCAGGGCAGATCTGGGGAGTCACTGACACGTAGCACCTGGCTGTAACGTAAATAAGAAAAAAAATACTGAAACCACTTTAAAACTTTTTTAGAGCGATAAGATGAAAAATAAAGATTCTTTCATTGTGCTCATTAAGGGGTTAGTTCACCCAAAAATGAAAATTCTGTCATTCATTACTCATCCTCATGTCGTTACAAATCCATAAGACCTTTCTTTCATCTTCGGAACACAAATTAAGACATTTTTGATGAAATCCGAGAGCTTTCTGACCCTCCATAGACAGCAAAGCAACTGACAGGTTCAAGGCCCAGATAGGTATTAAGGACATCATTAAAATAGTTCATGTGGCATCAGTGGTTCATTCTTAATTTTATGAAGCTATGAGAATATTTTTTTGCCGGGTTCTACAGCAGAACGCTGGGTTCTGCGTTAGCGGCACCACACGCATGCATGATAATGTCATGAACATGCGAAGACTGACAGAGAAGAGAAGAAATTGTTGAATAAAGTCATTATTTTTGTTGTCTATGCGCACAAAAAGTATTCTCTTAGCTTCATAAAATTAAGGTTGAACCACTGATGTCACATGAACTATTTTAACAATGTCCTTACTACCTTTCTGGGTCTGGGAATGTGTCAGTTGCGTTGTTGTATATGGAGGGTCAGAAAGCTCTCGGATTTCATCAAAAATATCTTAATTTGTGTTCTGAAGATGAACAAAGGTCTTATTGGTTTGGAACGACATGAGAGTGAGTAATTAATAACAGAATTTTTATTTTTGGGTCAACTATCCCTTTAATGTACAGTGTTTCAAAAATGCTATTTGAATGCTTGGATTTGTCACTTGATTGTTTTGTGCTGTTTCAGTAAATCACTTTTATATGTGTCTTTATTAAGTTTGAAATATGCATAAATAATTTTTTTTTTTTTTTTTGCTTTTTAGTTTATATTTGTTGGCTTTGAGTTATCTGTAAGTTCTTAATGTGGATGAAATTTATTTTGAGCAGATATACACCTTTATGTTCTCTTCTATAAAAACAGACCAAGATATTCAAGACTCATCCTGCACTACACAGATATCATAAACTCTCAAGAATGAAAATGTCCCTCCCACAAATACAGCGTGCCATTGACTAGCAGTAGCAGCTAGCAAATCATAGTTCAAGGCTTCATGTTAAAAAGAGAAGATCTCTTTGATGTAACCGTAAAAAAGAAAAGAGTAAATAGTAAAAAAAAAAAAAAAAAAAGTCTTTAATGGTGTTGTGCAATATGCATTGAAAACAACTGAGAATGTATGTTCATTCTTGATATTTTGATACTTTGTTAACCATTTCTTTCGGACAAAGGACCGGCTGAAAAAGAGGTATAGTCATGTTAATTTTTATATGAGTGAAAAAGCTTTTCTTAAAGACTTCCTTTGGTTAAAGAATGTGCCTTTCCAAATAAGAAACACACGTTGTACATATATTAGATCCTGAGAGGTTTTTGCAGGGTTTTGTTTCTCTTGCACAACTTAGACTTCAATAACCCTGCATGAGATTATGTGTATCGTACTGTATCCAGTTGAAATAAAGAGAAATACTCATCTGGGCTTGGGTTCAGTACTTCTAAGAAAGGTAAGGAGAGTTGGATTCAGATTACATTCAATAACTAAATCACATTTGCAATCAGGACTCTAACTCTAACACAGCCGGAGGAAGTGTTTCTCTGTGTTCCCCTAAGAGGAAGCCCTGAGACTTTTGGAGGCGCAGATATCTGTTGGAGGGCAACACTTGACTGAGCTTGAGCACTTCAGATGTCAGCAACATTTTTTTGTGACTGTTGTTTAGGCCTGTTAGGCAGGACAGGCACCAACACCTGCTCCCCATGTGTGACTTCTGCCATTAATATTATTGGTTGAATATGTCAGTCAAGATCTTTATGATATTTAGGCCCTGTAGCTTAAAGGATTAGTGCAATCCTGAATTAAAATTTCCTGATAATTTACTCACCCCCATGTCATCCAAGACATTCATGTCTGTCTTTCTTTAGTTTGGAAATTAAGGTTTTTGTGGAAAACATTTTAGGATTTTTCTCCATATAATGGACTTCAGTAGTAGCCTATGGGTTGAAGGTCCAAATTGCAGTTTCAATGCAGCTTTAAAGGGCTCTACACTATCCCAGTCGGGGAATAAGGGTCTTATCTAGCAAAACGATTGGTCATTTTCTAAAAAAAAAAAAATTAAAATGTATATACTTTTTAACCACAAATGCTTGTCTTGCACTAGCTCTGTGAATAAAAGCCTAAAAGCGAAAGTAAAATAGGCGGGCATGAGCCAATTAATTTGAAAATACAAAAATTATAATTAATAATAAAATTTTAAATTAACACTAAAATTTAATTTTAAAATTAAGAACTAAAATTGAAAAGAAATTTGGGGCAACATCATCTTGGTGAAAAGCTCTTTTGGGAGATCTGTACAGTGTTCTGCGAACTTCAAACAAGTGAAAATCAATACAAATGTGTGTTACAAACATTTAACATATCTAGACGTTAGAGTCTTATTCTTATAGCCTATTATTCTTCTATTTTTCTTGATCGAGTATGCCATCCACATACATTCTGACTGCTTACTGCAAGACAAAAAATTCACCATACACCACAAGTGGAATATTCATCACACAAGTGGAATATTCATTTAAGTTCAACTTTATTTTCACTATTTCTTGCAGTGTGAAATCCCTTTAAAGTTTTTTCCATGTGCAGTCCACTTACACATAATAGCCTTTTGCACATAATGTATATATTTTAAACAGTGTAGCAACAGAAATGCTAATTAGACACATACATTATATGAACTGCAACACTAAACAGCTACTGAGTGTGTCACAATCATGTTAATGTAAAACACTGTGTTTAGAAAAATCAGCTTACTCTACTCAGATTACCATCCATTGTTTTGATTTTCTTAATGTTTTCTTGAACACTTTCTTGAAAGGTTCCATGGATGTTAAAGGTTATTCATGGAAATATAGATGCCAATAAAGAACCTTTATTTTTAAGAGTGAATAAAAGAGAATAAATGTTCTAGCCTATAAGCTATAAGTTATAATTATAGGCTAATTATGTAGTATAAAGCATAATATACTCAATATATTGTTTTTTTTTGTAGAATTTCAAAGTTTTTTTTTTCTGTACCCACAAAATCAGAAAAAAACAATATGGGAGATGAAAGACCAATAACAAAGCTCAATGTCTCCACCACTAAGGATGAGGAGGAAATACTGGGAGCTCAAGGTTATCAGCTCATCAGTGTTGACCTCAATGAAGGAACTGGTAAAAACCGGGTCTTTCTTTGGTACAAGAAAGAGTGTGGCTTGAAACCTGTGACCAGGATCCAGTTTTCATTCAATGACAGAATGAAGTCCATTCTGGCTGATGCTGGGTATGAGCTGGTGGACAAGGGTCTGAATGCAGGATCTGGTGGAGATCCCATCTTCTTGTGGTACTTCTACAGCAGCACTGAATCTGACATTCCCATTGTGAACCTCGAGGTAAGCAAAGATGCCAAAGAAGAACGTGATCTTCTGAAAGATGGCTGGGAGAGACTGGGCTGTGATCTGAACCGTAAGGTCGGAGGAAAGTTCATCTACCTGTGCATGAAGAGAGAGAAGCCGAGCTAGATCTATGAGATCAAAGCAGCTGTTGACTTCTCTTGTGATGGGTATGTTCGAGCAGGGCTACACTCGTGTGGATGAAGACACCAATCGTGACGCTGGTGGAAAGCATGTCTTCCTCTGGTATCGCCGCTCAACTGAAAAGAGCAAAGCTCTCACTGCTCTTAACGTATCCACCTCCCCCCAGGAGCAGGCAAAGCTTCAGGCTGAAGGCTTCTATATGGTTGTTGCGGGTCTCATTGAAGGAGCCGGTGGAAAATATGACTATGCATGGTACAGGAAAGAAAGATGTGAATCGCAGATACAAGCCATGGTTCTACTGATTAACCCTGATGCCTGGAAGGAGTATCAGAAAGCTGGTATCAACTTTGTCAAAAAAAAAAAAAAAAAAATCTGAATGAGGGCAACAAAGGCTTAAAAATGTATATAGCATACAAATGAAGGATGGAAGGATTCTTCATAGCAACCTTTGTGTTGCTTCAACAGAGCAACCATACATTTGTGTTGGTGTTTTATTTTCTTTCTTTTATATTCATTCATTCATTTTTTACATTTTTAATATGTGATTTAAAAGTCATTCTTTAAAGCATATTGTGACTATGGCTGTTGTAAAACTCTCAATCTTTGTGTTTTTGGGATGTATCTAGCAATATGTTATATGTGCACTGTCTCATTACATAAACATATTTTAGGGTCATATTAACCCCAAAATACAAAAGAAATTCAGTAGTGATTTTATAGATACAAATGAATTCAAAGGCCTTTTAGCATTTTTGGATGTGCATTTCAGAAAGGGTAATGTATGACATTATTACTAGGAAACTGCAGCTTTTTTTTGGGCATTGAGGGCTTATTAGGTAATTAAGATTAATAAATTGGGGGGGGGGGGGGGGGGGGGGGCTTACTATGTAATTGATATTAATAAATATCAAGGGTATATTAGGTACTTGATATTAATAAATTAGCTTCCACATACTATAGACTAAATCAGTACATTAATGGTTACAGGTGATGACATGCAAATGTAAAAGGCAAAAAAAAAAAAAAAACTCAAAATACACAAACTTTAATATTAAAAAAAGGAGCGGTCGATGAACTATTCATAATAAGCATTAAGCACTTGACCCCAGTTTGTTTCAGATTTACTTTCCTTTATGAAGTGTACCGTAAGTTGCTTTGGATAGGAAAACGTCTACTAAATGAAAAAATGTGCACATTATGTCAGTGAGGTGGCAGAACAGCTTCCCACAGAGCACACAGGGCAGCTCAGGTTTATGACCATGGACTGTTGTAAAACATTGTTTCCTTTTTGCATTTTTTTTTTCTTTGACTGTTTGTCACTCTTGTGAAGTCCTTTAGCCTTCTTGCATTCCTTGGTTGTAACAAGTGGTTATTTGAGTTACTGTTGTTATAACAAAAGGGAATCTGGCATGTGAGGCTCTTGACAAAAAGTTGATGTGTCTATGCCTACATACATAATCCACTGAAGTACCGATCATTCAAATGAAGTGTTATATGTTATAATGCGTTATGAAATAAAGCTGACATTACAACAAATACAACAAATGCTTTGGTGAGATTTTTGTGACATTTGTGTACCTGTCCTTAGGACATATCTAGTGTACGTTATGCATGCACTACAAAATAAATAATAGTGATTTATGAATACAAATGAATTCAAAGGCTTTCTAGACTTCTTGGATGTGCATTCCAGAAAAGGTCTTGTATGACATTGTTATTAGGAAACTAAAGCTTTTCTGAGAAAAAAAATGGCTCTTCTCCTTCTTGGGTACTTAATATATTAGGTATATTAATATATTCCCCACTAAATCAATATTAAAAACACCAACCTGATATAGTGTTCAAAAGGGAGGTTAAACAATGTGCCTTTTTAAGTGGGACACACATGTGGTACATACCATATTATATGAGCCCTTTGTGAGAGACAATATCTGACAATACCTGAGATTATGTAAAAAATATTATTAATATTCTATCTAATTTGAAATACTGATCTGGGCTTAGGTTGCAAAATTGAGGCAGCTATGAATATTACTCGTATAAGATGTCAACTTTTAAGAAGAAAGTGAGAGTTAGATTAAAATTACACCTAATTACTACATCACCTTGCAATCCAGACTCTTTATACAGCCAGAGGAACTCTTTTCCTTCTGTTCCCCTGAAAGGCACAGATATCTGGTGAAGGGCGACACTTGACTGAGCTTCAGCTCTTCAGATGTCAGTGTCATCTTTGATCACTGTTATTCTGGCCTGGTAGACATGACAAAGCAACACCTGCTCCCCATGAGTGGCATCTGCTAATAATATTAAAGTCTGAATATGCTTATCAAGGTCTTCATGATTTTTAGGCCCAATAGCTATACTCTGTATATTAATTAAAGGACATTCTGTTTAATTTATAGTCTTTTTGAATGGTTTCATAAGTGTCTCCTTTACTGATAGGCCTATTGATCAGCTGTTTTAGAGATTCACAAAATTCTATGAATCAGTTACTAAGGGGCAGTGATGGGCAGTAGCGTCGCTACAAGTAGTGACGCTACTAGTTTAACTACATTTCTCAGTAGTGTGGTGGTAACGTCGCTGTTTTCTGAATCAAATAGGTTTTCAGTAGCGAAGCTCTATTTTTGATCAAGTAGCGCGGTAGCGTCAACAAAAGTTAACGTTACATTTTCCAAAGCATTTCTAAAACTCAAGCTCAAATCAGAAATATAACTTGCTACGCATCACTGATCCTGGATCTGCAAGTGACGCCACCGCCACTAAAGCTCGTAATGCCATTGGCTCCTCAACCTGTCAATCAAACATTGAACTTGCTTGAACTTGATTTTGAACTTGAACTTGAAGGGGCTTGAACTTGATTTTGGTGAAATGTTAATAATATGACACATGTAACGATACAAATAGCCAGGCCTATACATCTATATGGTAACACTATACAGTAAGATTTCATTAATGCTAGCTGTATTAACTAACATGAGCATAAAATGAACAATACATTTATTACAGTATTTATTAATCTTTGTTAATGTTAGTTAATGAAAATACAGTCGTTCATTGGTAGTTCATGTTAGTTCACAGTGCATTAACTAATGTTAACAAACACAACTTTTGATTTTACAGTTTTTCTCAGTCACTTTGGTGCATTTCTCGAATCATCCTTAATATTTGCAAAGTATGTGCATTTCTCAAAACAATTTGTACAAGCAGCACCACACAATGTATTACCTGCAAAAGCCTGAAACCTATTCAAAATCTTTAGTTCATCTCTCAAAAGTATTTATGTCAATGAACATATCAGACAGTGCCATCAGAATGAAAAGTCCTTGTGTCATTGTTCACAAACAAGATTTACATTTATGCATTTAGCAGACGCTTTTATCCAAAGCGACTTACATTGCATTCAAGTTACAGTTTATACATTTCTATCAGCTCTTGCTTTCCCTGGGAATCGAACCCATGATCTTAGCGTTGCTAGCGCCATGCTCTACTATTTGAGCTACAGGAAAGATAGTCAAAATGCTTAGTCATGTTGTCAATATAGGCCTAACAGTGCAAACTGTTCGTATTACCTGATATAAACTATGGCAACAGTTTGGACGACAGTTACTGTATTGAAATGCAGAAGGCTGCACTTCTTATGTTTGCCATATCCGTTTCAAAAGTATAATTTACTGTACATATTACTGTATGTGGGGATATTGATTGAAAGAGACTGGATAGGATTCACAGTTACACTTTTACTATTGATCTGACCAAAAAATAAAAAAATAAAAAATAAAAAAAATAAACACAAGCAAACAAACAAACAAAAAAACATTACAACATCATTGTGATATAGAAAAGAAAAATACATATGGGCACAAAGGCAAACACACAAAATTAGAAAGACAAACACAGGCAGAGCTTTGCTTTTGCATGTAGCACTGTATGGAGGAATTTCAGAGAAAGTGAAATTTAGTGAAAGTTAAAATTCACCTGCACAATCCATGGCATATTTACAAAAAGACTAACAGAAATGTTTAGAAAATATGCTTAACAGTTTGACTACTAGATTAACCATTTTGCATTTAATGAATTATATGATGAACTAATGACTAGATGTTTTGAGGGGTAAGACAATTGCACAGAGAACTATATAATACATTTTGAGCAATATAACATTAGCAACTGATAATGTAGGAAAACGCAGACAAATGTACATAGTCAGTTGCATGAATATACCAAAGCAACTGCAACTTGTTCAAAAGAATGAGAAACTACTTTTATCATGTGCACAAGTGACTATGTGGAGGTTCACTGTAAAAAAAAAAAAAAAAATGTTTCAAGAAGTTGTTTCAACTTAAAATAATTTGTTACCTGGCTGACATAAAAATTTTAGTTTAGTCAACTTGAAATTTTAAGTTACTTAATGTTAATTTAAGTGACAACTGGAATATTTTAGTTGACTAAGTCAGCCAGGTAACAAATTATTTTAAGTTGAAACAACTATTTATTTTTTTTTTTTACAGTGGGAACAAGTAGTTTTGAGAATTTCATTTCTGATCTGAGAAATGCACCAAAGCAACTGAGAAAAACTGTAATAGTGCATTAGTACATGTTGAAATTAACATTAATAAATGCTGCAGAAGAATTGTTCATTATTAGTTCATTTTAACTAGTTAACTAATGTTAACTAATGAACCTTATTGTGAAGTGTTACCATTTATATAAATGTATGTGTACAATAAATCCACAATACCAACGACCAATAGGAGGTTTCCGGCCAACAGGAAAAATTTATTTTGCCTATGTCACAATATGAGGTAAATCCAGCCCTGTACATGATAGTGATTTTTGTTGCCAAATTGGTTTGGAACAGTTGTTGAATAAACAATTAAACTGAATGCCTGTTTATCTATCTTGACTGATAGTTTTATTGATCACTGAGAGAGCATTGACTTGGTATGATGTTGGTTCAATATAAAAATGATTAAAAACAAAAAATAGCTTACATGTAGTAAACTACTTTTGCCATGTTGCTGTAGCTTAGCTTGCTACATTTCACAGGGCTGTAGCTTTAGTGTGGTGAAGCTTCATTTAATGAGGAGTAACTGTTAGCGTAGCTCACTACATTTTCCAAGTAGCTTGCCCAACACTGCTAAGGGCTATATGAGGTATCCAGTGTTTTGAATTTCCATTCATATAATCCAGCTTCTGGATTTGTTTAAAATTGTTTATAGGAAGTGAAATATTTTAGGTTGATAAATTTATCAGCACTGAATTCCGGATAATATGTATTTTTTTAACATCTGAAACCTGCTGTGCTCAGCGTAGGTTACAGTAGCATGTGGCAGATCAGATGACAATTTACTGTGTTGTTTAGGACTTTCCATCAAAATCTGATGCTGTTGTCATTTCTTAATTTCTTTTTTTTTTCTTCTGTGTCATCTGTATACAACAAAGTATTTCCCACTAAAAATGGTATGTGGCAGATTTAATGACCTTTTTGACAATTTATTGTTTGTGACTTTTCATCAAATCTGTGACAGTGCTGGCTTTAATGGCTTGGTTTAATCTGTCTTTTACTATCTGTCATTTGACAAGAGGTTATAGAAGCATAACTGTGTGTTCACACCGCCGGCGTCGAGAGCGTCAAAAGTCGCTCTGGCCGCCCTGCCAACAACGCTGTAGAAAGATTCGTGGATGCTCAGACGTAGATCGAATGCTTATCTTGTAATTAAAGGGGCCGCAAAGCAAACAAACATGTTGATCTTGTGCAGACTGACCACAAGGGTATAAGTTAACCTCATGAAATATTTTAAATATGAAAGTAAAAAATTGATCGATGGAAATAACTTTATTGTAGTTACATGTTTGCTAACGAAATAAACCAATTAAAAGCCATTTGTGTGGGTTTTAGGACTTTCCATCAAAACTGTAATGGTGTTGGCTAATGGCTTGTTCTTAATCTTTCTTTCTCTATGTCATCTGTCTATAGATATAAAAAAAACAAAAAAATATTTCTCATTGAAAAAATGTAAATGAGCCCTTATGTTCATGCAGTGGAGGCCAGCTATAAGTGTTGTACATGTAAACCTGCTGTACGTGTAAACCAGACAGTGACTGACAGAGGCTATGGTCTTTAGCGTCATTAGTGCCCATCTCCCATGCCGGTTGTTGCCGGGACAGGTCCTGCTTGGAGTGAAACCAGACACATGAGTGCCGTGACCTTGATGGGACTGAGGTTTAGATATGAGTGTAATGGAGGCCAGTTGGTATGATCTGTGCAAGTAAAGGTTTTGTGCAAGTCTTCTCTGGCCTGACAACATATAGAGTGAGATAAAAAGAAACAATTCAGAATTATTCAGTTCATCGTATGAAATACAGGTGGTTTTATCATCTAATATTTTAATATATGTCGTTTAAAAGAAATGTGACCAATTCTTATAGATTTCACTGATTCTAATTACCTAGTCTGTGACATTATATCTAGAAAACACACTGGAATATGGATTTTATTTTATACTGTTAAATGTTTATACGTAAAAGCTTTATTTTCTGGCCTATATACTTTTCACCACTGTTTAATTCAAACAAACTGGCTTCTTAAATCTCTTTTCACTCTAACCCATTCTTTATACATCGAGGTACTCGTCAGGGTTGCCTGCTTTCTCCTGTTATTTGCCCTATCCTTGGAACCCTTAGCTCAAGCGGTCTGACAGTCTGAAACTATTTCTCCCATAATTATACGGATTACTCATCATCATATTTCTTTGTTTGGTGATGATATCTTATTGTTTTTGGAGAAGCCGTCACATTCTATTCTTCATGTGTTGAATTTATTTGACCATTTTGGATCTCTCTCTGGGTTTAAAATTAATTGGAATAAGTCATGTCTACTTCCCCTCAATTCTAAAATTGATTCCATGTCCCTTTCTATATCTATTCCATTGGTTCAAAACTTTAAGTACTTTGGGATAGATGTTTTTCCTTCCCTGCAGGAAATCCTCTCAAAAAACTATAATAGTATTCTAGCCAAAGTATCCTCAGATTTGAAAAATTGGTCTCATCTTCCTACTTCTTTTCAGGCTCGTATATCGGTGATTAAAATGAATGTTCTCCCACGTATTAATTTCTTTTCTTCCATGATTCCTCTCGCTCCACCGGTTGGCTACTGGAACATACTTGATGTATTTTCCCTCCCCCCTTTATCAGTTTGGTTTGATCCTGACGCTTCTGTGTCTTGGAGAGCAATTGAGGAATCTATTGTTTATCTGTATAAATTGAAGCATCTTGTTTTTTCGGGGGTTCCGCTTAGGCAGTGTAAATCTCGGTTTGGTCCCATTGTAACCCACCTCCTCTCCACATGGAGGGATGTTGAAAGACGTTCACAACTAGTAACAATATGGCATTGGCATTTGCCTATTTTCCACAATAATAATCTTTTGTCAGGCAGTACTCCATTTCATTGTCCGCAATGGACTCATAATAAAGTAAACACTCTGGGAGATATCTTTGATGATAGTGGTTTAAAATCCTTCCAGAATCTCAAAACTCAACATAATCTGCCATGCAGGCACCTCCTTTTTTATGTATTTGCGCATTAGATCGGC
Source organism: Spinibarbus caldwelli (assembly GCA_039654775.1). Taxonomy (NCBI): domain Eukaryota; kingdom Metazoa; phylum Chordata; class Actinopteri; order Cypriniformes; family Cyprinidae; genus Spinibarbus; species Spinibarbus caldwelli. The sequence continues at coordinate 43,854,066 of CM077218.1, read as the reverse complement.
CCTATGGGCGTATGGGGTGCCTTGGAACTCTCAACTGCTTGTTCACCCTTTGCACAAACTAATCCTTCCTTCTGAGGAATCTCCCTCCTCTGCTTCAGTCATCTATCTCTTTCTTCTTGAGCATTCATACGAACCTTTATCTATTACAGCTGTTTGGGCTAAGGACCTTCATTAGGATGTGCATGTTTTATTTTCGGATCAGGTATGGGGTATGTTTAAATTGTCTTCTAAAAACCCTAATCACCAAATAATTCATTGGAAATTGCTGCATAGGGCTTACTTGACTCAAATGAAACGTTTTTATATGAATCTGTCATCTTCTCCTAAGTGTAGTCTTTGTTCGCGCAACAGTCTCACTCCCAACTCATCACATATTGAAGCTTGGTCAGGACCGTTTTGGCATCGCTTTTTGATGCTCAGGGTACCCCTTTAGTGTCACTTTTCCACGTGAAGGGTCCTCCGTTGTATCGTTTTTCATTTATTCTCTTTCCTATTACTTGTTTCACTTCTCTTTCAGTTTTTATAACCATTTCTTACTTGTATGTTTGGCACAGTTATATTTTTTTTAGGATTACTGTTAAACTAATGTAGTTTGATTTGTATATGTTATCTATTTTAATTTTAGTTACAGTTGTAGTAATGTTTGTCATTTTATTAGTTTTTTTCTATTATGTCTGTATAAGTTATTTATTAAGTTTTAGTTTTATTTAATTTGACATTTTAGTACTTTAACAAACTACATGGAAATGAAATAATATTGAATTTATGGATATGCCTGTGTGTGTGTGTGTGTGTGTGTGTGCATATATGTCTGTGTGTGTGTGTACATACACCTAGTTGTTTTTGGTGTTTGGCTTAGTTTTATGTTAGAATCATTATTACACTCTTATACCTTTTGTTCTCTTAATATTTTGAATTGTTTGTAGCTTTATTTTGTTTTCATTTAAATGTTAAGTTTAGAAATTTTGTCATTTGCATTTCTCATTTTTATTTAATTAATTTTTTTAATGTGTGTGTATATATACTATTTATAACGTTTTAGCTTTTAGTTTTGGATCAGTTTTAGTTGTTTTAATACTACAATTGATTGTTTCTGTTGTCCTCATTTGTAAGTCGCTTTGGATAAAAGCGTCTGGTAAATGACTAAAAGTAAAGTAAAAGTAAAGTATTCCAAGTCTTCCGAGGCAAAACGATTGATTTGTGAGAGGAACAGACGCGATCGCCGTCTCCGTCCGCCGTAAAGTCTTCCTGTGTGCTGCTGGAGTCTGTGCCAAATTCAAAAAATGCGCCAGAAGAAGCCTTACGTCAGCTTTGGTTGTGAAATGCCATTGGCTCTTGCGTGTCTCGTGATCAATTGCTCATGCTGTTGTGACAGGCTGTTGACTTAAAACCTTGTGTTTTACGCTCTTCTTAGCATAAAGACTGCGTATGGCTTCAGAAGACTTGGAATGCAACACGACTTGTTTGTAATGTTTTTATACTGCTTGTTTATTGTCAGTTTTTGCAATACATACCTGTGACTGCACTTATATTTGCCTGTGTGTGTTTTATATTGTTCAGAGGTGGGTAGGTTTAGGGTAGGGCGGGGTAAGGTGCTTCAATGAAAGTAAAAATTTATATAAAATTATTTCTATTTTTTACAAATGCATGCAAACCATTAAATTAAGACAAACAACTGAAAACAATGGAGGACTCTTCACGTCGAAAAGTGACACTAAAGGGGTACCTTGAGCATCAAAAAGCGACGCCAAAACGGTCCTGACCAAGCTTCAATATGTGACCAGTTGGGAGCCAGACTGGGTTGGTTTGCAAGGATCTTTAGGCACGTTTTAGCATTTATTTATTTATTTTTTTTGGGAGTGTCCCTCTCTCTCACCTTTTTGTACTCAGCTCTCACGGGACCTTTCATATTTGTTGGGCACTGAGATATGTTTGACGCCGCGCCATTTTTTCATGAATGGGCCCTATTTTAATGATCTAAGCGCATGGTCTAAAGCGCATGGCGCAGGTGCACTTAGGGCGTTTCCGAATCCACTTTTGCTAGTATAACGACGGTTGTCCCTATTCTCTTAATGAGTAATGGGTGTGTTTTTGGGTATAACCTGCAACAAAACAATCAGAGGCTCATCTCCCATTCCCTTTAAGAGCCAGTTGCGCTCGCGCCATAGCGGATTCGCTATTTAAACGGCAGAATTTTAAGGCGCACAGAATGAACGCGTCTCCAGAGAGCAAACGGATCTGCTCATGCGCGAGCAAATAGGTAGGCTAATTCTGATACACGCAATGACCATCCATTATGACATGTATAACATTTTTATATTTATGTAGCCGACACAATAATATTATTTTACCCTGTAATCCTTTAATTATTAATATTTGGCATGTTTGTGTGCTGCTGTGCGTCCCTGTGTGTAATAAGCAAAGTGAACGTGCGTTGTGGACCCGCCCTGAGGCCCAATTTCTACTAACGCGCTCTTTAAATAACAATATATATATATATATATATATATATATATATATATATATATATATATATATATATATATATATATATATATATATATTGCGCCATTGACTTTAGACTTTAGACCAGGTTTGAGTTGGTCTATGGCGCAGTCTATTTTCAGTTCCTCAAAATAGCAACGTGCCAACAATGCGCCTGAACACACCTCTTTTTTTAGACCAGCACGCCCATGGGCGCACAAATGGGCGCAAATGCATTTGCTACTTAAACAACTTAGCGCAGGACGGGAAAATGAGAACTGCGTCGGGCTGAAACTAGCAAAAACACTTGCTCCGCGCCTTGCGCCGCATTGCACCGGGTGTATGATAGGGTCCAATGACTTTTGGGACTTCACCTTGTCCCTCCAACAAAGATGTTTACTGTTAGCTGCTCTCACAGCAGTCAACCATTGGAATCCTCCTCACACAATGGACAGACGAACCTGGATTGTGTATTTGTTGGACATTATCTCGATGGAACTCTCAACTTCTCGTATACATGGATCTAATGTGAAAACTGTAAATTTATGGCATTCTGCTTTTAATGTTGTCATCTTTAATAAAATCTTTGTAAAAAAAATCTTTTATATTTATTTATTTATCTATTAATATTAATTAATTTTATTTTTATTATTTATTTTACTTTATTTTGTTATATTTTTAATTTTTTTAAAGTCTACCAGGGGGTGGGATGGGTTGGAGTGGGTTCTAAATTTGCACAGCTGCTTTTTGTTTTATACTATTGTTCCCAGAAGAAATTTCAATAAACAGTTAACAAAAAAAAAAAGAAAAAAAAATGGCAACACATATAATAACAAAGCTCAATGTCTCCACCACTAAGGATGAGGAGGAAATACTGGGAGCTCAAGGTTATCAGCTCATCAATAATGACCTCAGTGAAGGAACTGGTAAAAACCGGGTCTTTCTTTGGTACAAGAAAGAGTGTGGCTTGAAACCTGTGACCAGGATCCAGTTTTCATTCAATGACAAAATGAAATCTGGTCTGGCTGATGCTGGGTATGAGCTGGTGGACAAGGGTCTGAATGCAGGAGCTGGTGGAGATCCCATCTTCTTGTGGTACTTCTACGGCAGCACTGAATCTGACATTCCCATTGTGAACCTCGAGGTAAGCAAAGATGCCAAAGAAGAACCTGCTCTTCCGAAAGACGGCTGGGAGAGACTGGGCTGTGATCTGAACCGTAAGGTTGGAGGGAAGTTCATCTACCTGTGGGTGAAGAGAGAGAAGCCGAGCTACATCTGTGAGATCACAGCAACTGTTGACTTCTCTTCTGACAAGCAAAAGTTTGATCTGGGCTTCACTCATGTGGATGAAGACGCCAATTGCGGCGCTGGTGGAAACTACGTCTTCCTCTGGTATCGCCACTCAACCGATAAGAGCAAAGCTCTCACTGCTCTTAATGCATCCATCAACTTCCAGGAAAATGTAAGGCTTCAGAATGAAGACTTCAAAAAGCTCAGCGTCAATCTCAACTCTGGAACCGGTGGAAACGATGTCTACGCATGGTACCTGAACAAAGGATGTGAATCGCAGATCAAAAACATGGTTCTACTGATCAACCCTGAGGCCTGGACCGTATATCAGAAAGCCGGTGTCAACTTTGTTGACAAAAATCTGAATGAGGGCAACAAGGGCAAGAAAATGTACTTAGCGTACCAATAGTGCTGTGGCTTAAATAATCTAACAGGAGCCACTATATGGGAACTATAAGCACAATTGCTGGAATTTGTAATGTGTGACTTAAAAATCGCTCTTTTAAATCCCTTTGTGACTTATTACACATAATGTTGACTTAAAGCTGCAGTCCATAAATTCTGCCTCTTTGTCGCCATCTCTGTTTGAAAACCTGGAATTGCAGCTGTTTGCGGAATTATCTTGATTGCGTGGGATGTTCTCTGGCAGGCTCCAGCGCGGATGAATCTAATGTTTTGAGGTGAATGTGTGGCAGTCAGTCACGCACCGGTGTGGATGTTTACAGTACTTGCAATCACAGATTTTAGCCTATGTCTTGGAATATATGACCCAAATAAGAATTTTCACCTTATATTGTCATCTGAATAAGTAAGTAACAAGTCTGTCACGTTGTTTTGTTATTATTGTTATACTTTATTCTCAAATTATTAATGTTAACAACATCATCATTGCGTGACTATGAGTATAGTGTGTATTAACATGTAGTCATGCCATTCGAATTTCATATTAAGAAATTCTTTTTACCCAAAAAGCAAATTATGCTCCCTTTGAACTGGTTTTCTTTAAAATACAAATCTTGTGTAATCCCAGGCTGTCTGTAATCAGAAGCACATTTAAAACTGGAATATAATTTAATTTCATTCACGTGTTTCATAAACACATAAAATGATGTCAAAATGATACATTTAATTATTCTAGCTGCGGTGAGAAAAGGCTAAACGATCTGTCACCTGCAGGATCCTCACATGCGATAGCCTAGTAGCCGGGACAACTTTATTTTTACAGACGTGACGTAATGACGCAGTGCCATGCTCGAATTTCCCGCGAAAACCTACCCGTACCACTCAAATTAGAAACAGTGTTGCCAACTTAGCAATTTTGTTGCTAAATTTAGCAACTTTTCAGACTACCCTAGCAACTATTTTTTCCAAAATCACCTAGCAACAAATTTAGCCATTTTTAAAATTTATTTGGCAACTTTTAGCAACTTTTGAAAAGTGACTCAGACAATAAAAAGGCACACATTTTCCATCCAAATTACACAAAAAGAAGAAAACCAAAGATGCCTAGCAGTACACACATCACGTGAATTGAGTAACTGCTATTTGCAGTTGTTCAATTTAATAATAATAATAATAATTTAATAATTGTTCATTTATGATACACTTTGTTAGTAGATTGTACCTGCGATTGTTGATCAGTTAGTACACTGTAAGAAAAATGGAAAAGATACTAGTAAATTTCCAGGACATTATCCTTGATCCATTATAACCTTGTAACCCGAAAACACAATGCGTAATTTAAAATGCAGGTAAAAAACCAATATGGAAAATTATTTCATATTAACATAGTAGATTGTGCCCTATTTTTACAGACTTTTCTTAGAGTTTAGCAGACTAACTAACTACTAATGCACTGCTTAAAGCATAATTGTTGAGAATGTGTAGTATTACTAGTTAAGTAGCTATTAAAAAAAAACAAAAACAAATTGTAATCATTCAAAAATGTGTGTTCAATAATTCAATGTATTTAAAAATATAGTTATTTATATTTTAAGATTATATTTTGCATATTATTTTACAAACAAATCTAAATTAAATTATATCAAATATAGTTTTTTGCTGAGATTTGATGTTGTAACAATTTTGCGTTGTGATTACGCAATGACATCATAACGTCATTTAGCAACTTTTAGCAACAAATCAACCTTCTTTTAGCAACTTTCTATGATAATTAGTTGGTAACACTGATTAGAAAACATTATTATAAGCTAACTGTTGTGAGTCGGGCTAAAGTAAGGCAATAGTTTTGAACAATGGCTGGTTATGTACTTGCTCAAATATTGATTTCGGATCATTGTTAACCAAAAAAAGTTACTGCAGCTTTAATGTTGTAACACATTCAATCAAACTCACTTCATTTGGCTTTTGCATTTTTGTTATGATGCATAAAGAAATAAAGGCTTCTTTAATGTTTGGTGAGATTTTTATATTTCTGTACCTGTCTTTAGGACATACAGTGTCTAGTAGCACTAATTGCTTTATCATAAAGGCCTACTCATATTTCAGGATAATATACCCTCATACTGCAAAAAATGTTTAAAAGGGCTTAAATAGCAGTATTCGCTTTTCTGAATTAGATCTTTATTAGGTTCTTGATATTAATCAGAGCTGTATGTTAACTTTTTTTGCACATAGCACTGGTGCTACAGAGGTTGAAAGTTTTCTAGCACCGAAAACAAAATTGTACCACAAGAATAAAAGATGTTCCCTTCTCTGAAAATAACCACAGGCAGTGCAGTTCATCACTTAAACTGGCACATGACTGTCAAAGGACATTAATGTTCTACAAAAATGATCTTTCAGACAAACATTTTCTTTATTTGCCAAACATGATAAAGAACACCAGGTTTGTACTTGTTTGTAGGGCTGCAGAATTTGGCCAAAAATGTTGTTTTTATACATAAATATGATTGATAATAATTATGATGATGATGATTAAGAAATAAAATATATAAGAAAAAATAATTTCTATTTCTAAATAATTTCTAAAACACTATTTTCACTTTTATTATTATTATTATTATTATTATTATTATTATTATTATTATTATTATTATTTTACAGAAAACAGAGGGAACTGTCATGCAGTAGTCCACAAGTGAGACTCACAGAAGTAATAACTTATGTCATTTCAGTAAATCCCTTATGGCCAAGTTATCCGGCTGTCGCTGTAGCTTGATAAAACGCAGATAGAGATGTTTTAACTGATAAAACATGAAGACAATAAACATGTGATTGTGATAACATAAGGTTCATCTGTGTTCTTTAAGCCACCTTGGGTTTTATGAGAATAAAGTACATTTATAATGCAGCGCTAATCAACATAGCCTTTATTGATTTATAGTATAATACTATAAAACAGTATAATTTCTACCTCATTCTGTGACATGAAACTACATCAGATCACAAAAAGAAGTTATTTCAAACACTGACATTAAATGTCAAACTCAGTTAATATATCAGGTGTTTCTGTTGCTTACTAGACCAGATAAATGTTGAAATCCTTAATACTGATCTATTCATTCACTGATTCATAAAACAGTAAAAAGGGGTAATTTTTCAGGTTAAATATTGTATTAATACAATTAATTAATAATTATAATAAATATCATTTAAATTAAATAGCTATTAATTTATGCCCATTAAAAACTTGACCATATCCCTCCATATTGACTGTCCTTTATGAAATGTACTGTGGGTCAGTTTGGATATGAATACATCTAAAATGACAAATATTATCATATAATTCAGTTTTCTCAGCTCATTGTCCATTATGTCCACTAGGTGGCAAAAACACTTTACTTTTGAGTCTCTGTAATGAGAACAAAACAGGCAGGTCAGTCCTGGCAATCCAGAGTCACAGTCACAAGAATATTAAAGTATGACATGCTTTTATTAAACACTACTTAATTTTTGGCATTATGCTGAAGTTGAAATTAAGGACTGCATTTCTTTTTATTAATCTTGTATGTATGTGTATGTGTATATATATATATATATATATATATATATATATATATATATATATATATATATACACTCATACATTCTGTCCTGGTCAGCCATACTCTGCTGGCATTTTATATTTTAATCACAACATGCTTTCTTTTTCTCGTCCCCATGAGAAATATACACCTTTTGTTGAAGTCTCATTCTGTACCTTTATGTAACAGGCTCATGGCCTGGTTTTAAAGGCATCTTCTGTGCTGCTGCTGTTGCTGTTGGGATTTGTTTAAAGTGGAATTTCCTGCCATTTTGCAGTGTCCTCTCTGTATGAGATCAGATTGGCAGCTGTCCCGCTGTGCTCGGGACAGATATGAAAAGTCTTTAAACAGCAATCAGCTGCAGATTACAGTACAAAACAATGGCGAAATCACCACAGCGATGTCAAGCAGTGATACGTCTATAGTTCTTTAGGGAATGTATGTGGGGTAAATAAGGGCATGTTGTGTATGCATTTTTTTGGATAGAATCTTATCAAGCAGACTAACATTCCCATTTGATCAAGTTTCTACTCATTTGACAGCCACTCGTCCAGGAAAGCAGGATGGTACAGTTCACATACTGACAACTTGTCTGATTAAAACAGAAATTCTAAGCAATGATCAGATAGAGTGACATAAATGAAAGCAGTTTACTTTCATGATGCTCTTTCAACCTGTGTAAAATAACATTTTAATAACTAGCTAAATTAAAAGAAATGTGTTTGATCATCAGTGTCATCTGAATCTGCCTCACCAGATGGTTTCCAACAGAAAACATTTGGTTCATAAACTAAGTAGTGGAACAAAACACAAGCGTATGCTTTCAGTTTTGTAATTGTCAGCTGTTGGCCCTAAATTATCAGTGTTTTTATCTGTACCTGCAGACTATGAGAGATGCCACAGCGATCAAGTTACGCAGATATCTGTCTTTGTTTTTACACCTGGAACTGCAGGCCATTACATTAACACACATTTGACAGTGAGTCGATTTGATATAATGCTGATTTCCTGAGTTTAGGGATGATGGAAAGGACTGAAAGTAGAAATCTGGGCCAGAGTTTGAAAATCATCCACAATACACTGAAGCATGGGCCTCAATTTAGCAAACCCAGCTAACAGGAGTATACAGTATTGCCTGCTGACAAAGCAGACGAGTCTTGTGTGTGTGTGTGTGTATGTGTGTGTGTGTGTGTGTGTGTATATGCTTGGAAATACTCCAGTGTTGCATTTTTCCAGCATTTGTCAGCACAGGGCAACTGTGTGTTTCTCTGGTAAAGTCATCAGGGTGAGACCACAGGAGATAGAGGAATTTTGTCCTGATCAGGTAATGTTTTCGTGTGTGCATGATTGTGCATGTAGGAATAAAACTCAGAAAAAAAAAATTATATATATATATATATATATATATATATATATATATAAGTATATAAATAACCTTAAAAAATAAAACTTTTCCTAAAAAGTTTAACTATAAATGAATAAAACTATTCTATCTAAAACTATTTTATTTAAATCAACTGACATATAGCTTATATAGAAATTTTTTCTATTAGAAATTATTAGCATGACAATTTAAGTAAAAGGTTGAAAAAATTGTATGAATCTCAGAAAGTATTCATATTTGGGTTTTTCTCCCTTTTGCTTTAATGACAGCTGCACTTATTTAAAACGTGTTGATAAGAATATTCATAATTATAGAATCAAATTTTCCCCCCAATTTTTTCATAATATTTCTTTTCTTTTTAGTACTGTATGTATCTTTCATGTTATTATTTTTTTATCCTAAAATTGTCTGTTTTATTCCATGTTTATATTTAATTTAGGATTTCAATGCAGTCTGAGACTTTTGGATCCCACTCTGTGTGTCAAAACAAATCTGTAAAAATATATTAAATATTCATAAAACAGAGGTGGTGCTTAAGGATCTGGCCTGATAATACAAAGGTTGCGAGTTCATTTCTTGGAAGGGACATCCACGAGCTGTGAATTATGCATTGTTTTATCTCTGTACCCTTGAGCAAAGCAATTACAAATGTTGTAAAATCCATCTGCTCAGTGCCAAGTAGGTTTTCAGCCCTTCTGACAGTTTTATCCTCCAACGGTAGTAATGGAAAACACCAAAAGTTTGTGAAAACAATGACAGAATCACGTCATTTTCCCTCCTTCATTTCACCGCAGTAATTAGAGTAAAAAAACTGTCCTCAGAAATCATAGACAATACTCTCTTTTGTGGTTTGGTCAGGCTAGTCCAAAACAATCAACTCAAGTTTTGTTATTTGTTCCTTGCTTGTGTTTACACAATCTGACCAGGAATTTATGACCCACTGTACAAGGTCAAAGGTTTTCTCATTGGTTAACCACTTGACCCGCCGGTCACCATCTCATTGACATACTTCATGCTTTGAGTATGTTTGTGTGTTCTTTCATTGAGTTTGATCTGTGGGAAGGAGTGTCCACGTCATCCATTACCATTAAAGTCATGACCTTGTACCCCTGAGACATTATGGAATGCGGCACATCCACTGCGCGCATGTTTGTGTGGAAGGAGCTTGAGAAGTGTGCTGTGGGAACTGTTCTTCGGTACACACATGCAGCCAAAAAGAACTTATTTTCCTTCCTTGCCTCCACACAACATCCACTTCCTGCCTCTCTCCTCAAACTGCTGCAATTTACTGATGTATGTTTGTGTATCCGCGTCTCTAGGACAATAAACTTCCAGGCTGTTTATGCATCACCATTCATGAGGAAGCATCAAGTACACCAGAGAAAAATTCACAAACAGTGAAAAAAAAAGTTCTTGTCTCATAAACATGAACATTAATGAACCAGTCAAGCATTACGATTAAAAACACACTTAAAAAAGATGCAAAACAAGAAGTGAAAGCTTGATGACTCTCAGCTGTTGAACTAATAATTATTGTTTTGCTATGGTAATATAATAAGTTTTAGAGAATAAAAAGTATTGTTCGGTCGTTGTTGATTGAGTAAGTTTTTTTTTAGTTTTTTTTGAGGGGCAATTTGAATTCATAATGGACTTTAAGTGTTGGCACCACATTTGATTTCGTGTGAATTAACATGAGGCTGTGAAGAACGAGCCCTGTCTCGTTTTTCTGTCTCTAGATTTTATTTATTTATTTATTGGTGAACGTTCATTCCGCAAAAATCGTCCGCAGTGAGGCTGTATGCGAGATACTACATTTGCGAACAATTGAAATAGCGCTGTTTTTGGTCTCTTCACAGATTGTGTAAAGAGTATATTTTTGTATGTAGAACTATATTATCTTTACGAACATCGGACGTTATTGCACGGTACTGTGGTAGCACTACCATATTTGTCCACTTGATCAAAATGCATTAAAAGATTTTAGTTGGCAAAAACAAACAAATAAAAAACTGATCTCCTGTCGTTCAATCTGAATTGTGTCCCTGTGTCTGAACACAAGTGTAGTCTGAATTCTAATCTGAATACTACTGACAGAACATAATTTAGCCTCTCTATTAAGAGAGAGAGTTATTCTACAGAATTTATTAAGAACTGCTTTAAATGAAAGAGGCTAAAGCCAGAACAAAAGAAAGAGAGACACAATAACTTAATGCTAAGAAGAAAAGCTGAGTCAGTCCCAGACACCTTGACGATGATATGACATCTTGACATAAGCGACAATATGTGGCCCTACAAGATTGGCAAAAGGCCTCATGCCAGACCTGCCTAAACTCATTCTTGGTATGTCAGTCGTGATTTCTCTGATTTTTCTCTGTGGAGGAATTTTTAAAATTTTTTTTTGGATTTTGAAAGTTATGTCACCATTCCTAGTAGGTTTGACATTTGCTTTATTATTAGGCTACTTAACACAAATGAACAACCAGCATAAACAGGTAGATTGGTGTTCAAATGTCTGAAACCACTAATGAAATGCTACTTTTGCTTTTTTGCTTTTTTTATAATTTTATACGTCCTTTTTATTACAAATCATTTAACAACATAACAGTTTGAATGAAAGCTCAGTTACATAAATCAATTCAGTGCAAAGATATAAGGTTCTGTGTGCTTGCTTTCAGTTTTCCTATATGAAGTTGCCAAATATGTCAAAACTGAAAGTACTAAATGGAATTACTTGTGCTATCTTAAATATTTCTACAATGTGTCATAAAAATCCCTTAGACAAAATGACATCATGACATTTCTCACACCAGTCCTGAGAAACCTATTGTATGTTATGTTTCTCAAGTTTTCACGCAATGACAGGTATGGCAGATATGATTTCTGTTTTCCTTTCCATGGTAGACCAGCTTCACAGAAGAACAGTTGTAAAATACTTGGATGCAAAATATGGGCAACTACTTCATTCCTAATGTGTTGTCCTGTTGTGTAAGTGTTTCTACTAGACAGCTATTTTTAAAATACATTCATTGTTGTGTAATGTCACTTGACAACATTCTGTTCGGACCACAGAATGTTAGGGTCTTATACTTTCAGCGCAGTGTAGTGAAAGGATATTTACATTCATATCATGTACATTTTCATTCTCTACAAACACTTTGTTTTTGAAGTAACATTATATAGGTACTATATAAGTCAGTTATGCTTTTAGTAAATACTAAATGGGTCATGCTAACCAGCCAAACCTTGATCTCTTGATGAAATCTACATTCAACAAATCAAATACCTCTTTAATGCGCTTTGTAAAGAAATATCTTGTAGATCATGTGGCAGTGCAATGTTGTGCATGTCAGAGAAACCCCAGACAAAAGATTAAATTACTGATAGACAATAGTATAACCTTAGGTTGACGTGTCCCAGTTGCAAAGACTTCAGTGTTTTTTTGTTTTCCATTGTGTGTTACAAGAAAAATTATGAGAAATCCCAGTGCTACATACTCAAATGTCTACACTGAGAGATTCACGCTCCCCTTGAGTCATGAAATCAAGTAAAAATTGTGGTTATTGTATGAATAGGGTTGCGGAGATTGAAAGAACTTGAGTCTAATTTCAGATGAGATGGGAGATTATGGGAATCACTGTTAATATAAATTCTCCAGATCCATGTCTTAAATGCAAATGTGCTCTGCAGGGTGAGTGATTTTCCGTTCCTCTCTTTCCCTTAGATGCTTCACTCCTGCTGGGGGACAGATCGGTGAAAGAGACTCAACACAGTTGCTACCCTGTTTCAGGTTTTCTTATTTTATTTTGTCTTTGTTACTACTGGCATTAATGCAGTATGGATGATAGTCAGCTTTGTGATCGAGTATTTGGTTTCCCTAAATATTAGTCTTGCCTCCAAAACTGAGTTTGCGGCTTTTCCTTATGCGTCAACATTGAGGGGATTGACTAGTACTTCTAGCCCCCTGGTGACTAACACAGAGGCTAATATAACTTTAACACAAAGACAAAACCTTTCATCGTTCCTTTTATAATATTAAGTTTTAACCTCTTTGACATTTGTCTAGTGTTTGAAAAAAAATCACAATACTGTATAAACACAATATTTTAAGTAAATGTGAGTGTTAGCTTGACTTGTTGACTTTAAGTTCAACAAAGTGAAAGGATTTTTTTTATCATTTTATAATTTTTATTTTAATTTTATACTCTGCAAACCTTTTTAAAAAAAAAAAAAAAAAGCTGATCACTTTAGTGTTTTGAGCGGTTGTTAGGCCGCTGCAATGGTGACTTGGTGGTCTCCTTAATAAACCTTATGAATTAGTATCACTCATGTCTGTGGCACAAATGGTTGGATAAGACAATAAATACGACGCCATGTGCTTGCATTAAGGAGGACTGAGATCACAAAATGTAAGGCGACCAATAAAAACAGCATTAAAATCACCACCATGTTTTAATGCACTGTGATTCACATGTGCATATGGAGAAGGGCCAGTCTATATGTGTTTTAAGAATGTCTTTAGAGACAATTTTGGCATTGACAACTATTGCCACATTAGCGGTAATGTTCTGTTAAGTTATTTATGAAGTCTCTGAAATGAGTTTTATGGATGTATTATTTTACCTGTTTGAGCTGTTTCTGACATACTTTAGTTTCTATTTCAATCTCTTTCCCTTTCTGTTAAAGAATAAATTCCCAGTAGCCCAGTGGTGAAATACATATTGATGTAGGCTATGTGAAGAATATAAGATGTGTAAGTGTAATTCTGCCTGTCTGTCTGTCTGTTTGTCTATCTATCTATCTATCTATCTATCTCTGTCTGTCTGTCTGTCTGTCTAATCAGGTGGCGTTCAGCAGATGAAAACAGTTGTAACCTCTGGAACATTTTAAATGCAGGATTCCATGAGCTAAACAGCTGGAGCTTTTCTTTCCAGAGCATCCTTTCTGTTTTCCCAAAAAAGAATGGAAGAGCGAAGCGAATGGCAAATAGGGAACGAGTTAAGGGGAAAAATTATGACATTGGACTTTTTTCAGAACGGATGTGCGTGCCTCCCAAGCAATCAGATCCCATATGCTGGCTGACAGCAGTTTATAGCATCTTTTTGCTGAAGCAGGACGTGCTGTGTTGCATTGCCCCGAGCGCTGGACAAATTCCTGACTAAAGAGTTTAGAGGATATGACCTCTTCTCCCTCATTGACAATAATTGCATGATAACTTTTGCTTTTTCTGTGCTTTACCATGTTGAGATGTGTTCCCACAACAATGATAAGAAGCACACCGTAGCTTATGTAAGTCAGCCTTATCTGCAAAGTAGTATTGCTTCAATCAGGATTGTCCCAGCAAGGTGATTTCCATCTTTGAAAGCCATTCCTAGCATGCCAAGCCCAAGGAGTGGACAACACCTTTGGTCTTCCTGAAGGTGGCACTGAACTTTTTGTTTCTGAGAATTACTCAGAGGAAATTGCTCTTTATTAGAAAAATAAGTATTGATGATGTCATGCTGCCTTGAAACAGGTGTGTTACTATAAACAATCTCTCCAGCAACTGTGAGATTACAGTTGTGAGAATTACTCATGTTTCACGGAAAAGCAACAGCATGAGCTACGAGACGCCATACAGACATGACTGCATGTGTTAGACAGACACACCTGTCCCATGAGCTTCTTAATACCTCAGGAGAAAGGATGGTTTTTCAGAAAAGGGTAGAATTTCGGTGCTTCCAGTGAATCCCCGAATATAGTATCTGACCCAAAATATCCATGACCTGAATTCACGCTGAATCGCTGACCTGAATTTGCTTAATTGAAGGATGTTGGATTGTTTGGATAGAAAACTCTTAGTTTGCAGGCATTAAAATAACGTGTCGGTACAGATGCAGACGTTTATTTATTAACTGCTGCTGTCTCACACCAAACTGTGTTTTGGTTTTGTTTAGCTTCTTTTATCTGTAATTTTAGTTTAATACTGAACACATCAGTTAAATGGACATTTTTAGATTTAATTTCAATGAATTTAATTTAAATAACATTTTTACTATTTTTATTCAGAAACTGAGAGTAAAGTTAAAAAATATTTAGAAGGAAACAGCAAGTAACACATTGAATTCAGTATGAAATGTTGATATAGAAAGACTTAATATAGAAATACTTGTTAAACATACTCCAGTAATCTTTGTTTTCTTTGCAACTTCAAAAAGAATATAATTTTTACCGTGCACACTAAGAAAAGTTGGTCTGTTACCTGTATTTTGAATTACGTATTGCACTGTGTTGTGTTTCAGGTGTAGCAAATTTAGCTCAAAAGGGAAATGTATATAAATAATTACAATTAATTATGATTAATTACAATTATTTATATCGGCTGACAGTAATAACTGTAGCAGAATTAAATTGCCATCAACTGATCTGTTCGTCCAGCGAACATTCAGTGTAAGTTCATATCAACTCTAAGAAAGGATATTTCCATGGCCACAGAAAATACTTTCCTATTAATGCATTAGAGCATGTAGTGAGGGTCAAAATCGTAAAGGGACAATTATTTGTCCCTTTACGATTAAATAAATAATTATTTATTTATTAGGGACAGTTATTTGCAAGGCAGAATCAAAAACTCATGTAATTTGTGCACAAGAGTTTTATTAACTAGACGCTAATACACATAACTAATCTAAACAAACAAACGAATAAACATACACTCACGCATACATACAAAGGGGAGCTAAAGTGGATGAATGAAGGCATTAGAGAAAACAGAGAATGCAGTTATGGAAAGAGTCAGTTAACCACCTGAGTAAAATCATCAGCGCCATTTATAACGGGGTCAATAGCTTATACTAAACCTCTGTTTCGTTTAGTTAAATGTACGATACTTGCATTGCCTTGATCGTTGACGAGTGTCCAGAATGCAGTCTTGGATGAAAGTTCTGATGGTTTGAAGGTTTGGTGGTGTTGGAGTTCTCCAATTCTTCCGGGTTGAAGAGTGATGAATTCCAAAGATGTCCTGACTCGATGGTGATTGGGAGTTTCTTCCCAGGTAGAAAGAGAAAAAGAGCTAAGAAAGAGATCTGCTGATGTCCGAGGATCGTTGGTTGAATGGAAAGTCAAGGCCGCGAGGCCTGGCGCAAAACTTAAAGGGTTGCTGAGGAGATCACATCCTCTTCATCCTCTTAGGATCTAAAAGAACCGCAGACTGGTTGTGCTGAGGCCTGCCAGACGCGGTAGCGCCGGCCCTGGGACCTAGCAACCAGAAGATGGAGAGGGGATGGGAGACGAGTGACGAGACTAAAAGCAAAAACTAAAAAAAAAACTAGGCGGGTCACTGAAGTGAGGTCTTTTAAACCCTATGGAGGTCACACCCCTGGGGGGTCAAAGAGCCAATGGTGACTTTCACTTTTGGAGGGAAAGTTTACGGCTCTTTGTCTTAGACCATGGTATTTTGCATATTATAATTTGCCTGGGGTTAATGCAAAAACTACTAAAGATTCTTAAGACACTAATGTGTTGCATAGGTATCAACATGTAATATACACTGTAATTTAGATCATCCGAAGACGAATTGATAGAGACCAAACATGTATACGGGGATATTAACTAGTGATCTATCATAAGCATGCATAAAAAGTATACAATACACAAGAACATATACAAGAACAGTAGTAATCATAAACAAAGACATGGGGATATGCATGGTAGAAAAGTCATAGAAAAATTTGTCTATGAATAAATGAACGGCGTTATTTCCTATAGCAGTACGTGTCGGTTTTAGAGAGAATTGCTTAGGGAGGAAGATTCTCTCTACATACTTTTAGGTTGTAAAGATTATCAGATCTTGCTGAGGTGTCCTGGCCAGGAGATCGTTCACAGACATATAGGCACCGAGTCTGTTGGGTGAGGGGTCTGTGACTGTTTGTTAATCTAATGAATAATTGATTTGTTAAATCTAATGAACAAATGTGTGTCTGATTGGTCCAAATGCTACACAGGGTTAATGGCAATGTCTATAAACTGTAAATGAACTAAACTGTACATTTTAAACAGAAAATGTAATGACAGTAAATTACCAATAAATTTTCCATTTTTCTATGTTTTTTTTTTTTTACAGTGTAACTTTAAAATCGCACTCACAGCTCTTAAACTGACTATCCACACAAATGTGGTTACCTGCGTCACTTTGTGATGATGCTTGCTCATATGCTGTTGCTTAAATAACCAGAAGATCTGTCCCCTCAGATGTCACTCTGCTTGGCTGGTGATTTGCATGACAAGAAAACCACACGACAGGAAATGTCTCACTGCATGAAAGTCATGCTGTGTAAAGATATGCGTTTGTCTGGGGTTCTCAGAGGACACAACTGGCACACCACGTCACAGTCACAACTCTCTTTCACCATAAATTTAACACTTTTATAGCTGAGAAGATCATAATACACTCTTAAAAATAAAGGTGCTTCAAAAGGTTTTTCAAGCGATGCCATGGAAGAACCATTTTTGGTTCCACAAAGAACCATTCTGTCAAAGGTTCTTTAAAGAACCATCTCTTTCTTACATTTTTATAATCTGAAGAACCTTCTTTCACCACAAAGAACGTTTTGTGAAACAGAAAGGTTCTTCGGATGTTAAAGGTTCTTTATGGAACCATTTATACAAAAAGGTTCTTCTATCCCTTAGCAAAAAGTAGTATTCTTCAAGTTTATTTTATTAAGTATACTTAAGTAAAGTTCAAGTATATTTTTAAGTATACTTTATGTAGTAAGTATACGGATAACAGTGTGCTAGTAGTGTACTTGTAAGTGTACTATTTCAACACTCCTTGGGACTAAATTGGCCCACTTTCTAGTATATAAAAGTATACTTTTAAGTATACTTTAAGTATAAAAGTTGTAAACTTTGAGTACACAGCTAGTTTACATCAGTCTTTTTAGCTTGTACTACAACTATACTAAAAGTGAACTTATAGGTATACTGATAGTTTACTAATTAAATACTTGTAGCATTTTTAGTACACTTTGAAGTATAGTCTCAGTAAACTACTAGTTTAGTAGTTTTATACTGCAAGTATACTCTTAAGTTTTCTTTAAGTCTTTAAGTGAACTTTACATCATACTTTAAGTATGTCTCTATTTATGTATTAATTTGTATATATTGTGTTATATGAATATCTGAACATACAAAACATCCAAAGATAGAACAGGGTGTCTGCTTGTAAACAAAAACATTTTATTCTAGCTTCATGTATTCTTTTTTTAAACACTTGAATGTGGGTAAGTTTCATAAATAAATAAAATAAAGAAATAAACAACATTTTGAACAAAAAGCTGAAAAACGACTATGAATTGGATTCAGAATGATAATCAAAACTTAGATGGAGTCAATCAACACCCCAAAGCTTGACAGTCATTATTACCTCTTTATTGGTCGACATTTTATTCCATAACGTTACACAGTTTTGATGCTGTTTTATGTCTGATGATCGTGTTAGATTACATGTGGAAGTATCTGTTGTTTCGGTTTCTTCTTCACTTGTGTTTTTTGGAATTCTGTACAGAAGATGTCTGTGTACTAGCGCCACCTACCATATAACAATGAAAACACGGATTCTAGGAGCACAAGTATAGCTCAAATATATTTATACTTTTTCTAAGTCAAGTATACTTATCATTCATTTTATGTATATTTCTGAGAAGTACATAAAGCCCATTTCTGAGAAGTACATAAAAAGTAAACTAAAAGTATACTTTCCTATTTTTAGTTTAAAAGAAGTATACTAATAGCACACTTGAATAAACTTCTTTTTCGTAAGGGATGGCATCGTGAAGCACCTTTATTTTTAAGAGTGTACACTTTAAAGGGGCACTCAGTAATGTTTTGCTAATAATAAAGTACAGTAAAGTGACAGTCCTTAAAACTCGAAAATCATATCAGTCTTTTAGAAAACTGTTTCATATGGTGTGGGTCACCTCTTTATATATAGATCAATGTGTGATGCTATGGGTTTCTCTTCCTGTTTTTCCCCTGTTTTATTCTCTCTCTTTCAGGTAGTTTTGCTGATTTGCAAAATGTTACATCTTGATTTGCTCTATCAACACTCTGAAGCATAAGCTATCTTTCTTTCTTTCTTTCTTTCTTATAGTCATTCAGAGAAAAAAGCCAATATGAATGTGTCGTTTATGTGGTTTGTCAGTTTGCTAGCTTTAAGCGAAATTTATATCTTGGTTTTTTCCACACACACACTCACAAAAATGCTGCAGCTGCAATGTGAGCATATCAGTGTGAATGACTGCCTGGAAATCATGACATCATTATAGGCCGGTGAAGCTCACACATCGCACACATCAGCATCACAATTATTATTGACAAAAAAGACAATTATATGCATTTGTCAGAAATAAACAGTGTGTTAAGGCCTCTCTGCGACCCTGGAGCACAAAACCAGTCATAAGTAGCACAGGTATATTTGTAGCAATATCTAACAATACATTGTATGGGTCAAAATGATTGATTTATCTTTTATGCCAAAAATCATTAGGACATTAAGTAAAGATCATGTTCCATGAAGATATTCTGTAAATTTCCTACCGTAAATATATCAAAACTTAATTTTTGATTAGTAATGCATTGCTAAGAACTGCATTTGTACAACTTTAAAGGCAATTTTCTCAATATTTAGATTTTTTTGCACCCTCGGATTCCAGATTTTCAAATAGTTGTATTTCGGCCAAATATTGTCTTATTTATTCAGCTTTCAGATGTTGTACGAATATCAAAACATTGATCCTTATGACTGGCTTTGTGGTCCAGGGTCACATATATGTTTTGGTGAGTATTTGTTTAAAAATTAATAAGCTTATGAAAAAATAACTCTTCTGAAATTTTAAATGCGAAGAAAAAAACATTTGCAATATCTTGTTGAAATCAAAGACTGTGCTTAAAATTGGAAAATAATTTAGAATATTTTGGCTTACACATAAATAAATAACTTTCAGTGTTTAATTGTAATTTTTTGTTCTTTTTAAAAGATAAACAATTGTTCTACTTTTGTGTTATCACTTGATGTCTAATGTACATTTTGCATCCTGAAATAAAACTTTTGAGTCTCTTTAAAATTTTGTGTGCTTATAGGCATGAAAACTGGGAGAGATGGAGAAAAAAAGGAGGGAAAAAGGAAAATATATTATTTGAGTCTTCAAAAAGCTCCCAAAAAACCCAGATGTCTAAGAGGCAAAAACACACACTCAGAGTCACATTTAGAGTGTTTTACGACTCTATTTAAATACAGACAACTGTTATATTCTTAAAGTGTATTTCTCTTTGGGGAAACCCCTGATGATTTTTTTCATATGTGGCCCCGTTTATATGGAGCTGTTACCTTTGAACTCTGCCATCTGGTTGGATGGCTTTACAAATGAGGTTTTAAGCTGAAGGAACATTGTACTTGAAGGTTTTCCCTCTCTCGATTTCAGACGAGACCCTTAGGAGTAGGCGCAGAGCATGGGAGCACTGTTTAGCTCCCTGTCAGAGTCTGCACAGGAAATCTAGGAAATTCCTGACAGAGATGCGGAAATCCATCCACTGTGTGGGGAGTTGTGTTATGCACACCGCACACACACTCAAATACAAATACTTCTGTGTGAGGTGGGACACAGATCCAGGGGGATTTTTTTAGGATTTTGCTATTGTGTGTGCACAGAACTTAGAGAAAAGTTATTTAGCTAAACTTATTATTTTTTTTTTCACATTTCTTTATCACATTAACTCATTCTAAAAAGCCTGCTGAATGTCAATGACTGCCTGTATTTTAATTTGCTACGTGAAAAGCAATTTTTCAGACTTTCCATGTGTGCCCATGCCTCACAAAATTTTACTATGCTGCATTTAATCACATTTTTTACAGCTTAACTAATTCAGAAATCTAAACTCCAAACGTTGGAAGTCTTGCTGCTTCCAAACCACAAACCCTGTCCGGAAAATTTGGAGTTCCCTGGCAGCGTCTTTAACCCCAACAATCATGTGAGCCCTTTTAATTCTTTTTCGGCTGAGCTTTAAAAGTCGAATGTCACTTTTAATATTGTGGGAACAACATTTTTTTTTCTGAACACGCTTCATCGCTGAAAAGGTTTGGAGTTGGAATTTTTTATATTTTTAATAGGAGTTTCTTATGCTCACCAAAGGCTGTCTTTATTTGATCAAAAATACAGTAAAACAGTCATATTATTAGAATTTAGAATAACTATTTTCTATTTTTATAAACATTAAAATGTAATTTATACATGTGATGCAAAGCTGAATTTTCAGCATCATTACTCCAGTCTTCAGTGTCACATGAGCTCATTCTAATATGTTGATTTTGGGTTTAAGTGACATTTTTTATTATCATAATCAATGGTAAAAACAGTTGTGCCAGTTAATATTTTTGTGGAAACCGTGATACACATTTTCTCAGGATTCTTTGATGAGTAGAAAGTTCAGCATTTGTTTGAAATTGAGTTTTTTTGTAACATTTGTAAACACTAACTACTGCTACTTTTGATGCAATTTAATGCATCCTTGCTGAATGAAAGTATTAATTTCTTAGAGAAAATCAGTTTTTACTGGCCCCACATTTTTGGTATTGTATACAGAAACTGTTGCTGGTTAAAAAATAAAGTGATCTCTAATCTGAACTTGAGCCAGGTGGAATCTGAAATATTTATAACACTGCAACCAATCAGTCACTTAAAGTGTGACCGAAACAAGGAAAAGATAATTGTGAGATTAAGTTAAGATGAATATATGACCTAAGGTTTTACGATGCAATATGAAGATAAATATGATTTAAAGTTGCAATAATGAGAAACTGCGATAAATATTCGCAACTGTAAGATATAAAAGCACAATTTTTTTTTTTTTTGGACATGTAAATTGGCTTTGGTCACCACTATGTATAGTAAAGCATTACAAAACATCATTACAGTCTTCATTATAATACTGTAGATGTTTTGGCTTTATATGGAAGAACTGATGTTGAATGACATACACTGGCATGTACACGTGTGTTTCAAAATAATATTCCTCCTCTATTGTATATGAGATTTTTGTGTCTTTTCTAATTGCATTCTTACCTTGACAGCTTACACAATCCTATTGATTGCATGAGAGTAAACACAAGAGTTATTTGTGTGTGCTGGTGTGACATTTACATTTGCCTTCCGTGTGATTTGAATAAATATAGTTCTATCTTAGCTGCATGTGTTTCTGTAGCGTGCATGTGCGTGCGCTCGTCTCAGTAAATGTGCACACAACAGCAGGATGTGGACAAATCTGTTTCATGCTGCTACCTTTCAAACGGTTTCATCTTTTTTTTACATGATCGCTTGCGTTCGACTTCTCTGTATTTTTCTGATGTTTCCTCCCACACAGCGGTGAGCTCCTAACTGACTGCTCTCAGATGAACCTAAGAAACAGGAGGTTGAGTGCTCTGTTGTCACTAACTCTTATCACTGTCAGAGATAACTTGGATTTTATGATTCTGAACTATGATGTCATTTGCCTTACACCTCCAACCTGATAAAAAAAGCCCCTTGGTTTGTCACGAATTGTTACTGGAATGTCAAGATTTATATAAAAATGGAAAAGTTGAATACATGTGCAGTTTGAGATTTTAAGTCTTGTTTAAACTATACAGATTTGGCCTTCCCTCTAGATCAGACCGTTAAATAAGTTTCTGTTCAGAGAACTACTTTTACAGGCAGTATTAGATTTTAACAACTTGCATTGAAGCTGTGTTTGCACGTTCATCTAATAACTAAAGCATGCGGTTTAGTGTCAACCTTATGGAACTGTTCAAGTGAAAGCTTCTGTGTGTGTGTATAGTGGGGGTGTAGGTTGGCTTTAAACAGTAGGCTTTTGTGGTTACCTCTTTTAGTGCAGGGACACTAGACATCGCAAAAGTACATGAAGGTGTAGCTGTAGAAAATGAAATAACACATTTTTGGGAATCAATGATTTGGTTCAAAATCTAATTCAAGCCTGCAAATGAACTTGAAGTTTTAAAATGTTTAAAGAAACAAGCAAGCAAGCAAACAAACAAACAGATAAATACATAACTATTCATATTAATTATAAAACTTAAAAAAAAAAAAATTAATATTAATCATGCCAGAGAACATGGTATTCTTTCAATCAAAATACATTTTTTTAAATAAATAAATATTAATGTTCATGTTAATGTTAATATAATTAATAACTAACTTTCTAAAAACTTTTTAAACATCTTAACTTTATTTGATAAACTAAGTAAACTTAAGTTGATAAACATTGATTGATTGATTGATTGATTTACCAACCTAAATAATACATTTATTATTTAAAATTGTAAAACTTAAAAAGTGTATTTTAAGTTTATAATAAATAAATAATTTTGTATTAATAATAATAATAATAATAATAATAATGTTCACATCAGTATATTAACATTAATACTATTAATATTAATTTTAATGTTCATGTTATTGTTAATATAATTAATAACTAATATTTATTTATTTAAAAACCTAACTTTGTAAAAACATTTTCAGCAACTCAACTTTGTAAAAAATGTAACTTTTTAAAATGTTTCATTTGATAAACATTTATTTATTTATTTATTTACAGTATTTATTAATGGATTGATTTACCAACTGAAATACTAAATGTATTATTTAAAATGGTAAAACTTAAAAAATGTATTTTAAGTTTATAATAAATAGTTTTAGATTAATATAAATAATATTAATGTTCACTTCAATATATTAACATTAATACTATTCATATGAATGTTAATGTTTATATTAATATTTAAATGTATATTTAAGATCGCACATCACTAATCAAATAAGTCAATTTGTGAATTTTTGACATTGATCACGTGACGTCTTTGTGCAGATGGTCAGATGTTCTATTAAAGCGTGATGGATCATATTCAAATCATGAGAGAACATGATCATCATTATGAAAATGATTTTTCCCCCAACACATGCTGAATCTCATGACTGAGCAATGCCGATTAAACCTCAATATCTCATCCTGAGTTCTTTTGTTTTCTGTTCCTTTGTTTTCATGTGTTCCAGCCAATGGATTAATTGAAAAACTATTGGCCTGCTGCGCTCCTTTCTCAATGCTATTCTACGTCAGGCCTCCACGTCATATAGTAACACACAGCCTAGCATCCCCACAAACAGACACACAAACATGACAATAAGTGTTTGTTTAGCTCAGACATCACAGTTGCATGTCCTTTCAAACTAATGTGCACACGCTCACATGAATGGACAGCAAAGCCAAAAATGCAGCCCGCAGCTCCCTGTTTTGCCAAAGCAGCCAGTCAAGAGTGAGAGAGAGAAAGACAGCAACTGCTCAGTCAAGGTACATTGGTCCTGTAGAGCAAAATAAAGCAGCTGAGATTCCATCAGACATCTGCCAGCAAACATTTCTCAGAGTTTAACTATTTAAGCAGTCAGATTTACCAAGAAGGCCTGCACAAGACCCCCGCCTTTACTCTACAGCCAAACCATTTCTGAATTGGTTAAGAAAAATAAACTCCATTCAGTTTGTGTATTCCCTGAAAATGACATTACACAACTTTACTTCTCAAATAGGTTTATCTTGTTTTAAGGATGTTTAGACATTTCAAACAAAGAAAGACTTGGGAGAGCTTGTCATTCCTTAAAACTTGATGTAACCACTTTAGGTCAAGCAAAACAGTCTTACATAAGCTATTCCCAGAGAGGCAGACAAACCAATGCAGGAATGCCCTTTTCTCATTAAACTCAATCTTCTTCCCATTTCATTCTCCTCTCTCTTGCTCTCTCACTCTTGTTTATGCGGTCACATGGCCGCTTGGCTCTTTGGTTTTAAACTCATCACACATTTCTGGTTTGAAAAAACATGATCTGGACTGCAACACATGGACAGAAAGCAGAAATGAAAGAAGTGCGTTTTCCTCATTTTAATCTTGCATCTATCTATCTATCTATCTATCTATCTATCTATCTATCTATCTATCTATCTATCTATCTATCTATCTGTTTAGTCAGCTTGTTAACCTTTCTAAAGGCCTGTTTGATCATCATAGTCAGCGCTGCATCACCTGGATACCAAAACTGTTTATGAAAGTAAATTGCTGTACACACACCATATTGGTATCTGCAAAAACTAATTACCTTGTCAGGATTCCTGTCATTCCAGCTGGCTTCAGAACACACCCTCTCTCACTCCCTGTCTGCCAGTAATCTTTGTTTTTGGTTTCATACTTTCGCCCCTTCTGTTTCTAGGTGACTTGCTTGTAACTTGCCTGGTACACTATAGTCTAAGACCCATGAGATTTAATTGATGTTGATGCTTCATATCAAAGGGACTGTGTGTGCATGTGTGTGTGTGAGAGAGTGAGAGAGAGATATGATTTAGTAAAGTATGAGGCAAGTCAAGGTAGGGCGCTGTCTGTTTGGTTGCCAGTAACAACAAAGTAATCAACAGACTTGGAGTTGAGTGAACAAATCTAAAAAGAAAGAGTGTTTTTCAAAGTGTGACAGAAAAGTGAGAGAGGAGGGAAGACGGGAGATTTTAGTGCTAATATTCCCATATGGCAAAAAGTAAATATGCCTAAATAAAATATACAAAAGTAAAGAATAAAAAACCTTTGTCCAAAATATTTGATGTAAATAGCACGGTTGAAAGAAATATTTTTTCTCAAAATATGTTTTGAATCCTTAAAATTTCAAAATATATATTTTGCTGAAATGTATAATATTAAACATATTTTAAATATAATGTTTTGTATTTGATAATATACAAAACAAGTAAAAAATAGAAAAAAATAAAGTTTTGTTATGCATGTATATGTTTCAGATATGTGCTTTGAATGTAGTACAAAGTTTTGTAGAACTTTTTATCTGATAATTTCACAGGACAAATTTCCTACAGAGGAGTTGCCAATATATAAATTTGTCTATGAATTACCTTTCTATAACTCCGCCTCCTTCAAGGATTCTACACTCCCATTGGCCGTATCTTTAGGGGCGGGGTTTGTAAAGAGCCTTGTGCTTGGGAATGTGTGTCCGCATTCTCAAACTGAGTTAACGCTGCTTGGACGTGAGCATATCGGTGATCTGTCGCGGTCCTCAACAAGTTCTGTGAGTTTCTTGGAAACCATTAAATAGTTTCAGAACCTTTGCACCGCTCTAAACGCTGTGATAAATATTTTGTTTTTGAAAATGTTGCCTGTGCAACAGTTAATTTAACTAAGCATCATCAATTTTATATATTAATTTTTTATTTTTTACAACACAGTTTGCTTGAATAGCGCTCTATGATAGTGACCTGATGGACTAAACGTTTGTATTTCTACCCAGTGCTCCGGAGAACGCTAGGCATTATCTTGCAGCAGGACTGTAACAGCAGACAGCGCAATGATGAACAGGAACGGAATGGTCACAAAGATTCGCACGCGGATAAGGACCGACCCCTTCAAGAACAACTATGATCTGGTTGGCAAAGAGCTTGGCAGGTAATACACTGTAAATGATCTACTGTATAGACGAATTAGCGCGTTTGAAAGATTAAAATGTGTACAATAAATATAGTCATATGCCTGTAGGCAGTTTCACAAAGTTGAGAACCGGTGTGAGATTTAATTGGGGAGTGAATCACTGCCAGCTGGAAGCCAAAAGAGATTTGTTTGGCTCCAGCACGTGTAATCTGAGGATCAGCCAGATAGATTTTAGCCCTTACTGCAGTTTGCCAATATTGCAAACGAACTACACGAATTTATAAAATAATCCAACTTTGCGTTTATTATAATGGGACCGTTCTCTGGTTCGCTTTAGGTCCCTTGCAGTGTAGATCAACAGGGGCTGCAATCAGGTGAATTAGTAGAGTTTCTTTTCTAAATCAATGTGTTAATTCAACGAATCGTTGTCGTTCACTTCCATGCATTGACTCATATTTTCGTCCACTGAAGTTCTGTGAAGCGCATAACTGCTTTATTGGCTTTCCTTCCTTCAAAGATTGACTATAGTGCAAACAATGGGTACCAGTGACTGCTGTGAGGAAGTATTCTGACCACAAGTTAGTTGATGTTTTTTTTGTTTTTTTCTGAATAAAGACAATTAAATTGATGTAAAGAGGTTATTGTTGTTTTTACAGTATGGCTTGATGCCATGCACCACAGTTGAAAAACTGACATCTCTTTGTTATTTGTGAGGGAAATGCTTATAGACTTATAGAATCGTTTTAGTCAACCTACATATTTAAATAAAGGATAGTCAGACTTGTTTTGTTTGTGAAGGTATCAGTTGAGTAAAGGATTCATTGATCATTACAGCCAAATTTGCTTGTCACCTACTGAACAAATCATAGTGAATCGTTTTAGTGAATGGATTCAAACGATTCGGTTCACTGGGATGAATCAAACAAATGTGAACCACCGCACATTCTTATTGGCATTTTCCAGGGGCCCCTTGTGCCTGAAAACCAGACTTGAATCCTCTGTGTGTGTTCTCAAGTAAACAAAGAATGTAAAACATGTTAATTCAGAGCCGCACGGGACCAGTGTGTGATGAATATATCACTGCTTGCCGTGACATTGTTCTTTAATGCTCCACTGACTAATTATAGACAAGATGGTGTCGTTTGACCACTGTAACTTGTTTTCTCTTGGGCAGATGTTCATTTATACATTCATGCTGTGCTTGTTGACAATTGCATGGTCTGTTTCTGCTGCCTTTAGGTGAATTTTGTTTTCCAAGTTTCTGGATTTTAATTCTCATTGCCTTTTCCGCATCATTTAACCCAATTTGATGGGTAATTTGTGGACTGGGTTGTAAAATGTCTCGATTTGGACTGGATTTAGCTGGCATTTGGTTCTCTCTGAAACTTCACATTTTGCCACACACTATGCGAAATGGCACTATTTACTCATGCCTTAGAATCCTCACAAGTTTTTCCTGTAATTAAAGCGCACGAAAAGACCACATGCATGAGTCACAAGGCAAGCCGTTATTTTTATAATGCAGCCTATCCGATTTTCTTACCATAGTGGTAAATTGAATGGAGGAATGCAGATGTTGGTGGATATTGAGGTGCAGATTAAGTAGGCAGAGGGAGATGGTTGCACAAATATCTTGCATTCCTTCAGCGTAACCTAATCTGATTTCATCCCTTTTCCTTTATCATATGTCTATGCATCATCTTCATGGGAAAGTAGCCTTGCAGCACAAAACTTCACCGTGAGCTGAGTGGGCAAGCTTGTCTTGCGATTTCCTCTGAGTGCAACCAAAATCTTCCTTTAGTGAGAGGTCACCTTTTAAAATCATTCTTCAGCTCTCCAGATGAACATAACATACTCATTGGATTAGATTTTCTTTCTGCATTTAAACCCAATTTAGATGGTAAAATGTATGTTTCTTGTGTGTGTGGCTGAACACGCTTGTCTTACTGAATGGCCAAACCATCTGGCCCTGTTGTCAGCACTCCATTCATTTGACACAAAGCTCCAACAGCAATTTCCGTATTGTGCAGCGAGATCAAATCCAAAGTTTGTTCCCAGACAACTTGTTTGTTTAGCTGATGGAAGATCAGTTTAGTTATCAGTCGTGTTTAGTTCTGTTTCCATTTCCAGTCATTTTCTCCCCCTTATTTCAGAATTCTTCAGATTTATAACAATAGTACTCATTAGTGTTTTGAGAACCAAAAGTCAGCTCTGGTGTGGAAATGGACGCTGTGAGAGAACAAAGTGTGGAATGCTGTAATAAACTTATGTCCGTTCTCCTTGAAAATCTCCAGAGTTGGTTACCTGACGTACAGTGTAGTGGATGTCCTAGTTCATTAAAGTTCTTACGAGTTGTGTCCCAATTCAGTGAGATTAGAGGGTATTTTTAAGCATATCATCTTTGGAGCTCCTCTAGAGTATCCAAAAATGAGTTTAACCCTAACCTTCAAAATCCTACCACTGATCATGCACCAAAATCTATTTGAGGAAGTACATCCACGGATATACAACCTCATCAGTCCTAGCACCACCTTTTCCCAAGCTTTCCATTGACTTCGTTTTCAACCTTTTTTTTGATGAAACTCAACACTTTCTTCTTTTGCTGTGCGTCTGTTTTGGTAATCTGCACTTTTTATCCTCCGGTTCAGCTGAGAATTGAGTGATCCTCTATCCGAGGTGGTCTGTGTGAGGAATGTTTTACTGCAGAATTCTGGGTTGCTGACTGAGCCTTCTGCCATACCGGTAGCAGACAGGCCAGCTGTGCATGTGATTCAGTCCTTCGCTTAATAATGGGGTTGTACGATTTCCCTTTAATAATGGATTGAGATTGTATATCTTTGTGTCTAAATGGTCCTGTGTTTGTGTGTTCATGCACACGTGCATGCCTTTGGTCTTTTAAATGTTTATCCAATCTTTGACTCTCAAAGTGAACATATTTCTACCATCTGGCCATGAGAATGAAACCGAGAGATGGAGACAGATAGACTGAAAGAAGACGGTGTGATTTTTGCACAGGTAGTCTAACCACCAGAGTATCTGGGTCATCTCCAAAGATGAATATACATTTCCTGCCCAGTCATTGTTTTAGATTGAGGCTGTCCATATTCATTGGTATTTCAGAATGTTGTGGTATTTTACTGATTTCTCATTCATCTTTGCAAGTGCTGAGCATTATTGGTTTGACCTTTTTTTTTTTTTTTTGGAAGAACTTTGAAGAATGCCTGACTTTTCAAACCAGCTCTATTCACCCCTCTGAGAAGAGGGCAGGAGAAATGTGAGTTTGGCAGAATTATGGCATCTAATGCAGTGCCCTTTGACTTTGTCAACTCTCAATCCAACACTTTATGGGTGTTTTGCAATTCAGAAATTGTAAACTTTTATGTCTGCAGCAGTCAAAACATTTTTTGTTCAGGATAATTTCCTCACAGGCTGAACTACTAAACAACTGGGTTGTTCTGAGAGTTGGCATCGTCACATGCGGTTCTTGTACTCCATGTGAACTCTGTAGTCTCACTGTGTTCTGAGCTCAGATGCTGGAACATGCTCGCTTCACCTCGATCCTGCCAACCACACTCACGTTTAAAAGGAAAATCACTCCAACACTGTCAATGGATGCATTTTGGCTCGCACCCTTGGAAATTTTCAGGGACTTTTTTAAATGGTTTGCAATCATGGGAATTGTTAACACCAAGACCCAACAACAAAAGCTTTTTAAAGCCCCCATAATTTTCAAGTTTAATGTTTTGTGGCCAAAAAATGACATATCTTTAGCAGATATACATATTAAAGTAGTCTTTTTCTTATGGCAAAGTTGGCCAAAATGTTTCAATTTGAGCCCATAAAATGTTCTATACAGTGAGTGTTCCCTCCCCTGCTTTTATTCACTTATTTTCTTTTATTTTAGTATTAATTTTTATTTATCTATAATTTTAGAATTTTAGTATTAACATTTTTTTTGCTTATGTAATTGTTTTGTTCAGTATTTTGTGAACAATTATTGTATTTTGTTTGTAAGTGTCATGTTTGGTCATTGGCTGAACTAGACGGTGGGAGGAGTGGACACCATTGACTCTCAATGGAGGGGCGTTGGAAGAGTTGGGTGGTCTGTCTGTTGGGGTCTCTACCACACACACAAACTTCTGTCTTTTTATGAGATGGCCTGAAGAGGAGGTGTGGTTAAGAGCTATTTGTCCCTCTCGCTGTCAAAGAAGAGAATGTCCATGCTGACAGGCCTGTTCTTTGTGTGTGTACGCAGCGCCCTGTGCGTCGTTTGATTGATAGATGAGGTGATGGGAGGTCAGATGAGGGAGGTGGCAGGAAATTAGTGTGAATGAGTCTGTGTGTGTGTAAGTGCCCTCAGAGCTCAGACGGCTCCAACTGTCATTCTTATCATTTGGATGTCAGGCTCTCATTGCAAACGAAGAAGAGAAGGGAGGGAATGATCATGACAAGTGCAAAATTGACAGGTTAAGAATGAATACAAAGATGTTCACAGTTCATCATCAATGGGCCGATGATCTAATAATGATGACAACACCAACTATGACGTTAATTCTTACTGTGCATGAAAAAAAAAAAACCTTTAAAGTAGCTGTTCACCTATTATTTGTCACTTCCTTATTCTGTTCCAAAATTGTATGCTGGTTTTTTTTTTTTTTCATTAAAGGATTTTGATTTGATTTTTGCAGCAGATCGTGGCTGTTAAGCTACAAAAAAAGACAAAAAATATGATAGTCACCATGAAATTAGTGGCTCATGTTCTAATGTCATGTGATTTTTTTTAAAAATAGTTTTCTTTTTTGATGAACACTTCCTTGTAAAAGTTGATTGAAGATTTGCTTATTCTCTGTGTGTGTGTGTGTGTGTGTGTGTGTCTGTCTGAGTGTGTGAAAGATGCAGCATTTTTTAAAAAACAGACAAGTGTCTTATCAGTCTGCAACACTCTTAAAACAAGTCATTATCACCATGCTAACTTTGTGAACCAGTTTTGCATGCTCAGCCCTCTGCTATTTAATGAATGAAACTCTGTAAAGAAGAAAAAAGTTATATTTAAAAATATTTTTAAAATGTTTAAAATGATTTCTAAAAATTTGAATATATTTTTTAAAAATTTTATTGCTCTTTTAAATTATTTTTTACTTATCAATATTTCTTTTTTTCTAATGTGTGTGTGTGTGTGTGTATATAATACATACATAATATATTTTTTTATTTATTTTTAAAATATGCTGCAAATGCTTGATCGGAACCAATTGTTCCGGAGAGCTCTGTAATAAAAGTTCATGTTTAATTGTTCAACATGAAAATCATTACTCAAAGTGCTTGTATTTTGAGTTCCTCATTTTCATTCCCCAAACATTTCCCAAACTGTTTATTTAATCGCTCTTGTGTGTATGTTTGTGTGCACGCAGGGGCAAGTTTGCAGTAGTGAAGAAGTGTGTGGAGAAGACTACTGGCAAGGAGCACGCTGCGAAGTTCCTGCGGAAAAGGCGGAAGGGTCAGGACTGCCGTGGCGACATTCTGAACGAGATCGCGGTGCTGGAGTCAGCCGAGGCAAATCCCTATGTGGTGGCACTGCACGAGGTCTACGAGACCACCACAGAGATCATCCTCGTATTAGAGTGGTAAGACGCTCGCACTCACACAGTTATGTAGTTACATGCCCTGACCACAAAAGTGAAGGGCAATGCGGAATGTTTTATGATGACTTGGACATTGCACACCATAATTTTGTTATTCCGAGTCACCAGGGCTTTTGAAGATTAGAATTACAGGCACAGAGAAATGGCACAGCGGGTAAATCAAAACAGGAATTTTTCATAACGCTGTTGTTTGAAAGAGTGTTGTTTGTCTGTACCTTTCTGAAGGTTACCGCAGACCACAGTCGAGCTAGTTCTTCTTTTAACTGAGTGAGCTGAATGTTCCAATACAACAACCATAAAAAGAAATCAAAGAAACAAATGTATAAATTCCCAAGTGAGAATGTGGTGGTCTTGTGTTTGGTCCTTGTGAAAGGTCAAATCCGAACGCTTCTCAGAAAGCACCACAAAGTGAGTGCAGTTTTTGACCACAATGCAACTAGGCCAAAATCATGCCAAACCCGTTTCCTTTGCCGTGCCGTTTTCTGCTGAACTTCTCAGTAAAAACGTGCAGCAGACCTGACTCAGACCTGACCGATAGGTGTAAAGCCATGTGCATTTTCATGAGTTTTATTTAAAGCAAACCTACATTCACTGTAGTACTCATCAAATAAAAATAGCTCACCCTTACATTGTTCCAAACCCATATGGCTTTCACTGTGTAACATAAAATGAGTGTTAAAAGTTTTGACACATTTGTCCATTTTAAACCTTGTAAGCTCCTGTCTCCATTCATTGTAATCAAATGCAACAGAGCAGCCAGGACATTCTTTAAAATTTCTGAATTTAAAAAACGGCTAATGTAAAAATGTAAAATAGTTTTTAAAAATCGCTTTTTTTTTTTTTTTTCATTTAACACTTTGATGTCCACCACATATTTGAGAAAATTGCTTACTGTATATGTTCAGCTGAAGCGTAATCATGCTATTTTAGTTTTTCCAGTAAAAAAGAAGCTGATAACGTTTACTAATGAGGAGGAAATGACAGGTCGTTAAGTTTAAATGCTTTTCATAAGCTCTCTCTGTATCTATCATTCAAATCTCCCTTATTTTTTCCCCTTAATTTGTTGAAGCAATTTTATGTTTTTCCCCTACTGTCTGTGTTATTGCAAATTCTGCAATAGATCAACAGCCTGTTTTTTTTTTTTTGCATATTGTGTGTGTTGATGTGTACAGAGAGGCAGGATGCTGACTGGTTGAATGACGGAGGTTTTGAGAATTGGTAGATCATATCTCTTGGTCTGAAAGGTAACATGCCACAAAAAAAAAATAGTCCACCCACTTGCTGCACACGGCTAAGCCACTTCCTCTGAAGAGACAGCTGTGTGTCAAGCTGTCACTTGTAAGCACGCACATTGGCATGTGTGCAGACAACCTGTGGAGTAAGTTTACCTTATAAGGAAGGTAATGCTTCTCGTTTTTCGTCAATTGTTGTGCAAGTTCAGTTGCATCAAAGTCATGGTCTGGTTGTTCTGTTTGCACATAGCATATATAAATATAAAGGCTAAGTCTGACATTTATATTTATAAATTAAGAAAATATCATATCTTTATTAAAATATAAATTATCTCATCTTTTATTAAAATATATTATATATATTATATTATATTAAAAAAGGGTGAGAAAGTTCAGCCACACTTTTTTTTTGTTTTGTTTTTTTCATGTTTGCATATTTCTCTTTCTGCTTTCGTGTTCGAACAGTCTGTCTGGTTTAGTAAGGAACAATGCATCCAATTCTTTTTACTCTGGTTTTCTGTTGTTAGTTAAATCCTTAAACTTGATGTGGGCAGGTTTAGCAGTAAAAACCAGTTAAACCGAAGAGACGCAGACAGAAAGAGACACTTCAATTTCCATTTCCTGTGGCTTTTCTTCTAAAAGCAGAGCTGCGACATACTCGCGCTTGCATGTGCAATGCATCGCCACATCCTCTGTTGTCAGAAACAAACTGAATTCTCGCCATTCGCTGCCATTTAAAGTTAAAACACTAGCTATTGTAAAACTGAGAGTAGGAAAGGTCATAATTACATTTACCATACATACACAGACACCCCACACAAATTTGCGGCGAAACACTAGCACAGGCTATTACATAAACACACTAACCACTGCTAGGCCACATCTACGTGTGTTTGGTGTAAAATTAGATTTTAGGATGTTTTTGGGACGGGCTGTTAAATTTAAAATGGATCAGATCAAGTAACAGGCCTAACTGTAGGTTAGATAGAGTTTTCATCTTCTTAAAACTATTATTCCTTTTAAGCAGTTTGCATTTACAGTACTTTAAAGGATCTAGAGACTAGAATAGATACTTTAGGTTGATCTCTTTTGTTTTGGGCTGGAAGAACACACTAGCAAACACCCACAATGTCATAGCAGAATTTATCACAGAGAAGGCATGTTCTTTGGAAAAAAAAAAATAAAAAATTTGTTACTCTATCTGTGGTGATCTGTTTTTCATTTCTTAAACAAAATGAAAGGGGCCCTCCCTTGCTCAAAGTTTGGAATTTATCTTTCTAGGAAAGCTCTTATGCAAGTCTTTTTGTCAGAAGTCTTCATCTTCATCACGCTTCTGTTTTCCTCATCTGCTTGATCAAACACCCTCAGAAGTCTCTGAAATGGACCTTTCGATGGCTTAAAATCCTTTTCACTGATTCAGATGTACAGTGTCCAACTGCCTCTGGTTCAGCACACCGTTAATACCCCAAAAATAAAGCCAAAGAGACAAGACATCTGGCATTTAAGGACTTTTTCACAGCTCTTTCTTTTTGAGCAGCTTGGAAAGTGTTTTTGTAAGACTGAACACATTGTACATTTACTGTAGAAATCTTGTGATCTTCTGAAACAGAATAATTATTAGGTACAATACTAGATGCACCATAAATTAAGGGATTTTATGGAATATCAACAATTAATATCCCTTAATTTTTGGTAAATCTGGTACGAATAATGATTGTTTTTATATTCGTGTTACAAAACTAAAGGAGATTTCTTTCTTGAGCTTTTGGTGTTGATCTAAATTCGTTTGTCGTATGTTACCATTTGGTTGGTATGAAAACAGTTTTGATGCAGTCCACAATAGGTATGAATACAAGCCATCCTAAATTCATCGAAGTGAATCGCTATCGACGACAAACGTGTTTCTCAGGGTTGCTGATTTCCAGATAGATTGCCTTTGGAGAGCATTCTTCACATCTTTTACAAGACCCTTTAAGTCCGAGTACTCGCTCTCGTCTTCTCGTGAGAGGGGAAATGCACTCTTGGTGGTCTTGGGTAACGGATGAGCATATTTTTATCCTTGCTTTCTGTTCCAGAAAAAGAGTGTATTTGAGCGACAAATCTTTGCCTTTGCTCCAAATTCTCATGGCTTCAAAACCACAGAGTAAACTTGCAATTCCTCTGACAAACGTTCAGCTTTAGTTTTATCGCTTACCATTGCAGTGGCATTTTGATTTGGTGAAATCAATAAAAACGAGACGTCAGCATCACCAGCCTGTAGTTTTGATTTATTTTATGCTACAGCTGCTCTTCTTGTCAATCATAAATCCGAGTCAGTTCATTGAACCACTTTATAGATGCTTTGAATTTTTTTTTCTCACACGCACAACGAAACCAAAACATGTTTTTCTGTACATGAAAGGCTGTGAAGATTTGACCCGGCACATGTGTGAGCATTAACAGACCTCTTTGGGGTTTGTTTTGCTGCTGTTACTTTAGAAGACGCGGAATTGAGAGGGGAGGGTTTATTCCATTAGGGTGAAGGGCTTGAGTTGTTGTGATGTGTTTGATTTAAAAGGGGATGAAAGGTTCTCAATATCCCAGTGTCCTTATTTTATAAGCCTCTAGTTGCTCATCTGATAAGCGATACCCAGAATCCCCTGTTTATACAGCTGGATTCAGCTGTTATGTAACGTACACCACACACAAATACATACAGACTCTTCACTGTAGTTGAAAGGCATGAACGTGAGTGTGTATTGGATAGGGTATGTGTGTGCGGCCCAAAATCCACTACACATGGCCCTGATTTTCCCAGTCTTTCATCGCTTAAAGGAGTATCTGCCTGCAAATCCTCATGGTCATGGTAACCCTTGCTACGGTTATGCAAGGATGAAGTTCCCCCTCCGTTGGTACCAAGAAGTCTCCTCTAATTTGATAATTAGCTGTCTTGTTGGAGAGGCCCAATTATAATGTATAGAAACGAGTGCAAGCACCTGGCGTAGAGTTGAAACCACTCTACATGTGGGTGGTATACCTATGTACTGTTGATTTCTTGGTAAAGTTATTGTTTTACTGAGCTCATTATATGCTTGATATGGCTTAAACACTGATATCAGATGGGACAATGAAACACACCTCACCCTCATCTGTGAAACTGTTATTCTAGGATGGTTGAGGGTGTGTTTGTGTCTTTTTGGGTGTCTCTAATCATATGTATTTAATAGGATTTTTTTGTGGCGCAGTAAAACACAACTTGAAACCATGTAACACGTGAGAATGTAATTTGAGATCTAAATTGTAATCCTCTCACTCTCTTTCTGTCTTTCAGTGCTGCTGGAGGTGAAATCTTTAACCAGTGTGTTGCCGATAATGACGAGGCCTTTACAGAGAAAGACGTCATTCAATTGGCCAGGCAGATTCTGATGGGCGTGGCTTGTCTCCATCAAAACAACATAGTTCATTTGGACCTTAAGGTGAGTGTACTGTTTGTGCACATATAGATGATGATAATGATTCAACCAGAGGCCTGGAATGTCTCGAACATCTTATTGACCATTCTTGGCAATGTGGGATTGAATCAAAACAGTTTTGTTGTAACTAATATGCCTGAAAGTCACCTTGAGGGCTAAAACATCTCTGCTATCTTTTTTTTTATTTAATTATTTATGTTATTTATTTATTTTTTCTCATCTGAGATTGTGTGTGTGTGTGTGTGTGTGTGTGTGTGTGTGAATTCAAATGCATTAATGTCCCAAGTAATTGATTAAATCGCTGTATTATGTCTGTGTATGTGGGCGTAACAAAGAAAGGAACTACAAATAGTTTCCCCTCTGTTCTGTTTTGGGCTATAGTACACCCTGGATTTATTTTTTGGTTTAACAACATTTATTGCATAACATGAGGCGGAGGTCAGCAAAAAAGTTGGATAACATTTGTGAATTAATGGGATTTTTATAGTGTTCTTGAGACAATTAACCAGACTTGTTTAAACACTGTTGTAATAACACCAAGTGCTTAAATCTAATTGTAATGTTACTAATTTCATCAAGCTTGCCCATTCGGGTGTGTGAAAGCTTTCAACGGCTCCAATCTTGCATTACACGTGCTAGTTTGTGCCTCGGGATGTTAGACTAAAAGAAAGCATTTGATTTTAGTGAACCTGTTGTGTGCACGCTTGAGGTGGAAACTGTTTAATAATTGGTTAATGTGGCATTTAAAGAAGGGTACTTTTCACACGCAACTATTGGATTCAATTAAAAAGTAAATAAATGAAATATTAGTACCGGTAATTTTTCTTTAATGTTTTTTAATTGGGGAAAAAGGGGCTGCTCTACTGTAATTGAGTGTTTCCTCTCTCTCACACTCGTTATGTCTTCTCCAGCCTCAGAACATCCTGTTGACGAGTGCTCAGCCGCTGGGTGACATCCGTATCGTCGACTTCGGCTTGTCTCGGAGGGTGGACAGTGTGTCAGAGGTACGGGAGATCCTGGGCACTCCCGAGTATGTGGGTGAGTCGGACCTCCTTCATTTGCATACCCCAAATCCTTCCCGCGCACAGCATTACTGCTGCAAAAACGGATATGTGAAGTCTTATCAGCTCAGTATAGTGACGAGGAGGGGTGAACCGAAAGCTTGTGTAAGACTAGTGAAACTTCATGTGACTGTTGACTTGGTTGTGACTCCCTCAGTCTTAGAAAATCTGTAGAAAAACCAGTTTTTGAACCCTTTTAATATCAGACTGCTGAGATACTGAAAATTTGACTGTGTAGCTGTGTTGTGAAGGGTAATGAGATGTTTGTTTGTATGTTTCTCTCTTTCCTTCAGCTCCTGAGGTCCTGGACTATGAACCCATCAGCACAGCTACTGACATGTGGTAAGTTGAACTCTTTAAGTGTTCAGAGTCCAGACGTGTGTGTGTGTGAGGGAAAGAGATTGTGGAATTTGACACACATATAAGGTGTTATATAAAGGTCATCTATCGTTGTGGCGACATCTGGATAAATGGGCCTATAGAAGCAGATACAAGTTACATGATGCATTTCTGTAATCTAGCAGTACAATAAATGTGTCCGTGTTTATCTGCGTGGTAAAAAGTCAGCATGTGCAATCAGTTTACAACCCTCTGATAATCTAGAACGTTCCCTAGAGAACGTTCACATGCATTTTAATTTATGTAAAAGGTGGTTTTGACGGTCATTGTCCCTTTTTTTTTTTTTTTTTTTTTTTTTTTTCTTCTCCATCATTTACTGAACAACATACCATTTCCTGTCTTTCATATTTTATTAGTGGTGCTCACTAAAACAATCACTATTACTTTTGTTCATGCTTAAGGGTTTAGAGCAAACCTCTAACCCCAAGTAAGGATTCTTGCTGTAGTTTAAAGTTGTGATTTAACAAGTAGGGACAGATCTTTTCTTCTGTATTGCAATGTACCAATTGTATGAAGTTATGAAATAATAATTATACGTTTAAATAAATGGTAAATAATAAAATGTATATGCACAATGAATTGTTCACTATAAGATCTATAGCACGTGTTTAGAATATAGGTTTTATTTCCATTTCATTCCCACTTTCAGAGATAAACTCTATAACCTAACTTAAAAGTCTTATTACTTTTATAAGCCTCTTTTAAAAAAAAAAAAAAAAAAAAAAAAAAAACACGCTTGAAGCCCAAGCTGGTTTCCTAGTCTTAGCTGGTTTAAGCTGGTCTCCCAACCAAACCAGCTAAGAAATGACCAAAATCCAAAACCAGTCAGACCATACTGGAGACCTAAAACCAGTATTTTTTTTCTTTTAGCAGGGCAGGGTAGGCTTATTGATTATTATCATGTGATAACGCATCACATTTAAAGTCGTGTTTTTCTGCTGTACTGATCTGTGTTGCTGTTTTTCCCCTACAGGAGCATTGGGGTGCTGATTTACGTGATGCTCACAGGCGAGTCTCCTTTTCTGGGAGAAGAAAAGCAGGAGACCTTCCTGAATGTGTCCCAGGTCAATGTGGACTACTCGCAGGACGTCTTTCAGGGCATCTCTGACCTCGCTGTGAATTTCATCCAGTCCCTGCTCATCAAAAACCCCAGGTAGGAATACTTGGCTGTTATTCATGAATGTGGAAGTGAAACGACATTGGGATGCTCTAGTTTTGTTTAGGCAAGCTTACATAACCTGATTGATAGAGTGGCTTCAGTTGGCTCTGCTCCAGACATGTAATCTCACGCTTCAATCTCTCATTAAAATGTAATGGACCCTGGTTCTTGAATATACCGTGAAATGATCCTTTCAGTCTTACTTTTTTTTCCCCCACATCCCTGGGCTCTTTTGCTTTAAGTGATGAATGGTAAAAGCCTTTTTAGGTCTTCTGGTCTAACAAATGGCAGTCCAGACCTTCCGCCATCACTGCTATATGAGAACTGATAGTAGCATGGTCTCTGATCCAGAACCATAATCTGCACTCCATAAAACTTAATGGTTGTAGATCATTGCCACTGAGAAAGCAGGAGAGGAAAAATTATAGCTTAAAGCAATGTGGAAAAATTCCTTTGAGTGTGAGTAATTGCGGAAGGAAAAATATGGGAACCTAAACGAGAGAGTGTGAGAGTCTTTCATTTTTGGAGACTGGTGGAGAAACCCAAATGCTGATGAGAAAAAAAGCACACTCTTAAATTTTTTATTTTTTTTTTTACTTTTTCACACTTTATAATTTTTCACCATAGGCCTATTTTGTGGTCTTTGCTCACTTAATGAGCAAAGTGTGAATGAATGAATGAATGAATGAATGAATTAATTAATTGTATTTATTTATTTATTTATTTTCACTTTTTCCCATGGATGTTTATTATTTGTTTATTATTATTTGTTTATTTATTTATTTATTATTATTATTCGTAGTAGTATTAGTGTTATTAGTATTATTATTTGCATGTTTGGAAAACAGGTCTTT
Source organism: Spinibarbus caldwelli (assembly GCA_039654775.1). Taxonomy (NCBI): domain Eukaryota; kingdom Metazoa; phylum Chordata; class Actinopteri; order Cypriniformes; family Cyprinidae; genus Spinibarbus; species Spinibarbus caldwelli. The sequence continues at coordinate 43,813,626 of CM077218.1, read as the reverse complement.
ATTTTGTTTTCCCCAAAAAAAATTTTTTTTTATATATATATATATATATATATATATATATTTTTTTTTTTTTTTTTTGTGAATGAAAATATAATAAAATAGTTTTTAAAATTAATTTAGCCAAGCAATTTTCTTTTTTCCTATTTTTATTTTAAATAATTAAATAAAATAACCTGACCTATTATTTGAACACCCCCCCCCTTCTTTTTATGCATAATTTATTATTTTATTCATTTATTAAAAAAATAACCTTGTTTTTCTTTTCCTGGCAAAACATTACTGCCAATATTAATGCAAGGGTTTTAGATTTTTGCAGTATAATTTTGTTGTACTATCATCATTTCATGTGCCAATATGAGAATGACTTGTCAACACTCTGTTGTGACCAGTCCGGAGATATGTTGTACAATCTGATATAAAAGATGTTGCATAATATTGCACCTCTGACAAAAATAAAAAAAATCACAATGTATGTTAAACAGTCTCCCCCCCCCCCCTCTCTCTCTCTAGAAAACGAGCCACAGTGGAACAGTGTCTAAATCATCCCTGGTTAAGACTTGACTCTCATCACCACGCTGTGGAAGCCCCTCTAGATGAGCAAGAAGCCAGCCAATCCGAATCAGAGCCTGAAAGTCCCGTCCCTTCCCCAGAACTTGTCATCCCTTCATATCCCACGTGCCCAGGCCAGGGGGAGCTGAAGACAGGACGGGACACTTTCAGTTTCACAGAACCGTTCCCACCTCGTCCCGAGATACAACAAGAGCTCATCTGTTAAGCAAGACTTTATTGCCCAGTCGGAGGGACCGAAAGACTTAACCTGCCAGACTGGTGTGGCCTAGTTTGGACTGGACAGTGGCGGTCTACTCAGGTGTTTGCAGCAGCATTTGTATGTGCGTGTGAAGTCTTTGTGTCGTCTTGTGTGGGATACAGAGCTGTCCTGGTCTGTGAATGCCAGTTGACCTCCCTTCTGACCGCAGAGGTGTGCGCGTGTGTCTACAACAGATCTGAATAAGATTTTTAAGCCCCTTAATAAAGCATTCTTAAGCTCTTGTTCAAGGTTCTTAACTCCTCAATGCACCGCAAGGGATTGTTTATACTTTTAGAGTGGATTGAACCTTCTCTGCTGTCTGTACTTGGTCCAAAACTCAAGTCGGAGTCTCCCCAGGAAGTGCTTGCTGCATTGTAGGAAGGAAATGGAAAGCTCTGATAAATCGACTGATGTTTTATTCATCATTGCTCTTCATTGGACCAACGTATTATAAAATATTATGAAGAACTGACGCTGATTCTTTCTTCAGAACAGTAGATTTATCATCATTCTGCTTCTTGTTGAAGTGGCACCTGCATTTTAATGAAATGATTCACAGAGACTACTTTTGTTCTAGCACTTTTGGTGGGAATAAATTTATACTCAAATCTCCCAACAAGCACATTTAAGTAGTTCAACATAGCATGGTCATGCATAGCCACTGTTTGTTTGGTTTCAACATAGCATGGTCATGCATAGCCACTGTTTGTTTGGTTTCTCACACCATTTCTGTACCACTTTTTTTCCTGTTCTTTTTCAATTTTGCTGTAATTGCACAAATGTCTTGTACCGTTGTTGTTTTCTAGGGGTATTCTTGCCTTTCTGTAATATATTATGTATGTTATTTTTCTGTCTGGTAAGGCATCATGGGTATCGAGAGGTAAATTTTCCAAGTGGTCAGTGATGTGGGGCTTATGATTTAGGGCCGCTCTGAGTCTTCTGGGATTTGAGCGTTTCAGACAGTTATGGGAGATGTTTGCATTTTCAGAAGAACAGAGCACAACAAAACAAAAGGCTTTGATAATTGTATATTTTTTATTTTAAAAAAAATGTTAAAGTATTTTTCTACAGTTGTGGTATTTTATGATTAATATGAGAAAATAAATTGTAATATTAATTTAGATTATTTTTTAACCGCCCAGTTTGCACTTGCGTCCAGTTGGACTACTTATGTATTATTGGCATGCCTGGCAAAATATTGAAGAAAATAAATGATCTTTTTGTATTAAACTTATGAAGAACATTCTTTTTTTACCTCCTAATAGGTTATAATATAAACTAGTGCTGTCAAAGGATTAATTGCGATTAATCGCATCCAAAAAAGTTTTTGTTTACATAATATGTGTATATTTATTAAGTATATATAAATACAAACACATGCATGCATATATTTGAGAATGTTATTTTTGTGTATTAAATATATTTATAATATAAAATAAACGTAAAATAAAAGTAAGCATTTAAAAGTTTTGAGGTCAATAAGATTTTTTTTAATACCTTTTGAAATGCACCAAGGCTGCATTTATTTGATCAAAAAAATAATTTAATATAACTTTTATATTTCAACATAAATTGAAAATGTAATTAATTCCTGTGATGGCAAAGCTTAATTTTTAGCATCATTACTCCAGTCTTCAGTGTCACATGATCCTTCAGAAATCATTCTAATATGCTGATTTGCTGCTCAAGAAACATTTTTCATCAATGTTGAACATCATCGTTCTGCTTAATATTTTATGGAAACCATTATACATTGTGATTGAACATGCTTGAGATTAACAGCATTTATTTGAAAAAGATTTTAGTAACATAAATTGCTTTACTGTCACTTTTAATCAGTTTAATGCCCTTGATGAATCAGTATTAATTTCTAAAATCATATAGATGTGTGTATATTATATAGTTAGCATATAGTATAATATATAGTTACACCAGCCATAACAAAAATTAATTTTGTAAAGTAGTGAAACGATTAGCTTTAATTTTTAAAAACAAATGAAATCTTCATACTACAAAAGAAAGTGTGCAAAATGATCCTTTATTGGACTAAGGCATCAAGTTTCCACATTCCAGGGAAATATGAAATATTGCTGCTTCTTGCAGTTTTCCTAACCTTGTGAAGCTGAGGTAACCTCTTGAAATGACTGTGAAAAAAATCCATCATTTCTCTGAAAGGTGCGATTCGCTTTGCCAGTGTTCCCTCAGAACAGTATATTTTCTACACTTGGATGCCAAGCTTGCTATCACTGTTGAGTCATGAACTCTTACCCTGAAGCATCTGGCATGCTTTAACCAACTGTAGGAAAATGAAATTGTGTATCAGGAAAATATTATATCGTTTTTATTTGTGTAAAGATCTATCTTCTATCTTCCAAGAAAAAACTCGTTCTGCAGATGAAATGAACTCACTCTTATGTGCGTCTCTCAGTCAAAAGCAGCTGGGCGCTTTGGATGGAAAAAGGCGACACATCTTACCAGATTCTCCCCTGCTAGTAAAAGAAAGTTGTTTTAGATAGCAATTTTCATCTCAATAATGTGCGCTTTACTCTGAATATTTAAACACACAAACAGGAAATGCCATGTGTTTAAGAAGAGAACATATTCTTGCATTCCACCACACACACACACACACACACACAGGTTAAACAACATTGATGTCTGCCAATAATTCTTGTTTTAATGTACTTTTCCTCTGCATGTTAGAGTCCTTCCTGCACACACACACACACACACACACACACACACACACACACACACACACTCCCACCCTGGTCTCTGGAGTTCCCAATTCTCAGGGGAATTAGAGGAACGCAATGCTGTTTTTCAAACAAGCAGATTTTCTTTCCTGTCCTTTCTTATCTCTTTCCATTCTTTATCTCCACCTTCTAATACAGCTGCATTACTTCTGCTCGCTCCTATAACACAAAGGTCACCAATATAATGTTAATAAGTACATAATATAATGACAGTAAATGAAATGCATATACATAAGAGAGTTGATATGCTGAAAAGTACTGCTTTTCAACATAAGTTTAGTTATTAAAAAAAAAAAAAAACATTTTCTGCAAATGAATCTCAAGTGTGTTTTCAGTGCATATTTGAAGGTCCTCTATGTGTCTTTGATACTGATGAAATGAGCCACGCTGCAGTGATTGGTCGCTTTGTGTTTGTGTTTGTGTTTGTTTAAACTCTGAAACTTTCCTCAGTTTTCCTGCCCTCTCTCATACTGTGACGTTATGGTGCAACTGAAACTCATTCTGAAATCTCATCTCTAATCTCATCCTCCAATTCCTCACAGCAGAGGGCCACAGTAACAAGGAAAATTCCGGAAAGGGATCAGGAATTCAAAACATATGGGAACAAAGGGGAATCTCATAATATCCATCAGATCAGTGGTCTGAGCCGCTCACCTTTGGAGTTACATAACCTGGAGGCCAGAAGGACATTATGAAACTGACGAAGCACAACTAAATTCAGAAAACACAGACTAAATAATTTCTGTTTGGAAGGTAAAGTTCTCAAACAAAAACCATGACCAAGATCATTGCTTTAGATTTTTACTTATTTGATTTTATTGCTGGTTAGGTGTCAGACATTAATTTAAAAAAAAAGAGAGAGTGAGAATGATTCACACAAAAATATAAACTCTCCCATAATTGAATCAAATTTTCTCAGTAGAAGATGTTGTATCTTTCAATATTATACTAGTTAAATCAATGTGATAAATGAGTTAGGTCAAAAGTAATCTAAAAGTAGTCTGATTAGATTACCTAAAATGTGTTTAGCAACTTTGAGAAACAAATCAAGCTGTCTTTAGCAGCTTTCCCTGAAAATTAGTTGGCAACACTGGATCATCTCCTCCTCACATTAAGTCCTTAGTGAGAGTTGGGTGGATTCTGATTGGCTGTCAATGTTTTTATCATTCAACAGCTGTATATATCTACTCTATAATATAGGTGGTATTACAATTAATGATGCTGAAAATTAATTGATGCAATCTCTCACTTTCTTTCTCTTTCTTGACTTTTTGTTAGAGTGACAAACCTCCTTTCTCACCGTCTCATTTTTAACCTCTGTGACTTTCCCTGGAGGCAGATCCGAACTCTTGCATAACCAGGACATTCCTTTACGCCTCTGACCCGATTATAGCTCATTAAGGTGAGACACACAGAGGAAAAAGAACAAGAGCGAGAGCGAAAAGTGATCATGGAGATGATCACGTTAATGAGCACTGAAAGATGAAAGGTGGGAGCCATCTCTGCCTCATGGAAGTGTGTTCAAAATGTGTGTGTGAGTTTGGCATCCATGAGGCAATGAATGTTTCAAATTACTTTTCACAGGGTAATATATCATATATCTTGAGGTCAGTGATGGAATATGAGTTTGTTTACTCTAGTGCTGCCTTAAGTTCATCCTGTTTAACATAACCTCCCTTTCGGATCACTATATTCTGAAAACAGATGTCTGCTCTATGCTACATGTCCTTTCAAAAAAGTGATTTTGAATATTCTTACCTTCCAAACTATCAACATATTTCATGCTCTGTTTGTGGTGGATTTAATGCATTGGATGCAGAAAACAAAGTTATGCAGGGCTCAACAATAATGATTTTTTGGCCTGTTTAGACCAGTTCAAATTTGTAGTTGCATTGACCATATTTTCACCAAAAAATAAATAAATAAATAAATAAATAATAATAATAAAATTATATATATATATATATATATATATATATAAATTTGAGTTGGCACTTTTTTTATATCAGGGTTGCATTATGTTGTCAAGACAAATTGGGCATTTCAAATGGTCATATATCATTTTTTTTTTCAAATCAGTCATTAAATGTGAAATAAAAGTATTATGTAAGAAAAGCTGTTTTGACTTGTTTCTGCTGTATTGACTAATACTCTAGTAATTCGCTGTACGGTTGCCCACATAAACATGTTCTTTCCAGATCTGTTTAAAATTAAACATTGAAGACAGATAAATAACTCTTGAAAGTGGAAAGAAGTGTGTTTACTTGTTTATTTTGTAAGAGCTATAAAAATAGATTCATGACTCATATTTTTTTTTTCTGAAAAAGAACATTGACAAAGTAAAGCTTTTAGCATCTTCAGTTTATAACATCTTCATCTTCTATTATCAGCAAAACTGTTTATGCGAAGTTTAATGAAAAAAAAAAAAAATAACATGAACATCATATTTATGATGACCTTTTTTCGAGTTGCATGAACTCTGCGTTTGTCAAAACTGCTGATGATGTTCTCCAGCATGATTCGAGATGATTCAGAGAACATCATGTTCCTCAATGGAAGCAACAACATCTGACCTTCTGTCCTGAGAAGTTCGCAGAAGTTCACATTCCTAAAGTCACAAATTCTTTTGCTTATTTAACCTAGAAATAGCTCAGAATTGAAAATGTTTTTATTCATTTTACATCAAAATCTTTCTTTGTTGTATTATTATTTTTTAAAATCCCTTAAACTTTCTGTTTATTTCCAAGTTTAGGTCGTTAATTGTGTTTAGCCCCCTGCGGTACAACCACATTTTCCCACAAAACACAGCTATTTTTGGTCACACTCGGCTATTTATTCTATGTTCTACAAGTTGAAACAAAAATGTCTTACAAAAGATCAAAACACGTTTGAACTAAGGACTTTTCTGCCTGCTTTTTCCTTGCAATTTTCTTTATCTTAAAATAATAATATTTGTTTTTCTGCCTCTGTAAGGGTGAGCAGATGTGACATGGTAATATAGATCAATCATCATTCCAGGATTATGCCTGAGAGAATCTGTGTGTGTGTGTGTTTATGTTCCGTTAAATCTTATCTACTATATATGGGATCATGCCATGTGCTTGCGTGCAGCATGAAGACTTATAAAGGTATGATCTCTCTTTAGCAGCTACTTTATCAGCTCTTTACAATGGATCTGAGTTAATTTTCCCTGAACTTAATTTTGAAGCCATTGGGATTTGTGGCTTGCCTGTACTGCAAGCTTCCTTCAGGTTATGCAATTCATTCTATGGTTGATTAATATGTGTGTTTGTGTTTGTCTGTGTTTATAAAGAATATGAGTATTTGGGTGTTTCTGCCAGTTTGTCATATTCCTTTGAATACATCTTGCTGTAATCATCTAAATCTTACACCATTAAAAATAAACGGACACATTCCTATAATGAGAACAATGGAAATGGGATGGCAGGTCATAATAATGCGTGTGAGAAACAATGTTATCACCGAGGCAGGGTCACTCACAAGGCTGATAGGAAAAGGTGTATCCCAATTGATTACTTTAGACCCCCCATTCCAGAATTACCTTGAGTAGCTTTTGCACAGCTGTACAACATGAATCATGACCACACCCACTCAAATGCCAATCATGTCAGCAGGAGACGCCCACTCGTGGTTCTCACGGTTTTACTTGTGGCCTACAAGAGAATGATCACCTGTTTATTTGGCAATGAACTAACTTACCCATTTTATTAATACTATTGATTTGAATTTGAACTGTAACAAACAAATTATAACAAAATTATTTTGCAATGTAGTTTGACCACAATTATTAAATGTGTTTTCTGTGCTTCAAGAAGTAAAGAAGTATAGGCCATACACATTTACTCTGTGGTGTCCACACCTAAAGGTTGGAATACATTACACACTTTTTTTTCACCTGAAGAATGCAAAGTAGGAAATAACATCAATATTTGCATACTAGAGACTAAACAGTTCGAAACTGGACACGTGAATGAGGAAATACAAACCTTCTCTCATGCTCACGTGCCATCCGTCTGCTGGAGAATTTCACATTAATGGGGTTTATTTATTTATAGCTCTAGAAAGTGAGCCTGTAGGATCCAATACTGCTTTATCAGAAGGGTGATCGTCTGAGTTCCAGCCCACAGAAAACACATGACAATCACCAGAAAATTCTGTGTGCTTGAGATGTATGTGTCCATAAATAACAGTATTATCTCGTCTTCTTTAATTGTTCAGTCCTTTAAATTAAATTAGGACATATTCTAGTGGTGGTTGTGTTGAAATATGAGCGACCTAAGGTGAAGGAGGATACAGTGCTCAGACTAAACTTGTCTCCAGTGGGTTCTAAATCACAACGAAGTTTGAAAAACAGATCAATGGAATTCTAAGCCTTCGAGCAAGGAATGTGAGAAGGAAGCACAGTTTTTAACGCACTCTCTCTCGGCCTGTCAGTCATATAGATGTAGAAGAACAGCATGATTCAGTTGATGAATGTAATGTACTGAATTTAATGAATGTCGTAGCCTTTTTAATAGTGGGGCATGCTGTCACTGTGGAACCTGTCATTAAACAACCTATATGCTTATCAGTAAAACTGTAAAATTATTATATAACACGAAACAATTCCTTAAGCAGCAAAAATATAATCAGGTTACTTTCCTCTGCCTCCCAGTTTTCAGTAATCCGAACATCTGAACATAAGACTTTTAGAAAAAAGTAAACACGATGGTCTAAAACATAAACATAACCATACATTTTGGTGATAATTCATATGTTTACATATGACCTGCTTACACCTCAGTAACTCTTATATTTAGGGGAAGGATTAGGGAGAAGCCTTGAGATTGAGTTTATGCATATCGTATGAAAACATACAAAAAATGTGATGGTACAAATTCATATTACAAATGATTGCACAAATTAGCCACCAATTATACAAAAAAAAAGACAGAATTGTGAGATAAAGTCACAATTACTTTTTTTAAAAATAAATATAAAATTTAAATATATTAAAATAACATTTTTTATTTTATGTTAAAAGAATTGAAAGATGCAAACTCAAAAATTCAGAGAAAAAAGTCTGTGAAAAAAGAATTCTGTGATTATATCTTGCAATTTTGACGTTTTTTCTCAGAATCATGAGGAAAATAATTCAGAATTTTGAGATGGATTTTTTTTTTTTTTTCTGTGGTGAAAACGGGCTTCTATACTAAGAATATACAAGACAGATACTGAGATTCTGGGAGACTGATTTACAGCAACAAACCGGTTTTATTTCATGCTTCTGTCACATGGGAACCATCAAATTAGATCAAAGAGCCTGAGGTAATGTTATGAAACCAGAGGATTCTGCAATAAGAAGTCAATGTAGTCTCTTGTGGGACAGCACACTGACATCTCCTCTCTTGCATGCTGTGCAACAAAAAATTTTAGTGTTTAGCCCTGAAAAATAGTAGAAAGGTATTTTTCGTCCCTTGTTGGGTCTACTTCCGTGTGTTATTATGCTTCCTGGGGCCTTCATACTGTACAAATAAACACCATAGCAGTCGCTCACAGAAGTTCCTCAGAGGTCTCTTGAGCTGTTTTAACCTTCTTCAGCCTTTTTTTGTGTTGATATTATTGTTTATTTATAAGATAAGTCAATGGCATGCTCGCATTTTGTTCATAAAAGGACTAAAAAAGTAATAAAAATAATAAAACCCTTCATAATCATAATACATTTATAAGAAAACATAAAACAGGCTAAAAAGTTGGCAAGAGAGTAGAGCTTCTGTCATTTAGGGAAATTAAATCTCACTATAATTCAAAGATAAAATAATCTCAGTGTCAGTTAAATAAAATAAAACTTGTGAAAAAACTCACAGACAGGAATCCTGGTTCATGCGGCCTCAAATGGTTTTTGCACGGTTCATTTCACTGGTGCAGGCCTAGCAATTTTCTTTGCACTTCATATATGTCTTTTTTAATGGACTTTGGAATTTCACATTAATACCCTGGTATCTTGGGAAATATCTGATAAATTTAATGTTCCTGGCTCTATCTAAGAATAAAATACTTTGGTTCAGGCATCACAGTTAAATTTGTATCTTGTTCTAGGCCAATGAGATATTTCATAACATCGAACCAGAATTCAAGTGTCCTCCTTTTAAGTGCTGTTAGTAAAAGCAGTTTTTTTTATTTACATATATATATATATATTAATAGTCCAAAGTGCAGTTATTCATGCTAACCAAACAGTATTAAAAACATCTTTGTCTTTTCATTTTCACAACTGTAGTTTTTTGACCTGTGCTAATGTGTAGTTCTGTAGTGCCCCCTGATGGTTTGAGGATGTACTGCATATAGCATCAGCGGCCTCTAGAGGGAGTGCGTCAACTGTTGGAGGCACATGGGCATGCGCACTCGAACATAAATAGGTTGCAACCTGTTGATGTTACCTAATGGATCTAGAAAGCATAAATTATCATCCTTTCAAACTTTTCACTCTTGTGTATTTTGTACCATTGCTGTCTCTGACGCACTTTCACTCCAGTACAGTTAATAAGACTCACACTGAAGTGTATCAAATGCCCCTATATACTTTGTTGGGATTGTGGAGAAGTGAAATACATGTTAGCCTACATAATAAGACTATAATATGACATAAACACACTATCATGTTCATAAACACCAATGCATGACCTAATAATACCCACACATGCCGCATATCTACTGACACTTGCTTCATAGAAGAGCAATTTCCATATGGCTCTTTCATATAAGCCCTCAATGCTCTTAATAGAAACCATTAATCAGTCTTCCATATAGGTGAATGCTATTCTTTTTTTTAAATATTTTATCTGAGATTGAGAGCAATTTTTGCAACCAACAGATGTCACTATTCATAGCCTGCCCTGCAATAACAAACACACTTGAGGCCTTAAGTTACATGTTGAGGAGGATATGACTACTGTGAAATCAACTGTAACCATATATATGTGCACTTATAATTCATGTAAAAGAAATTTTGAAGAATGTATTCATTGCTCTTTTTTTAAGTAGAAATGAGGGCTGGAGATTTTAAGCTTTAAAAATGTCGCAAAAGCAGCATTAAAGTATCATAAAAATAGTTTCCCCCCTGTTATGTTGTAGGCAGGAATAATAGGTTTTGACTGATTGATTTGTTTGTTTGTTTATATTATTGAGGTCATTACTTATTTAACAATATGGCCAGGAAAAACAAGGCTTCTTTTCTGTCGTTTAATATAATTGTTATTCACTTAGGGTGAATTCAGGTAAATTGGGCCACTTTTTCCCATTGACATTACCTGAGCTAACCTTGCTTAAAATCGATAACCGTCCTTAATTAATTAGCCTCCATAGGCCATATTTGTCACAGGCCATTTATTGGGTTGAATGATCCGAGCTGTCTGATTTGTGATTTGTTTGCTCACATCACTTTGGAATAGTCCTGTCAACCTCGTGACTCTAAATTTTCACACTAGTGCTAATTCACCCATCCTCCTCGGTGTAGTTCTTCCCTCATTAAAGAGGCAGTGACAGATTCTACAGACAGTGACCTCTTGGCATTTGAGCTGTCAAGATCAAGCCACTGTTTGAGATTGTCTGCTGTTGAAAAATGAATATTGGTCACTTTTGAATTAAAAAGGTAAAAAGGCACCAGGCTGTGTGAGGCAGACGATGGTTACATCAAGTGCTATTTTAATCCGCTAGTAATGTAAGGCTCAGAAGTAAAAAAAATAATAACAACAAAAATAAAAGTGTTAAAGAAAAAAGTTTACTGACTGGTCCTGGAGGATCAAAAGCACAAAATATAATGACAATGAGGCCACAGGAAGTGGTCTTATACCAAAGTAACCACCATCATACGAAAAGCAAACCACAGAGTGAGGAACAGTGAAAATAGTACACTTTTAAAGTTTGGGAAGGTCTTCCTCTAGCACTATGGCTATGGGACATTATATTATATATAACAGATGCTGTCAGAATAATAGCTAATATTTATTGACACAATAAGAAATATGCTAAATAAAGAAATAAAAGCGGAAAGAAAGTATGAGAGCAAACAGATACACTCCCCTGTTCACACACTGTTTTCAGAGCCACCCTTCACAGGTAACCTCGATCACGTGACCAGGACTGGGCCGCTCGTGACGTCACGCGCGCTCTGCCCGGTTCAGGTCAGCTGATGCGCGCGACGCAGAGGATTCAGAGACAGCAGCACTCCGTTTCCACTGATTAAACTCAGTAAGTTACATTGTTTTTGCTGAAATAACTGTATTCTCACTAAGTAACTGTTTTGAAACGTCCAGTGAGTTGTATTTGAAAGAGAAGAGCGTGTTTTCTTTCAGATTTTTGCAATGCGTTGTTGAGTATTTACATTATCTGAGGAGGTAACAACCTGTCGGGGATAATTAGCATTAGCGCTTTAACGCTCTGTTACTGCTGTTTACTTTTTCAAGTTCAAGTTTAAGTTTAAGTTTAAGTTTAAGTTCCCTTCCATTTCTTACAATAAAACACTGAAGTGTATAAAGTGCCACTTTGCCCTGTTACTTGTTGACACATAAGCTTGGGTTGACAGCTACACTAATGTCCTCCGTCAGGCTAACGTTAGTTAATAAGCCGGTGTCTGTGTTTACCCCTTCTTACAGTTCAACGATAAAATACGACTTTTATTGCCGAAGTAATTTCTGCTAGGTATTTAGTATACTGTAACTCTGAAAAAAGAGCTCAGAAAACTTTGACTGCTCACCATTTAGCAAAGCAGCTAATATACTGCGAAAATAATCTCTGTGGGATTTCTGTATGACATTATGTTGTGGAGGGAAAACAGTGTAACGTAACAAATACATAAAATATAAGATAAAACGAAGTGAAATAATAAAAACATTTTATTAAAGTAGAAAGTAGTTAATAAATAATCCATCTAACAGTGCAGTAGGAAAAAAACGTAATAATGTAGCGTAATAGAAACTAAGTATATATTGGGTTTTTATAAATGAAACTATTTAGCTGCTGTTTAGGTCTTGGGACAGGGTTTTTGGGGGGGGGGTTTGTGTTCCCTGGGTTTGTGAGGTGATAAAGACTTCTATTCTATTCTATTGCAGTTACTCAACTTGATTAGACACCCTGCCACAGGAGTTCACATTATTAATATGATGTCTCATTGTAGGATCTGTTTTTGAAAGACCTTGCATTGGTCCACTGCACTGATACCTGATGATGCTGGGACGGCTATATGTAGTTGTACAGGAGAATGGAAAAAAGAGCAGGATACAGAGAGACAGCTGAAAGAGTATCTGCATCTTGATAATTCCCCAAGGTGCTGCATTATTCAGCACGTGTGGAATTACCCATGAAACAAAGACTTCTCGCATCCCTTTTCAACCACTTAAAAGTTGTAAAATGGACCTAACAAAAATATTAAATGGCTTTTTGTGCTCTATCGATTTTCTTTGTGTCTTAACGTGCCACAAAGTACCTCTGTGTTGGTAATGTTTAGTATGGAGAGTCACATGGCGCAGCTTAATCCATAATCCGCTCGCTGTGAGTGGAGTCCATCGTACATTCATTCTTAATGAATAGTAAACTTTTTTTTAGTGAAGGACTGCTTTGAAGAATGGACTACAATTTACAATTCACTCCTTTGATTGGACCACATGCATTTCACTGAGAAGATCAGGATTTGCTCCAGGAGAGCACATTCCATGCAGTTGTAGTCACTGAATGCTCCTGTGTGTTTTCTTCATTCTTCTGTGATAGCATGTGCTTATTCTTTCAGCTGTTTGGAGGATCACATGCCATGAGAATGGTGAAACAGCAAAGAAGCGTAGCATTCTTTGCATGCCCTCTGGGCACAAGATTGTAGAATCTTTCCAGAAGCTTTGCCTTGAATAGTAGTAGGACTGGCCGATTAATCAAAATTTATTTGTAATTATGATTTTAGCTTTCAGTGATTAAGAAAACAAGATAATGAGGATATAATTATTATTATTGTGCCGCATTCCATTTTTCTTGTATATTTCCTTTCCTTTACAGCAGTGTGATTTGGGTCTACCCTCAATGTTTAGTAGGTGGTGCAAGTGCATTACAACATAGTTGGTCTTATTTTTAGACAAATTAGCTCTATCTATCACGCTCTATATATAATTACATTAAAAGTTCTATATTTTTTTTAAAGTTTTATAATTTAAAATACAGGTGCATCTCAATAAATTAGAATGTCGTGGAAAAGTTCATTTCAGTAATTCAACTCAAATTGTGAAACTTGTGTATTAAATAAATTCAATGCACACAGACTGAAGTAGTTTAAGTCTTTGGTTCTTTTAATTGTGATGATTTTGGCTCACATTTAACAAAAACCCACCAATTCACTATCTCAACAAATTAGAATACTTCATAAGACCAATAAAAAAAAAAAAACCTTTTTAGTGAATTGTTGGCCTTCTGGAAAGTATGTTCATTTACTGTATATGTACTCAATACTTGGTAGGGGCTCCTTTTGCTTTAATTACTGCCTCAGTTCGGCGTGGCATGGAGGTGATCAGTTTGTGGCACTGATGAGGTGGTATGGAAGCCCAGGTTTCTTTGACAGTGGCCTTCAGCTCATCTGCGTTTTTTGGTCTCTTGTTTCTCATTTTCCTCTTGACAATACCCCATAGATTCTCTATGGGGTTCAGGTCTGGTGAGTTTGCTGGCCAGTCAAGCACACCAACACCATGGTCATTTAACCAACTTTTGGTGCTTTTGGCAGTGTGGGCAGGTGCCAAATCCTGCTGGAAAATGAAATCAGCATCTTTAAAAAGCTGGTCAGTAGAAGGAAGCATGAAGTGCTCCAAAATTTCTTGGTAAACGGGTGCAGTGACTTTGGTTTTCAAAAAACACAATGGACCAACACCAGTAGATGACATTGCACCCCAAATCATCACAGACTGTGGAAACTTAACACTGGACTTCAAGCAACTTAGGCTATGAGTTCTCCACCCTTCCTCCAGACTCTATGACCTTGGTTTCCAAATGAAAAACAAAACTTGCTCTCATCTGAAAAGAGGACTTTGGACCACTGGGCAACAGTCCAGTTCTTCTTCTCCTTAGCCCAGGTAAGACGCCTCTGACGTTGTCTGTGGTTCAGGAGTGGCTTAACAAGAGGAATACGACAACTGTAGCCAAATTCCTTGACACGTCTGTGTGTGGTGGCTCTTGATGCCTTGACCCCAGCCTCAGTCCATTCCTTGTGAAGTTCACCCAAATTCTTGAATCGATTTTGCTTGACAATCCTCATAAGGCTGTGGTTCTCTCGGTTGGTTGTGCATCTTTTTCTTCCACACTTTTTCCTTCCACTCAACTTTCTGTTAACATGCTTGGATACAGCACTCTGTGAACAGCCAGCTTCTTTGGCAATGAATGTTTGTGGCTTACCCTCCTTGTGAAGGGTGTCAATGATTGTCTTCTGGACAACTGTCAGATCAGCAGTCTTCCCCATGATTGTGTAGCCTAGTGAACCAAACTGAGAGACCATTTTGAAGACTCAGGAAACCTTTGCAGGTGTTTTGAGTTGATTAGCTGATTGGCATGTCACCATATTCTAATTTGTTGAGATAGTGAATTGGTGGGTTTTTGTTAAATGTGAGCCAAAATCATCACAATTAAAAGAACCAAAAACTTAAACTACTTCAGTCTGTGTGCATTGAATTTATTTAATACACGAGTTTCACAATTTGAGTTGAATTACTGAAATAAATGAACTTTTCCACGACATTCTAATTTATTGAGATGCACCTGTATATAACATCATGTAAAATAAAATATAATTGAGCAGCCTTAGTTTGCAGTTGGTTTTTCATAGCTGCTGATCTGATATCTGTAAGCAAGCTTCTTGTACAGTACTGTCAAATAACCATTAAATGTTAAAACTTTGAAAACAGAACATTCATATGATTCTCATGACTTGTAAACTATCAGCTGTGTCCAATGAAGCTCAGCTCACTGTCACAGAGCATTTATCTGTGGCATCGTCATCTTGCTGGACTGTGAGCATAACAGAATTTGCATAGAATCAGTAAACAGATCAGAATTGTTGAGGTTAAAAATGCTGACATGCTTTTAAAGGGGTCCTATTATGCTTTTTCACTGTTTGAATTTTAGTCAGTGTGTAGTGTGTATGTTTGGGCATAAAAAGAACTACAAAGTTACAAATCTCAAAGTCCTCTCCAAAGGGAGATATTTCATTTTTAAAAAATCCCTTTTCAAGAACTACAACAAACGGCTTGTTTGGACTACGAAGTTGTTTTCCTGTATTTGTGATATCATTAAAATAAATTCACGCCTACAGAAATTCGAATGCCCGTTTCAAATTCGAAACCCGGTGCGGGTGTTTTTATATCACTGTATTTCTGATGGAAACCGACTGCCTTCAGAAAATTTTGGATGTCATTTTTCATTTCATCTTGCATGTAATGTCTGATAAAGCAGTGTTTGTGAGCGGAGCTCTACTTTGTGTACAGCGTTACCGGGGAAACCTCGAGCTCTACCACTCCAACAGCGCCTCCCGCTGGCAGAGAATGAATTTGCATATATATGCCGCCACAAATAGTGTAACACTGTGGGACTATGGTATAAATAAATTGAACTGTATAACAGTTTCGCTGCAATTCATGTTATAATGTTAGAATTAAAGAACAATAAACATAATACATATTACCGTTGCACTTATCTGTACATAGTAAATGCAGTTATTTTTAAGCTGTTGTTGACATCCTATCTAAAACGTGATTTAGCCAAAAAAAAAAACAACAATATCGTTGCCACTTTAATATGTCTTGCAATATCCGTGCGTGCAAAGGTTCTGCGCGATCCTCTTGTTCAATATTCTTGGGGTCTGAATTGATATGGCAATATTGACGAACTTGATGTTTTGGCAAGGGCAAGCATTACTGAAACACAGTCTAAGCTGTTCGCCAATCACAACGCACTGGGACAGCTAACCAATCACAACACATTTCGTTTTTCGGAAGGCGGGCCTTCATCAAACCCGGAACTAATCAAGCCGTTTGTGCCAGGCTGGGGAGGAAGGTATTGTAATAATGTGAAAAATAATGCGATTTTCTAACCACCAAGCATGAGAGCATGTTCTAGTACACCCACAAAACAAAATCAAGACTTTGTAAAAGAGCACAATAGGACCCCTTTAAGGGCTGCCTTCCTTCCTTTTGGTTAAAGTAAACTCTACATTCGCATGATCAGTGTGGCTTAACCACTGTGCTTGGTGTCAAACAGAAATATTACTCTGTTTATGTGAAACCTTTTGTATTTATTTTATTAGCATTTGTGTTTTCTTCCTCTTCCCTCAGACATTCTCCCCTTAGTGCATTGAGTAGAGAGCAGTGCATTATGGGGGAGCTGTTTCGCAGTGAGGAGATGACTCTGGCCCAGCTCTTCCTACAGTCTGAGTCCGCCTACTGCTGTGTCAGTGAGCTGGGAGAGGTCGGCATGGTGCAGTTCAGAGATGTAAGTATAGACCACGTCATAATTACCATTCACTGGTCATTAATTCCTAGAACATTTACTGTTCATTGTCAAACCCATTCAAAACAACAGAGGGTGGCGCTTCATTCATAGTGACTCATGGCAGTAGCATTGATGTAATTGTCAACAAACGTCAGCATAACTGAAGAAATAAGCATCAAAACTTATACACATTCATAGACTTTCTTGTGTAGGCACATTCAGTGTCTACAATAAAATGGTGCAAGTTACTTCAGGTAAACATTTGATGCCCTTTGAGAAAAGTTGCTTCCTTATTTAAAGATCCAGTATTGACGCTACATTTATGTTTATTTTCACATCATATTTGTTCTGTTTTAGCTTCACTCTAAGAGTTTGCACTACTCAATTTGTTTTGACAATTTTTGGTTATAAAAATGCCACTACTGGAAATGCGTCAGGACCAGACATGTGCAGTGGTGTTGTAATTCCTTCCTTACTTTTAATGTCCCTGCAGCTTTGATGATTATCCGATAGTACAGATGTGTTGCATACAAGATTTCAAGCATTGCTTTACCATGCAAACTTGATTTCACTGCTACTGGGATGGGAAACAGATAGAGAGCAAAGAATATTCAGTAGAGTGTGAGACTAAGACCAGATGGAATTGAATTGGGGAAGATTTCAATGGCTATCAGATACACAAACGTTATGACCTCATACAGGAAGTGATTGTGAAACATTGCTCAAAGTGGCCTAAGAGCACTCACACATCCTTGAACCCTCATCTAGTTATTCACAGCCAACAGTGTTGTTTTTATTTCATGTGGATTCATTGATCCGTTGTGAATATGACTACTTTGCAATTTCTCCTTACGCCCTTGGGTATGAATGTGGCTTCCTTGTCTTTGAGAGAATGATAATTGTATATTAATAGGTCAGTGACCTTTTCTCTTTCATTGAATTGCAGTTGAACCCCGATGTGAACGTATTCCAGAGGAAGTTTGTGAATGAAGTCCGTCGATGTGAGGAGATGGACCGCAAACTAAGTGAGTTATTGAGTGAGCATTGCTGATGTAGTGAGCTGAAAATCATTGCTGACACAGCATAATGAGTTCTGGTCAAATTCAGTGGAAAGATGTTCAAGAACACAGTGTTTCTCTCCTGTTCTGTTTCTGGCTCTGTTTGCTCTGCTTGATCATGTTTTTTTTGTTTGTTTTTTTTCTTTTCAAGGATTTGTTGAGAAGGAAATCAAAAAGGCTAACATACCTGTTGTAGACACAGGGGAGAACCCAGAGGTCCCTTTTCCACGAGACATGATTGATTTGGAGGTATAAAAACTTCATGGACGACTCAAAATAAGGCTGAAAATGAGAATTAGAAATAAAAAGAACCCATAATTAAAATCGCTTAGTTTAGAAACATTATGAGCTGCCTATAGATGCACTGTATCAAGGGATGATGAAAAGTTTGTTCCTAAATTCTAAAGCATAAATAAATAAATTTATTTTTTTATTTTGATTATTTTGCCTTTATTTGTGCTTATTAGCTATTGTGCTTATTGTGTCAATTTCAGAGTACTTAAGCTGTGAACAGTTTTGAATGCATTTAATGAGTTGTCCTTTTTCACTTTTTGTAGGCCACCTTTGAAAAGCTGGAGAATGAGCTGAAGGAGATCAACACCAACCAGGAAGCCCTGAAGAAGAACTTCCTGGAGCTGACTGAGCTTAAGCACATCCTCAGACGAACACAGCAGTTCTTTGATGAGGTCTGTAATACCTCATCTCTTACAAAACCTTAACCTTTAGAGTTTCCTGTGGTATTTCCTGAGGCATTTTACACGGTACATGATAGGCGGCAAGCTTTGCTTGCGATCTTGCAGTCTTAGTTGTCTTCTTCCGTTTCACACAGTCTTGAGAGGCGGTGTGAAACGTGCCTGTGCAACCACAACTGATGCTGCTTCAGCTTGAGCAAAAACATGCTGCATCTGAATGGGGCAATTACTGTTATATTGTTTATGTAAGGGATGGCTAATGAAGCCATAAAATACTGCAATAAACCTCTCTTCAACGTTGTTTTTGACCAAGTAAAAGCTAAAACTATTTCATTGGTTGTGAGTAACATCACCTTGGATTGGTCAATGGCATGTAACATTTAAGAAAGCTAGCAGAAACTGTATTTTTGTGCTTAACTTTACTGCGGTGCCGCTTTCTGTGTTGTTTTTTCTGTTGCCATGTTCCACTTCTCTTCCATTTAGCCTGAACTGGGAACTCACTGTTCCCCTTTACTGTGTAAAATGGCCTTTACTCACAAATGTCACACTGTGGTTGTATTTGAAAACAAACCATCAGATCAGAATAATCATCACCATTCAATAGTCAAATCAACAAGCACTAACACAAACAGAGGAACCATGTTTTTCCCCATGTCTTTGATAATGTTCAAGCTAACAAAGACAGATGGATGTCTGACAGATTGAAAGGCCATTCTCTGAATTCCTGGTCACATCTCTACCGCTGGTGATGATGTCACACTGCCCTTCCCAAGACCAGTTCTGCAAGGTGTTCGACTCCCTATTCACATGTTTCTTGAACCTGTAAAAAAAAAAAACGCTCAGCCTTTTGTGCCCATGATAATTAGCTCCTACCAGGGTTTTTCTTTTCTGTCTTTCAGCCTGTTGGAGATCTTTGACCATACATTTCTGTGCTTCCTGGACACTGATCTGAACTTTAGCATTTTATTGTGATATATATTTCTTTTACAAGTTATAAAAGATCATTCGAGAGCAAGCAGTTAAGTTGTTAGCTGTCTTGTAATCATTCACTTTACACTTCCACTAACTTGGGCTCTCTCACAGACTGGTGGTTTCAAACTATTCAAAGAACTGATCCCTGTGCTACAATCCCAGTGCCCTCGAGTTAGGCAAATCACTCTGGTTTTCCCTGTAATAACGTATTGTAATTTGCTTTGGGTAAAAGTTGTCAGCTGATTGAGTATTATTAAATATCAAGATTTACTCTAATAAATCCTCTAAATAAATCTTTTTAGTAATTTATTTGAAAACTTAAGTTAAACATACGTTTGTCTTATGTAATATGAAAGAAGTAATTTACCTTAACAAGTAGAGCTTTGAACTATTACAACATCTATCAATATTAAGTTAACTACAACAGCTTGAATTTACCTTTGCCCCGCTGTATGTAAAGGGCCCTTTATTTGATAGAAAACAATTTCCTGAAACAATATTATCAACGCTACAATGAACTTTGAGTCAAAATCAGATTATTTTTACAGGAAGAGATAAATAAATCAAATTATTGTTCTCTTTTCCTTTTTGTTAGATGGAAGACCCTGCACTTTTGGAAGAGTCGTCAACTCTACTGGATCCGAATGAGGTTGGACGTGCCGCTCCTCTTAGGCTTGGGTGAGGATGTTAGTGAGTTTGATCTCTGTCTTACTAAGCTATGTTATGGACAGCTAAAACATGGATGCTTCACATGTGGAAATTACAGTACAGCCTGAAATGCTTTCAGTGTATCATTTTACCTCACAAACTGCATCTCTTGACGTTCACTATCACTGAAGCAGGCCTGCTTGAACACAAGAAATTCAATTTCTCTCTATGTGTGCATATGCTTGGATGAAACATGGATGTTAATGGGGATTGCACACTTCCTGATCTCTGTTTCTGATCTGCCTGCCTATATTTTTTTCCTTTCCCACAGCTCTAGAAGAATGCAGAAAAGGTCTTTTAAATGTTTCTAAATGTAAGGGTATATGTGGATCGTAAATGCATCAAATGTTTTGTTGGTCGTAATATGGCCATTATTGTTCTGGATTGAGTAAAAATCACAGTACAATGGGAGAGGTAGCTTTTAAATAGGTTAATGCTAGTAAAATTGAAGTAATAAAGAGGGATTTAACATACATTCTTATGTAACTGCTGCTAATGCCAGCGGGTTTGTCATTGATCTGTGATCAATAATCCTGGTATGCATTTAATTCTTAACATGAAACACACTTTTTCCATTTAGAGCATTGGATGAAAGGAAAGCACCATCAGAGTAGTTAAGAGATGAGAGTAAAGAGGAATGAGGACATATCTTAATATAATATAGTTTTTGCAATATAGGATGCAGATCAGTTATTAGATTGGGGCCGAAACATGACACAATGGCCAGATGGTAAAGTAATAGATGTGTGGATTTTCACACAATGTGTTTGAGAGGCCTGACAATGCATCCACTGTGTATGTCTTTCACCACACAATAGAAATTACGCTATAGTTTGATTTATTGGGAATTTACACAGCCTGTACCTGAGATTTTAAAGTTACCTGAGTTTAAAGTAATGGAGAAACAGGATTAACGTAAACCCAGAGTTACAGTAACATTAAGACTATAAGATCAAAGAGTTGAAGTTTGGTATGGCAGAATTATGAAATATAACTTAATTTGATCTAGATTTAAGATCAATCCTTATTGGGGCATCCCATCTAAATTTCAAATTTTTTTAATTAAAAAAATTTATTTAAAAAAATGTACTAAAAAAATTTATTAAACATTTTGAAGTACCTCAAAAGCTTGGTATTCCTGGGTATCAGTTTCATTATTCAGATGTCTGCTGTTGGAGGATACTGATATAATTCACTCACCTTTGATGCTGGTTGCAGGTTTGTTGCAGGGGTAATTGGCAGAGAAAGGATTCCCACCTTCGAGAGGATGCTGTGGAGAGTGTGTCGTGGAAATGTCTTCCTGCGTCAGGCAGATATCGAGGACCCACTTGAGGACCCTGCCACAGTCAGTTTCCCCTGTGAAAAAGAAATAACTTTAAGATAACTTTTCAAGATATAATTGTTTATTTTGGATTATTAACTGTATATTTAATAGGAACTTCCTCTTAAGGTTTTTTGTTTTTTTTCCCCGCTTTTTTCCAGGGAGACCATGTACACAAGTCTGTGTTCATCATTTTCTTCCAGGGAGACCAGCTGAAAAACAGAGTCAAGAAAATTTGTGAAGGGTACGAGAGCATCGCTGCCCAGTCTCAATACAGAGTGACCAAAACAAAAGAAAATGGTGTTTACATGAGATTTTGAAAACATTACATTGTTTTCTGAATTTGTAGACTTTGGGTTGGTAAAAAAAAAATGTATTGTTTTTGAAAGAAGATTCTTATGCTCACCAAGGCCGTTGCTGCTTTATTTATTTATTTATTTAAAATACAGGACAGTAATCTTGTGAAATATTATTAAAAAGCCGATATTTAAACATTTCTTATTATTATAAATGTTCGAAATAATTTTGCATATTTTTATGGAGATGAAGAGCATTTATTTGAAATGGAAATCTCTTGTGTCATAATTTTCTTTGTTACTTTTGATTAATATAATGGATTCTTGCTGAATAAAGGTATTAATTTCTTTAAAAAAAAATAATTCACCCCAAACTTTTAATAGTGTATTTTGATAGTGTAGTGTGTATTTGACATATTCTTAAAATTAATATATTCTATATTAATATATTTTACCAATATTTTTGTTAGGTTTCGGGCATCTCTGTACCCCTGTCCTGAGACCCCTCAAGAGAGGAAGGAAATGGCAGCTGGAGTCAACACTCGAATTGATGATCTCCAGATGGTAAGACATAAGTGCAATATGTGCGTACACACAAACATACATACATTCTTTCACAAAGACTTAATTCTGCCAATGAGCAAAGATTATATACCTGACTTTTATTTCTTTGGCCAAAATAAGTGCATGTAGAGACAGTCTTTTTTTTAAGTTATTCTTTTTCTTGTATGAGGTGAGTTAAATCGTATGGATGCATCCAGACCTGATCTAGTTCTGTTAGAATTGTTCTCTCTGTTGCTTTGTTCACTCTGTCCACAAATCTGAATTAGTTTTTAAATCCTGCCACACTGTTTGCACTGTCATTTTACAAATTATGAAATCTGATCTGCTTATTCAAACGTTATCACCAATATCTGGTCCATCTGCGTCAGCTGCTATAGTAACAATGTAAGCACCGACACAATGGCAAGACCACCTGTTTGCAGTCTGAACAAAGTCAATATGTCCCCATCTGTGTGTGTTTGTGTCTCACATCTGTTTCTATCTGAGCGGTATATGAAAGAACAGTCCTCGCTCTGATCAGAGGTTCTTACGTCAGAGATTATAAAATGATGGTCATAAAATAAGTTAGAAAAACAAAGCATAGCTGTTTACAGAGTGCCTAAAAGATTTAAACAGGAAAGCAAACAAACTCATGAATGCATGCTGCTGGTTTTGTAGTGATATGACTGAATATGATTTGACAGTACATCAATTGATGCCATTTGCTTCATAAACTCCAACTTGAGTGGCGTAATGGAATTACATGACATAATGAGTGTGATCAGAAACTGTGTGCTATACCAAATACAGATTAGATTAGAACAGGGTGGATTTCACTATCAGTAAAATAAATAATTAACCAATAAATTACAAGTAAATGTAAAAAAACACTGTGCTCTGACTGTGTCATATAAATTACATATGCATTTGGTAATGCTTTTAATCAAAGCAACTTATATTATACCATAAACAGACCCTAAATATTTCCTGTTGCCCACATAATTGAAATTCTGATCTATTTTTGTTCTTATGTCAATAAGATTATTTCACATTTCACAGTTAGTGCAGATCACTGTCTCTACAGTATGAGAGTGCATGGCTATTTAATTAAATGTATTTATTTTTTAATTTATTTTAATTCGTTAAACAGATTTGTTTTTGTTGTTTTTTTGGTTTGTGGCGCCCCCTGCGGGTGTGTATCTCTTTGAAAACCTCTGGATTAGACTTCAGGTCCCAAAACTCTGCACAGCTGTGTGTCTGTCTTTTTCTTATTTTCTTCTCTGTTTTTCTTTTTTATTCCCTCTCTTGAGCTGAGATTAAACTAACACACTTACAGTAAAGTGCAGGTTGATTTGACTGAATTATCCACTGGCTGTGTCAGTGCACAGTGGGTGTCTGTCGGTTTGTACGGCTGAGGGAATCTCCCTCAGTGAGTCATTAGGGGCTACCAGTAGACGTAATGGGGGACTGCTTGGATGGTGTTTCAGCTCTGGGTCTTTGAGAGAATCTCTCACAGTGCCTTATTTGGGAAGGAAAACTTTGGGTGAGTGTGTCCTCACACATTTACATAGTACCCATAGCTTCCCACCCACAAAGATGCCCACACAGTTTAGACCTTCAGCACATGGCAGGGCAGTTTATCACCGCTGCTTAGTTCTCACGTTAGATTTATTCAGTGTCTGCACAGTGGCACGTAAAAGTTTCTGCATCATGCCATTTTTCTACACTCGCTGACAGTGATATCACCTACAGTAAAATCACAGCCAATCAGAATTTGTTCTTTAATAAACCTCATTCAGGGTTGTGCCATATTAAATTTTTGACAGGAATGAAAACCTAAAGGGTTTGAAGTACAGTAAATTCAATGGATTGTACTGTTGTTTAACAACAAATGATTGTTCAGCTTATGAGAGGTCTTTTTGAAATAAACTTTCAGTAGACAAAAACTCCATAAAACAGCTTTGAAAGTTGTGAAAATCACGTGATTAGGACCTTTACAGTGCGTTCTATTTTAAAGACTGTAAATCTGTCCCTGACAGCCTCATTTTCATCTGTTAAATTTATAATACCTGATTAAGGTCTATAGACAGCTATGTGGAGCAAGATTTTGGGTCATTGTAGGCAAGGCTACCCTCAAAACATAACACAGAAATCGATTGACAAAAATCTGAAAAGAAACTCTTGTTGTCATTGCATCACAACCAGTTACAACTGTAAGGTGCTTTTCACAGCGGCTGTCTCATAGTGAGAGTTCCTGTCTGTGCATATCCACATACTGAGGGAGTTTGTTCTTCACAGTTATTAGCTGATTCTCTCTTATCCCACACCCTCTGAAAACCCACATGCATTTCTGTTTGCTCTCTGACTATTCAAAAGAAATGAAGGAACATATCGAAGCACAAGAGTGCTGACAGGGCCGGGACTGAGTGCACGCTCGAGTTCCATGACTCTGACTCACTTCGAGCTATTAGCGGGCCTGTTTGCCCCTGAGGTGAGAGAGAATGGTCACTATGCACGTGTGTGTGTGCGCCTGTCGGGAATCGTTAATGTCCCTGTGATCCTCTCACAGATTTAGAGAGAATTTGGTACCCTTTAGTATAGTACACATGCCATGTTTGTGTTTCTGTTGCTGTTTGAGCAAGACGGAAGCTCTTTGGGACACATTATTAAGGATTACATAAATCCCAGAGTGGGCGAGTTTGCCTGATTTGTCAGCGCGGGTGAGTCTCCATATGTTTCCAGCGTGGGTGAGCATGTGGGATATTCTAGCGTGGGCGAGTGTGTCTGATTTTAGAGTGGGCGGCTGCGTATGTCCCACCCGTGTGAGCGAGAATGTGCACTTGGACGTTAATGTAGCCACTCTATCTGTCTAACATGCCAACCAGATACTGGCACACGTCCCTGGCCACTCCTGAATGATTGAGAAATCCACCTTACTTAAATAGAAGCCATATTGGCTATGTTCACACAACCAATGTTTGGGATTCACAAACATGTTTACCAACAGGTGTGGCTCTTGAATTTTCCTGTTCATACAATAGCTGACAGAGGGTGCTTGTATACTTTTCAACAGTGTTGGGCACATTACTTTAAAAAAGTAATTAGTTATAATTACTAGTTACTTCTCACAAATAGTAACTGAGTTAGTAACTGAGTTACATCATTATAAAAGTAACTAATTACCAGGGAAAGTAACTATTGCGTTACTTTTTAAAAAAAGGTTCAAATGTCAAATAACTTGGATGCCCCCAATATTAAATATGTTAAATTAATGAAATGGACACTAAATAGAATAAATTATTATTATAAAACATTGTACATTAATCTACACTATTTATCTACTGACACTTAGCATCAGTCAGTCAAGCATTATAATATGATATTATGATAATTTAGTATTATATGATGATAGAACTTTAGTAATTAGAATAACCAAGTATGAATGCATATTTTTCATGTTGACTGAACTTAGGACTGGTGGTGGAGCTTAAGATATTGTTTGTCATTTAGTGTTTCTATAAAAAAGGGGGAAAAAAATGATAAGATAATAAAACTACGAATTCTACTACTAATAACAATATAAAACGCACTAAGGATTAATAAGCTGCTGGGTTCATGAATATTAATCATGTTGTCTGCATTCACTCGAATTGATTTGCTGAAATCAAATCAGGGACGATAACAGGTGAGCACCAGCCAATGAGATTGTCGTTTGCGCATTAGTTCCGTCCACTACCAGGGAACCTGGCAGTTCTTAAAAGCTGAAGAATTCCAAAGGAACTCGTTTACATGTAGCGCGTCAATTCTGCATGTTGTGAAGGACTCTCTTGCTCTTGCTCTGTATCTTTCTTTGCGCATGTGAGACAAAGCGACGGTGAGCTGTGCGCCTTCACACTAGTTTACGGTACATCAAATACAGCTACACTGCGCATCCATTCATCCTTATAACATTATATTAAATTATAGTAATGCTGCATTTTATTGTAAGTAACGGTAACGGCGTTGTAACGGGGGAAACAGTAATTCGGTTGATTACTCGTTACTGAAAAAAAATAACACTGTTAGTAACGCCGTTTATTTATAATGCCGTTATTCCCATCACTGCTTTTCAACGAACAAATAACTGAAGTTGAGCTCTTATTTGTCGCTAGCTC
The DNA here is from genome assembly GCA_039654775.1 of Spinibarbus caldwelli. Taxonomy (NCBI): domain Eukaryota; kingdom Metazoa; phylum Chordata; class Actinopteri; order Cypriniformes; family Cyprinidae; genus Spinibarbus; species Spinibarbus caldwelli. Next base: position 43,786,809 of record CM077218.1, on the reverse strand, counting down.
TGAATAACACATACAACTATTGTGACTAAAGTGGGGTGGCTTTGGCAAAACACTTCTGAATTTTTCTTGTTCCATGCAAAAACAAATGACTCTTCTGATGGTTTCTCAAAAATATTCACAAGCTTAAGAGTGAATGAATGGTTTGATTCAGATTAACTGAATCAGATTATCATTACTGAACTCTGTCACTAAACCCCAAATGTTTTTTTTTCTGTCATGTCTGATTAAATGGGGAACTTGAAGTTGAGCACCTATTTGTCGCTATTCTTGCAATAGCTCTGAATTACACCTGTAAATATTGTGACAAAATTGTAATTGTAATTACTGTGTGTACTTCACCTGACTTAACATTAGCCATACAAAAGATATTCACAACAGTTTTTTTTTTTTTCTGAAAAATATTCAGACATTTAAAGGATATTGAACATTACCGGGTTTCCATGTCAGACTTGACACTAAACTGCAGTCTGCTCATAGTCAAGCCTCTCAGGTTGCTCTTTCAGCTCTAATTGTGACTATATCACCTCACTTATTCAGTGATCTCATGTTTCCTGTTTTGACCCCTCCTCTTCCTCTCTGCTGTGTGTTCCAGGTGCTGAATCAGACGGAGGATCACAGGCAGCGTGTTTTGCAGGCGGCTGCCAAGACCGTCCGAGTATGGTTCATCAAGGTCCGGAAGATGAAAGCCATTTATCACACTCTGAACCTCTGCAACATCGATGTCACTCAGAAGTGTCTGATCGCTGAGATCTGGTGCCCTGTGTCCGATCTAGACTCCATTCAGTTTGCCCTGCGTCGGGGCACGGTGAGGACACACACTCTTGCATACACATATATTGATTGATGTTTCTGTAAGCCTACTAAGATCTTAAGCCAGAGGAGGTTGGTACAGTGTCTCATTCTTCAGGCTGCTACCTACTATAATTGAATCCAGCAAATCAAATCACAGCATGACTTTTTCCTCTTTATAATTACATTTACTCTCTAATGAGCACATCACTGAATAAGTGATTCATTGTCATAAGTATGATATCTGATCTCAAATTAACATCTTAAATGTTACAATTGGCCTGTGTCATTTGAGCTGTAATAAGGGCTCTACTAAAGATGTATTTAGGCTAATTTGAGAAATAATATTAGACATTAGAACTGTTGTAGTTTATAGATTTTTTAAAGATCCTGGCTTGATGGTTGTTGTTGACATACATTAAATCCTATTAAAACAGAATATTGTTATGGGGTGTTACAAAGTTGTGGGAGATATTTAATAGCCAGTAGTCTTTAGTTTATGTAATAGCCTTGAACCACAATTTGCTGCTTGCTATTGCTAGTTTGTTATATCAGAGGGGAGGTCAGTCTTATTCATAAAGCATTTTGTTGGGGATAAAATGGATTAGTTCCCGAGTGCATGGTGAGGGCTAAATACTTTTGGCCTGTGTTCCCTGAAGAGGGGTAGAGTATGTTTTAAATGCATAAATATAATAACTTAGTATAATAAGTATAATAACTTTATCAGTTTTTTTTTTTTTGGAGTAAAAACTTCAGTATAAAGATTTTACTAATATCAGCACAATAATCTGTTTGCTGCCTTTCTTTAAACACATTATCATATCTGCAGAATCCAATATCGATTGAACTCTAATTCATATATATTGATATATTAGTACATATAACATTTTCAGTGCATATGTATCTCTTGAATAAAACACATCTTGAGTATTTGAAACTTGCAGTACCCTATTTTGCAGTCAAATGTTTTTAATTAAGTAAAAGAATCTGAGATACATGATTTATTTTGAAATTGCATGGGTTTGATCTGTATGGACATAAACTCTTAATTATATTTGTGCTGCTCCTAAAGTCTTAAATTTGATTTCACAACTCCTGATGTAAGCTGCATTACACTGGGGCTGTATTTAGTCCATTTTACATTGGCATGTTAGACCACATATATTACCACCACACATGTTGTCTCTGAGGAGTAGCCGATTTGTTCTTGTCATCACATACAGTGACTCACACTTTGTAAACATGGTTTTAGCTTCTATTATCCCAGGACACACAGACATGCACACAGGGGACTGAGTGTTAGGACGGAATGCCCAGATGCTTTTACATTGAGTCATGAGACCCCTCAGATCAAAGTTTGAATTTTTCCTGTGGTCTAGAGCTGCTGAAACCTGATCCCCTTCTCACAGCACCACAAGTGGACTCTGTCCATCACTTCTGCTGATGAGAAAACTGATAAAACAATGGATGAGATAGGCAGAGGCAATCCATTCCCTCAGTTTTCAGAATGTTTATGATTTTCCATTTTTTCCTCTCAGTAGAAAATAGTAAATGTTTTTTTTTTTTTTTTCAGATTTTCATTCATTTTGATTAATTGGAAAATACATAACGAAAAAGTTTGAATATTAGGGGTGGAACGATACATGTATTCGTACCGAACCGTCACGGTACGGGCATCTCGGTTCGGTGCATGAGGTCTTACAACGAATACAGGCAATTCACCCCCAATCCAGAAGGGGGCACCCGCAGTAATGCAGCGCTGTTTGATAACCGTCAGCAGAAGAACAGCGAATGCCATGAGTTGCGCACTTGAAAACAAAGCCCCCAGACAGTGACCATGTGCTGATTCTGAAAGTGTCTTTCACATAGACTGACAAAGAAGTATACTTTAAAGGCTTGCGCACACAACTGTTTGCGAAATGGAGCTTTGTGCTCGAGTGTCCTACCTCTCTCATTCGGCACAAATCCAAATATTCCATAATATTTCCATTTGCGATGTAACTGAATGCTAAACTATTATTTATTACGTAAAAGATAGGCTTTGTACTTCAGTCGCTTTCCAATGGTGACACAGAGGCGGGCGCGCTGATGTTTCCTTTCTGTGAACAAATTAAACGTGTCACAAAAATTAACTGAAACTCAGCATATATAGGCTACGTTACATGTCGCACTGTTTTTTCCCCTTGTTTAACTGTAAACTAAATCAAATCAAAATATTTCAAGTATTTATTCCTTGTATGTATATATGTACTGCAGATTTTATATAGATTACATAATGTATTAATATTTAGTATTTTCACATCTAGGTGGAAAAAATTGTAATTTGTACTACTCTCTGTTCAAAATAAACGAAAAGAAACCGAGCATAGTAGATTTGTTGTTTTTTGTTCCCTGTTGTACCGAAATCGTATTGAACCGTGACCCCCGAACCGAGGTACATACCGAACCGTGACATCTGTGTACCGTTCCACCCCTACTGAATATGTATTTAAAAGATATTTATTTTGTGTTTTTATTGCATACTAGTATAATACAGTGCCTTCATTTAATAGCCACTGTGTAAGAATGATTGTTTGTCAATGCTTTGGCACAGCAATCTGAACTTTGACTAAACACATGAACCAAAAAGTTTGTTTGTTTGATATAGTGCGTGCTGAAGATCACTTGAGTGATGGATTCTAGATTCTCATAGTTTATTCACAGCAGATGGTGTGATGCCTCTGTGAGGTCCGGGATGTCACACCTTACTGCAGGATAGTAAGGGCAGAGCGGGTGTAATACCTGTAATCCCTGTGGTGAGACGTTGTAGTGTAAGGGTCAGAGGTCACTGCAATGTTAACCTTGTAATAGTCACACCGTAAGAGGATTAACTGCTCACACAAATTCACCTTCTGTTCTTCTGTGTCTGCCTCTGTCTTTATAGAGTTAAAACGGGTTATGCATTCTTTATATAACGCTGGACATACAGCCAGCAGCCTACGGATTCTTATAGACAATTTGTTAATCCATGTAAAGCATTGTTTGATTTAAAAAAAAAAAAAATGGCTTCCGTCTGAACTTAAACTAAAAGTGTAATAGTGTTAAGTCCATGTAGGCAGTGTGTTGAAATGTGAAGGATTGTGCTTGCGTGCTAGTTCAAAGCCTGTCCTTACACATGGCATTCTTCCTCATGCCTTATTTAACTAGCAGCTATTAATATCAGCTGTCTTACACATTGCCTTCATACGCACTTACATGCTGTGCACTCAATACTCAAGTTCAGTTCACAATATGCATCATCTGTTTGAAATTTTAAGCAAACAAGTGACACTATTTCCACAGATAAATGAGCATTTACATAAATGCAATGTGGAGCTGCAATGTAGAGGCATGCATACAACTGTGCCACTGTTTACTGGGAAGCAAACTGGAACATTTCTTTTCATGCATGAATGTTTGTGTTAAATTCCGCTCCATTTCATACAGGAGAGAAGTGGATCCACTGTTCCCTCCATCCTAAACAGAATGCAGACCAAACAGACCCCACCCACCTACAACAAAACCAATAAGTTCACCTCTGGCTTTCAGAGCATCGTTGATGCCTACGGCATCAGCAACTACCGGGAAATCAACCCAGGTAACCCTGACCTTTAATAGTTTTGTCCCAAAATACTCTGCAGTGATTTAAATAAGCTACAGTTCAACAGATCATGTTGTGCTACCTTTTTATTTATTTATTTATTTTATTTATTCTATTTTATTTTTTTTTGTGGGTGTCTCAACATATTATTTGTATCCATGTTTGTGCTCATATGTTCAGCTCCATACACCATCATCACCTTCCCCTTCCTGTTTGCGGTCATGTTTGGCGATCTGGGTCATGGTATACTCATGACCTGCGCTGCACTTTATTTGGTACTGCGAGAGAGCCGATTAATTGCCCAGAAAAACGACAATGAGGTATCCATACTCCCATCCATTTATCCACTCGTCTCATAATTATTATTTGATCATTTTGTTCAAATCAAATATTCATGTCATATAGCTTTATTTATGTATAGATCCTGAATACAGAAAATATTGATCCTAATTTTGCATGAAAATTAAAGTTTTGAAGTGGAGAATAAAACAGACTCCTTTTGTTATGGGTTATTTTTAATAAAGGCAAAGCTAAATGGGACATTTGTTATTATGCATTTGGGCGATGATTGTTTTAAGTTTAGTTTAAAAGTAATAAGATTGAAAATTTTCTGTTAATAAAACAACATGGTCTGAAAATGTACAGTTTAGGCATAAATTATAGCTTTTACTCAGAAAATGAAAAAAAAAGCAAGGAACTATTTACTCAATAGTATTTGGTAAAGAAATGCAATTTAACAAACATATTAAAATATATTTTCTTTTTAATGATTCTACATTTATTTGGTCATTTGGGCTACAACAAATCACGGTGTTCTCTCTTTCTCTAGATGTTTAGCATGGTTTTTGCGGGCCGTTACATTATTCTCCTGATGGGAATATTTTCAGTGTATACTGGGATTATCTACAACGACTGTTTCTCCAAATCTCTCAATGTCTTTGGCTCGGGCTGGAGTGTCCGACCCATGTTTGGAGAGAGAGGAGGCAACTGGACGTAAGTAGTTCATTCCAAACCATTGATTTTACATTGATCTTGCTTTAAAGGTTCATTGTTGTTGTTTTTTATGGCCCTCAGAAAATGTAGCTCTCATAATCAGCCACTTGTTTGAATTGATCATTCAGATCAGATCTTCATGTGTGGCCATCACAAGTCATTATTATTTTTAACACTGATTTTCCATTAACTCATTCAGGCCTACGACACTGAAGGATAACCACGTATTACAGCTGGACCCTGCTGTGCCAAAAGTGTTTAGTGGACCCTATCCAATTGGCATTGACCCAGTAAGCACCTAGTAAAAACATCTAAACAGTTCTGTGGGAAAGATAGTCTAAATTCAGCCCTTTGAGAGCTGTTTCCTTTCTCCTCTTACAGATCTGGAACATTGCCACTAATAAGCTGACCTTTCTGAACTCCTTCAAGATGAAGATGTCAATTATTCTAGGATTCATCCACATGACGTTTGGAGTTACTCTTAGTCTTTTCAATCACCTGTACGCACTTGTCTGTGGTTACTCTAAATAGGTCTGTATCAATATTTAATGCTAATTTAAGTCTGTTTGTCTATGTGTGAAGGTACTTCAAAAAACCTCTGAACATCTACCTGGGTTTTATTCCTGAGATCATCTTCATGGTCAGTCTGTTTGGCTATCTGGTGCTGCTCATTTTTTACAAGTGGTTGGCATATGATGCCAATAGCTCAAAAGAAGCCCCCAGTCTTCTTATAACCTTCATCAACATGTGCCTCTTCAGTTACAACGATCCCACCAACAAGCCATTTTACACGGGACAGGTACACACACCAGTATCGTGTGAATTCATCAGTATATGTGGCAAATGAGGCCACTTGACATTTAAAACTGATGTTTCTCTCTTTTTCTTTGTCTCTGTAGGTTGTAATTCAGTGTCTGCTAGTTATTATAGCTCTCGCCTGTGTACCGTGTATGCTCATAGTAAAGACGCTAGTAATGCGCAGGCAATACCTCTGGAGAAGACATCTGGTAAGGACCTGTTTGACGCGCCACATTAGAGATTCCTACATGTCCAGCTTTGAAGCTTTTTTATTTTTAGACTGTTTTTTTGTTTTTTATTTTCGTTTTGTTATTTTTTGTTTTTATTTTAATTTTGATCATTGTACATCAGTTGTGAAATTCTTCAGAATATTCATTAATGTCCACATGGATGTCTCTTAAGTATAATTATATTCCTGGAAAGGTCATGGAAATTAATACATGCTTTGAAAGGTCATGTTAAGTTTTATAGTCAATATACACTTCTAGTTTGGGGTCAGTAGGATATTTAAATATTTTTGAAATTAGTCTCTTATGCTTATGAAGGGTGCAATAACAGAAATATTGAAAAAGATTATATAAAGACTGTATATATATATATATATATATACATACATACATACAGTCAGGTCCATAAATATTGGGACATCGACACAATTCTAACATTTTTGGCTCTATACACCACCACAATGGATTTCAAATGAAACGAACAAGATGTGCTTTAACTGCAGACTGTCAGCTTTAATTTGAGGGTATTTACATCCAAATCAGGTGAATGGTGTAGGAATTACAACAGTTTGCATATGTGCCTCCCACTTGTTAAGGGACCAAAAGTAATGGGACAATTGGCTTCTCAGCTGTTCCATGGCCAGGTGTGTGTTATTCCCTCATTATCCCAATTACAATGAGCAGATAAAAGGTCCAGAGTTCATTTCAAGTGTGCTATTTGCATTTGGAATCTGTTGCTGTCAACTGTCAAGATGAGATCCAAAGAGCTGTCATTATCAGTGAACCAAGCCATCATTAGGCTGAAAAAACAAAACAAACCCATCAGAGAGATAGCAAAAACATTAGGCGTGGCCAAAACAACTGTTTGGAACATTCTTAAAAAGAAGGAACGCACCGGTGAGCTCAGCAACACCAAAAGACCCGGAAGACCACGGAAAACAACTGTGGTGGATGACCGAAGAATTCTTTCCCTGGTGAAGAAAACACCCTTCACAACAGTTGGCCAGATCAAGAACACTCTCCAGGAGGCAGGTGTATGTGTGTCAAAGTCAACAATCAAGAGAAGACTTCACCAGAGTGAATACAGAGGGTTCACCACAAGATGTAAACCATTGGTGAGCTTCAAAAACAGGAAGGCCAGATTAGAGTTTGCCAAACGACATCTAAAAAAGCCTTCACAGTTCTGGAACAACATCCTATGGATAGATGAGACCAAGATCAACTTGTACCAGAGTGATGGGAAGAGAAGAGTATGGAGAAGGAAAGGAACTGCTCATGATCCTAAGCATACCACCTCATCAGTGAAGCATGGTGGTGGTGGGCATGTATGGCTACCAGTGGAACTGGTTCTCTTGTATTTATTGATGATGTGACTGCTGACAAAAGCAGCAGGATGAATTCGGAAGTGTTTCGGGCAATATTATCTGCTCATATTCAGCCAAATGCTTCAGAACTCATTGGACGGCGCTTCACAGTGCAGATGGACAATGACCCAAAGCATACTGCAAAAGCAACCAAAGAGTTTTTGAAGGGAAAGAAGTGGACTGTTATGCAATGGCCAAGTCAATCACCTGACCTGAATCCGATTGAGTATGCATTTCACTTGCTGAAGACAAAACTGAAGGGAAAATGCCCCAAGAACAAGAAGGAACTGAAGACGGTTGCAGTAGAGGCCTGGCAGAGCATCACCAGGGATGAAACCCAGTGTCTGGTGATGTCTATGCGCTCCAGACTTCAGGCTGTAATTGACTGCGAAGGATTTGCAACCAAGTATTAAAAAGTGAAAGTTTGATTTATGATTATTATTCTGTCCCATTACTTTTGGTCCCTTAACAAGTGGAAGGCACATATGCAAACTGTTGTAATTCCTACACCGTTCACCTGATTTGGATGTAAATACCCTCAAATTAAACCTGACAGTCTGCAGTTAAAGCACATCTTGTTCGTTTCATTTGAAATCCATTGTGGTGGTGTATAGAGCCAAAAATGTTAGAATTGTGTCGATGTCCCAATATTTATGGACCTGACTGTATGTGTGTGTGTGTGTGTGCTGGCAAACGATTAATCGCATCCAAAATAAGTTAATAATAAAAGTTTTTGTTCACATAATATATGTGTGTACTGTGTGTGTGTATATATATATATATATATATATATATATATATATATATATATATATAAGTGCAAACACATGCATATATTTAAGAAAAATTTGTTATGTTTATATATTAAATATATTTATATATAAAATATAAGAATATGAATATATAAATGTATATACATGTAAATAATTTCAACAAATATAATGTATGTGTGTGTATTTATACATAATATATACAGTACACATACATATATTATTATTATGTAAGATTAATCACGATTAATCGTTTAACAACACTAAAATATATATATATATATATATATATATATATATATATATATATATATATATATGTATGTATATATATTACCATTTAAAAGAACTGCTTTCTATTTTAATGTGTTTTCAAATTTAATTTATTGCTGAATTTATGCTTTTCTTTAGTGTTACTTGATTCTTCTGAAATCATTCTAATATGCTGTCTTTTATTGGTTAGAAAGTGTGGGAACCATGATAGTCTAGATTATTATGTAATGGCTCAGCTAAAACTTATACATTACTTGTACGCACAACCATGACCTAGTGTGACTTTTGCTGCAGGGAACGCAAAACTTTGGGGGAATCCGTGTGGGCAATGGCCCCACAGAGGATGAAGCTGAGATCATCGAACATGACCAGCTCTCCCAAAACTTAGAAGAAGAATCGCCTGAGGTGAGGGAATTCTCTTTTTTAATCTGTCTGACTGTTTTTCTCTCAACTAGCCTATAGAATAACTAACAATTTTACTAATCAAATACTTTACCCATCCTTGTTTATTTTTCATTTTACAAAGATGCTTTAGTTTGTGAACTCTAACAATAGTCTTTCTACAGCCAGGGAATGACATGTGTTCTGCCAGCCCATTTATCTGGATATTTGTTTGGGTCGAGTTTTTCTGTCTGACACTCCATGTGATGTCATCTGTTGATCCTGAGAATAACTTAACGCTTTATCATAAGAATAATTAAAGTGAATTTCTTTATAGTAGTCTATGTGAAACTTGTTTCCACCCACACGGTGACAAGTCACACCCAGGTACTAAAAATGGCCGCAGTTGGCAGTGGGGTCACTCGCCTGCAGTGGGCATTCCATTCTGTGACTCACTGGATCTGGGATCTACATACCAGTGCTGGTCTAAACTGGGGCAGCCCCTTTTAAAAGCACCGTCTCTCCCCCCAACCCCTGTATCCCATAGCAACCAGCCTCAAAACACTAAACAAACACCCACCTGGCTAATTGGGTTTCTCTACACTGGAAATAAAATGGAGGCAGATAACCTGCATTATTATTTTGAGGTTTGAGATGCAGTCTTTTCAGTGCGTTTGTGCCAAATAATCTTCCTCCTTCCATTCCAAACAGACCTACCAGTAGCAGCCATTAAAGTCAGTTTACTAGAGACTGAAGTCAAATCCCCGGGATTGTTTATCTCTCTCATTTTGGTGTTTTCAGTGACCCTATAAAGTATTTGGTCACTGAAGCTGCACTTAAAAAATGTATCAGTTTACAAAAACCAAGTGGCATCTACAAACAAATGATGCTAGACCTTATAAATAGCATAAATTTCCTCAGCTATTTTTGTATTACTTTCAACCAACTGGTCTCAAATGACATTTAGTAGACATATAGGCTACATTCACACTGCAAGCCTTAGTGCTCAGTTCTGATTTTTGCTCAGATCTGAATTTTTTGTATAGCTGTTCACATTTTTGTTTTAAATGTGGCCAATATCAGATTTACAGTGTGAACAGATCATGGTTTGAACTGAAGCGCACGCGCTTGAAAAAAATAATACGAGCAGGGTTGCCAAGCTCTCACAACAAAATCCTCCCATTGCTTCTCAAAACTAGTCCAAAACTAGCCCAATCGCGTTCCGTGGGCGTAAATACTGTGTTAGTAGGGTCATGTCAACCCACGGAGTTGAAAAACAACCCACAGCAACAGTGAAAAATAGCCCAATTCTGCGGAAAGACTGTGGATTTGACAACACTTGCGCAGTGCACTGTCATACGGAAGTAAACATGGAGGACATGAAGTAAGCGATTATGCGTTTATTTATAGTGTGATCTGCCACAGAAGCCAGCGAAATTATGCACAGGAAATATGAAAAATAAAGAAAAAATTTAGTTTTAAAACTTTTATGATAGGAGTTCTTACACGACACTGTACTTTCACTGACTACCTTTCGCAACTGTCTTGATAACTTTGGGTATGTAAAATCTTTGAAGTGACTCCCATAAGTGCAGAATCGAGTGACGTAAAAAAGTCGCATGAATTCCAATATAACTGTTGCAAAACATCTGACCTGTATCGGATTTAGTTCCACATATGAAAATGGATGTTTGTGCTGTTCACACTGTCATGAGAAAAACAGATCTGAGTCACATGTGAGCAAAAAAAAAAAATCAGATTTGGGCCAATTTGCCTGCAGTGTGAGCATAGCCATAGTCAGCCACCCTCAATTTCACAAAGGTGTCCTAGCAGGTGTAGTTAGTCACATCACGTTACTCTTTCGACAAACAAAAAATGTCCGAACTGTTATTCAAACCATGTCTGTTTCAAACCTAACAAATCTTTCTATGAAATGTTTTACTTAGTGTGCTGTGCTTGTTTAAAATAAATACCACTTGCTTTGTTGTATTTTGTTTAATTAGTCATTCATGCATTTGTAGGTGTGGCTTAAGCTTCTGAATACTTTTTGGGGCCACTGCATTTTGTTATGACTGACAATAAATGTGTTGGTCATTAGATCTTTGCATTTTCTGTAAACCAAATTGTATTTTTCCTCTCACTATCTCTTCATCAGATTCTAACTCTGTCATTAACCCTGTTTTAACCCTGTGTGTCTGTCTGTGGATGTGTCTGATTACCTTTCAAGCAGTCAGAGGAGGAAGTGGTAAGAGCAGACAGCCTTCTCGACTCTTGTGTAGATGATTTTTACATTTGTGTTTGTGTGTGTGTGTGTGTATGTGCGCCATCACGCCGTACAGTCCTCTTGCTCTGCGGCTTGTGTGTGTGTGTGTTTGTTCCTGCAGGCTTCAGTGTTGGGTAGTCTCCTGTAGTTGGTGTTCAATCCTTTTCCAGTACATCTAGATAGTCTTTTCTAGACACTAATTTTCCTTGGTTTAACCACCATCATTACATATCACATCAAATGATGCCGATCAACTGAAAGGCCCCGCGCTGTGATTTTGTTCTCATGCCCGTGAGATTCAAGGCTGCTAATCATGCTGTGATTAAGCTGGGAGTGGGATTAGATTTTTGTGTTTTCATTAGTCTGAACAGCTCTTATTGCTCTCTTTCTCTCTCTCTTTAGTTTAATTTTGCAGATGTTGCAGTGCATCAAGCCATTCACACTATAGAATACTGCTTAGGCTGCATCTCAAATACTGCCTCTTATCTACGGCTTTGGGCGCTGAGTCTGGCCCATGCGCGTAAGTAATGCACACACGCATACATTTATTGTATTGAAAATACATGGAAATTTGATTTATGCTCAGTTTTACTTTGTAGAGTAGTAATTAAAGTCTTTGTAATCTCTATTAAATTAATTCATAAACTGCAGCCCTGTGCAAATGTCAGTACATGTTTTTCCTCTAACTATGCAATTTGTAATCGAGTAATTGTTTACAAGATATTTCTTAAAAAGTGTTTCTGTTTTCTTCCAGAGCTCTCTGAGGTCTTGTGGTCAATGGTGATGCACATGGGTCTGGCTTCTAGGAATTTTGGTGGATTCTTTGCGCTGTCAATCATCTTTGCCTTCTTTGCTACACTGACAGTGTTTATTCTGTTGATCATGGAAGGGCTGTCTGCCTTCCTTCATGCTCTCAGATTGCATTGGTAAGGGCACACACACAATGCTTGCCTTTATAAATTAAAACAGTTGAACAGTTTCAAAAGCAGATGTCGCCCCTATCAATGGCTACATACACACTGCTAGTCTAGCATAATACAGTTGCATTGACTATTCTGAGTGCTTAATGTTATTCTTTACACAAAAACTTTAGTTGCATGCGTGAGAACTGCATTCTAAAACTAAACTTACTTCCTGAAAAGATGGTATCAAGATTTTTATCAAATCTACAGTGCCCTCCAAAAGTATTGGAACAGCAAAGACAAAATTGCTCTGTTGGCTGTGGAGTCAAGACATTTACAAATATGATTAAAAGATGAATATGAGACAAAACTACAGAATGTCACATCTTATTATTGGGTGATTCAACACATAGATGTTTTACCAGCTAAGAAGTTCAGCACTTTTAGAGTTTCATCCCCCTATCTGATGTGAGCATAAGTATTGGAACAGTTGCCTCACAGGTCTTTCTAAGTGATCAGCTGTGTCCTGTTGCATTCATTCTTCAGATATTAAAAGTAGGGAATGTGTCGTATCAGTTATATCCATTACTTCTGCATTCTGAATCTTGCATTCGATGATGACACACACAAACCAGGATGAAGATGAGGGAGCTGACTTTGAGAGAAAAGCAAGCAATTTGGATGCTAAAAGAAAAGAGGAAGTCAATTAGAGCTATAGCAAAAACAAAGAGCATGGAGAAATCAAGAGTTTGGAAACCACCAGCAATCAACAACTACCTGATCGACTGAGAAAACAACAGTAGTTGATGACAGACAAATCATAAAAGCTGTGAAAATAAGCCCTAAAAGACGTGTCTGTAAAATCACCAACAACTTCCAGAAAGCTGGGGTGATGCTCTGACAATCTACTGTCCTCAGGAGACTTTGACACAGAATTACAGATGCTACACAACAAGATGCAAACCTCTGACCAGCACCAAAAATAGAAAGGCAAGATCAGAGTTTGCAAAAAAGCACAAAGGTGAGCCAGAATAGTTTTGGAACTGTGTTTATGGACTGATGAGACAAAGATGAACCTTTATCTAAGTGATGGGAAAGCAAAAATGTGGAGAAAAAAAGGGAACTGCAAAAGATCCCAAGCATACAGCCTCATCTGTAAAGCATTGTGGAGGTGGTGTCATGGCATGGGCATGCATGGCTGCCTCTGGAACAGGCCCTCTCAACTTTACTGATGACTTAATGTATGATGACAGTAGCCGAATGAATTTGGAAGGGTACAAAACCATCTTGCCTACCAATATTTAAGAAAATGCCACCAGATTCATTGGAAAGTGCTTCATATTGCATCAGGACAGTGACCCAAAACACCCTGCCAGTTCAGTCAAGGAATTTATAAGGGCAAAGAAATGGGAAGTCTTAGATTGCCCAAGTCAATCTCCAGATTTAAATCCGATTGAACATGAACTTCGCCAGCTGAAGAGGAGAGTAAAGGCAAAAACTCCCCAAAACAAGCAACAATTGGAATTGGCTGCATTAAAGGCTGGGAAAAGTATTTCAAAGGATGAGACCAAGAGTCTGGTGATGTCTATGGGTCACAGACTCACTGCTGTGATTGTGCACAAGGGATCTGCAACTAAATAATAGCTTTTAATCTTTTATATCTGCCTTATGATCAACTGTCCCAATACTTATGCTCACATCAAATAGTGGGATGAACTGAAAGTGCTGTTCTTTTTATTTGGTAAAACATGTATGTGTTGAAATGGCTAATAATAAAATGTGACATTCTGTAGTTTTGTCTCATATTCATTTTTAAATCATATTTGCAAATGTCTTGACTCCACAGCCAACAGAGCAATTTTGTCTTTACTGTTCCAATACTTATGGAGGGGAATGTATGTACAAAACTAAACTAAAAAAATATATTTTATTTTATTTTAAACTCAGAATTGCAATCCACTGACCTTGTTTCCCCACGTATTTTCTGTAGGGTGGAGTTCCAGAATAAATTCTACACTGGGCAGGGCTTCAAGTTCATGCCCTTTACTTTTGACAGCATTCTGGAGGGCAAGTTTGAAGACTAAATCACACCCATATTCTCTCTCTCCCCAACTGCCACACCTCCAAACTACAGGAGCCCATCAGATTGCTTGAGATTTCATGATTCTTGTGAACACTGACTTTGTAAGGCTCTAAATTTCTCAGGTGTTCTACATCAGGACATAAATTGAATAATTTACAAGCAGGTAAACTAGATGTAATTAGTTGAAGCTGAAAATAATCTGAGCTAGAACTGCATCATATATTTGCAATGATTTCATAACTGTTCAATTCTTGCAGCAATATGTATTGATTTGTAATAATACAAACTCAAGTGGTGTTGCCATACAGCACACAGGAGTATGAACAGCATGTTTTTGTTCTCATAAATTTGTACTCTTCAATCAAGGCAAAATATTACAATTTCCCTCTCATTATAGCATAGGTGGAGATTTTGTCTGTATTTTTTTCAGTCTCTTAAATTATTAGTTTGTTTTTTTATGTATCTTTTATCCTTTATGTTGACACATTTATGTAATAGTTCTTATGCAAAGGGACCTCATTTCAAATGCAGCGAAGAAAGCGTCAGTTTATGGCATTTCACAAACTTCTGTTGAGAGGATATACTCATCAAGCATATCTGATTACTAGATGCAGATATTCCCCCAGATTTATTGCAGATCTTTGCATTTCTTTGGAAAATGCAAGTAAAGAGTAATTATATTTTAGTTGGCCTTGAACTGTGTTGCTGTTTTTTTTTGTGTGTGTTTTGCTATTGCGATTTAAATGCAAATACACATCTAAACTATGTTAATCTCATGAATCTTTGTTTATAAATGAGTTTACAACATGAACATGCATTGGTTCTTGGTTGGTTTGATGGATGTCAGAGGGAGTCTTGAAGAAAATAACTATACCAAGTAAAAGCAGTAAGTGAAGCTGAATGATTATGTCTGTTTTGTTTGTCAATAAAGAGTAAAGAGTGGATCTGAACTCATAATTTTGTTTTTTTGTTTTTTCTTTTTTACATACATGAGGGAAAATATCTGTTAATCAATCATGTATATACATTTAAAATACAATTAATTTAAGCATAATTGATTATTAAAAGGCATTATTCATGATATATAGCATAATTATTTTAATAAACATTAAATGATTAAATAATATATCGGTTTTCTTTAGTGCTATTGCTGTTGTTTCACATTAGCCATGCAGATATTTGGAACGACAGCACTTGTACTCTTGTGATATTGCTTAATTACATTTCAGACAAAATTTGACCAGTTTGTATTTTTCTATGCTAACAAAAAGTACCAAGGTTTACAGTTTCCCCTTTGGCATCTTAAAAAATTCCTATGGAATGATTTCTCTGACTATTTTCAAATAGAATTGCAAATTTTATTTTCAATTGCGTTTTTCATATTCCATAAACGGTAATGCATTTGGATTATCTGGAAAATCATTCCATAAATTCCTTTAATCGCTCGCACTTGCTAGAGCTAGGGTGATAAGCAAACATTTAACTTTCAAAAAATAAAAAAACCCCGCTCCTCGCTCCAGTCAAAATCACAACAACTGCTTCCACGCCACAACACTCACATACTCTGATCTGGAACTTCGCAAACACCATTAGAGCCATACAAACAGAAATGTCTTAATCCTGTTGAACTAAATATCAACACATGTTAGGAACAAGTTATTATGCTATATTGTAATACCTATGGTGTTTCCAGTAATGCAGTGGGTCTTTGATAGTAAATTTCAGGATCAGGTTTACGCTTTAATGAGTCATAAATCGATTGGAGCTGTTTGTCTCATACCCTTGCGTAAACGAGTGGGTGGGTATGTGTTCTAGTGTCCCTTGCCAGGCTTTAGGGAGGGTGGAGACTCCCCTTAAAGGGTCAATGTGGGCGTGACCTTACAGTAAGTGATCACAGCAGAGGGCTGGACTAAGGAGAGAAAGGGAAGACCTGACGGATGGCCTTCACAGGGAGCTGTGGTCACACACACTCTTCCTTACACACTCCCACACACCTTGGAGAGAGAGTTTGCTTCCACCGACTGGCCGAGGTCCCAGAGTAGACTTGAGGGAAAGTTTGAGGCATTACAGCAAACCTAGAAAGTAGTACTTTGTGGTAGTAGGTAGTGCAGGTGACTTGAAGATTGGTTAGAAGTAGCCAAGAAGAGTCGTTGCACTGTGATCGTTGGGTGTCTACTGTCATTCAAGTCTTTTTTTAGTGCTTTATTTTTACCCTAGGACTGCGTTCTTGCACACCGGGCCACAAGTGTGCATGCTTCTGCCCTCTGTCTGCAAGTAAGCTTGTGTGTGTTTCATCGGAGTCTACTTGAAACCGAGCCATGGCTGACACAGACTTCAAACTGGAGCGTGCCGTCTTCGCTGAAGTCTCTGATGACGATGAGGAGGTCGCCTTGGTGCCTGCTGCCACCAAACCTGCCACTGCCTCCAAGGTGTTCAAATCAAAACGAAGCGACGATGATGACGACGACGACCCGGCGGAAGAGGTGGACCTGGTGTTGGGGCCGGGACTCGATGGAGGCGGCAGCGGTGAGGCCCAGAAATCTGAGGCCCAGGCTACAGGCGTGATGGTCCTGGCTCTCTTAGACAAGATCATAGGTGTGGTGGACCAGATCCAGCAGACTCAGACAGGTCTGGAGGCCAAGCAGGAGACCATGGAGAAGAACATGAGCAGCATCCAGACGGAGCTGGCCAAGCTGGCCAAGAGTCACGTTGGGACGGCCGGGACGGTCAACAAGCTTCTGGACAAGGTGCGGAAGGTGAATGTCAATGTGAAGAGCGTGCGCACGGACCTGGAGAAGCAAGCGGGACAGATCAAAAAACTGGAGAACAATGAACATGAGCTCCTCAAGAGGAAGAACTTCAAAGTGCTTATCTTCCAGGTGAGTAATGGGTGCTTGACAGACTGCAAAGTCTTTGATATGCAAGCCTGGCATTCCATCTCCTTTCATTTGTCCTAACTAATGGATACTAATTAGTCTTTTAGCTCATACTTCATTCGAAAGCAACTTAAAGGAACCCTCAAGCAACCTGTAGTTGATTGCCTTACTCAACTGCATGGCTCACTTCTTGCAGGGTTTGAACATACAGTAGTTTGTTACCATTCCCAGCTCTAACCAATAGGCTACACCACCTTCTGATTGTGGAACTGGAGCTAATTGTGGTTGGTTATAAAAGCTGGAGTCCATGTGGTCTGTGGTCTTTTTCTTGCTGTTGTAGTCTAGTTTTTTAGAACAAATCCGACTGTTGAAACAGCAATTTTAGTTTGGGCAGATTTTTTTTTTGATTTTTATTTTTTTTTACATTTTTTATTTATTTATTTATTTATTTTTATTATCTGCAGTTGCTTTTGCTGACATTTCCACACTGGCTGTCATAGTAATGATGTACACTTGTAGAAATTTGTGGAAAAATGTAAATTTGATCATATAATTCAGGCTGAGACGCATTAACAAATGATTTGCTCTCAAACCACCTATAAATGTATAAATCCATTTCCATACATTTTTTGTTTTGTTTTGTTTTGTTTTTTTCATGTTCAGGCTATTACTACAGTAAGTGTATTTGGGGTGGATAGACCAAAAACAAAACAAAACAAAAAAAAACAATAGGCAAAGTCTTAGACCACCTTATGTTTCATCAGTGATGTGTGCTATGATATACTTGCTAATAAACTTATATAATTCATGTACTGTACTAATATAATGTGCTATACTAATATAACTGATAAGCATGATCATGTTCTTTTGCCAAGTTCTGCTGTATGAGTATGTATTTGCAGTCTTCCTTCCCAGGTCTCTTTTGGAGTTCACATGGATTCCTCTGCAGGGCTTGGCCTTGAATTCCCCACTCAATATCATAAAGTGTCAATCCACTCCTAAGTGAACCTTCAAAGGTTCCTGTCTAACCTCACAGCAACCTCTGAACAATGCTGGATCAGCACATGCCATGAGTGAACTGCAAATACTGCTTGTACGTCAAAAAGGAGCCTTTTTTAAAAACAAAAACAAAAATTAACTGTGCATATGACTAAGATTTGATCAATTATCTATCTGTCTATCTATCTATCTATCTAGTAATATTTGTAATTAGTAACAGTGATATTTGGTAGCTTATCAGTGTTGCTGTCACCAATCTACTGCAGAGATTTCTTATGATATATGCATTTTCTTCTGGAAGATTTTCTTGTCGTTGGATGTTAGAGTAACATTTAGTAGATATTTTTGTGATAAATTTATAATTTATTATGTAATATATGAAACCATGATCCACACTCACAATTTTTTTTTTTTTTTTTAAGTTTTATTTTACATTTATCACCAGCAGGACAAAATAATTTATGTATTTCAAAATATGGGGTCAGTAAGAGTATTTAATGTTTTTTTGGGGAAAAAAGTCTCTTATGCTCACCAAGGCTGCCTTTATTTAATCAAAAAATACAGTAAGAATAGTAATACTGTGATATACGTATTATTACAATTTAAATAACTGTTATTTAAATTTATTCTATTTGAATTTATTTTAAAATGTAATTTATTAGTGATGTAAAGCTGAATTTTCAGCATCATTACTCCAGTCTTCAGTCTCACATGATCCTTCAGAAATCATTATGATATGCTGATTTATTACAGCTTTTGTTTTAAAAACAATTTTTTTGTAACAAAGTAAAAGTCATTATTGTCACTTTTGATCAGTTGAATGCATTCTTACCAAATAAAGGTATTAATTTCTTCTTTGAACTTACTGACCCCAAACTATTGAGTGATAGTCTGTTTGAATGAAGATGTTTTTATGATTTAATTGTTGTGTTTGTTTGCAAATTTGATGCTTAAAATAGATTGCAGTGCTTTGCAGATGATTCACTCTTTCACAGATGTCTTAGCAACGTACACGTGCTTTCTGGGAAATAAGGTAATTATGCCTGCACAAAGAGAAGGCCTATACGTTTTCCTTAATGTGTCTCTCTCTCACTGTGGTGTATGAGATAGCTGGATGTGACAGACAGTTGGCTGGCATTTGAGGTAACAAATGGGGGGGTTTCAAAACTGTCACTGGGTCAGTACCATTTCAAAAGGTACTAATATGCACACTTTCGGTACTGATGTATTATTTAAGGATAAATAAAGCACAAAGATGTACCTTTTGGCTTTTGTACATTATGGTACCTCCCAAGTGAATGAATGGATGGTTTACTCACACTGTTGTATAGAATATGAATATGCAATTTGCATAATGCAGTTCTTCACCATGCAGGCTGTGATGCAAAGAATGATCAAGAAAAATGATGTGTCATATGTCTTTTTTATTTTCATAAAATTGAGCAATAGACATGCGTGTTTGAGCTGAAAGATTGACCATGACATTATTTCAATACTGAAGTCAGTGCCATTTCATGCTTGGTTAAACTAAATTGTGGGAATAAGTTGTTTTAGTGATTAGTGAATAAGCTTAGCAAATGTTTTTGCACTGAAATACTGTGTGCAAAAGTGCAATGGTGCAAACGGTGTTTAGTTACTCTAAAAATAGCACCACACACTTCATATGTAGAAAGTGTATTCTTTCTTTCGTGTTTTGCTAAAATGGTAGATGAGTGTGTAGGGTGTAGGATTTCGCTGCTGTGTGGAGCGCAGTTGTAAAGAGAGTCTTGTGAAAGTGAGCTGGACTGTGTTGGAGTCAGATTAAATGTGTTTAGAGCGTGCTGGATCGCAGTATGGATGGATGGAGACTCACTCTGAGACCCCCATCCCCCTTCAAACTCTCTCTTACAGTCTAATTATAGCACAGAATGTGGTAATGTCTGCAAGACTACCATAATGACACTACTGTCAGTCCAGAAGGAAAGAGAATCCTTCAGCTTTAGAAGCACCGCCTGGCTTTTGCATTGAGCTTTGTCATTTCTCACATTTCATATATATATATATATATATATATATATATATATATATATAATATCTCAATTTAATACATATAATTTAATATTAATTACATGCTATTAAATATAATATAAATTATGTACTAAAAATACATTTTAGCATTAAATACAATAAATTATTTACATTTTACATAATTAAATACAATAAATTACCTTGCATGACAGCCATTGTCACGTATAGTAATATCGTTATAGCAGTGTGATTGGCAGTGACAATTTACATGAATATAAAATAACTGTAGTTTATTTTTTTATAAATAAACTATAAATTTTACTTTTATAAATGCACTTTTTATATAATAATTTTACAGTATTAAATACAGAAAATCACCTATATCAGCCTCTGTCCACCTATATGGTAATATCATTAATATGTTTTCCATTATATAATTGTTTAATGACTCTTTTAAACACACAGATGTCATTTTGTGCCGGTAATTATGTTATTATTCTTTTCTATCTGTGATCTGACATTACTGCGCTGGAGCAGAAGCGTCTAATGTGCATGTAACACGGACAGGCTGAGGCTGAGGTTCAGTGTGTTCCAGCACTTTGCTGTTGTTTACCCTGCACCAGCGTTACTGCATTTAGCCCCACTAACGAGTCATTTCCTTCCAGCGCTGCTCTGAGGGGCTGCAGGGGGGAAACATTGCTGATGTAATTGGCCTCTAATGTTTTTAATGCAGATGGACCTGAAGGATGGAAGATGACAGGAGTGAGTGAAGTCATTTATTGGTATATTTGTGAAATTGTGTTTTGTTAGCTATTTCCCATCATTTATCTGGGCATATGTTGCCTAATGAGGTTCATTATAGACTGTAAGGTATCATCAGAGAAGATGCTCCAGAGGTATCACAAAGAACGCTTTTTGTGTATCTCTTCTGGGAATAAGCAAACTCCGAAACACACTTTAGCTGTGTGAAAAACATGGGCACTGTAGATACATGCAATTCGATTTTATGTAGTGGCAACATAAATATGCAAATATTGTCATTGCTTGTATGCATAATTAGATATGTCTGCAACCACAAGTGAAAATGCTTCCTAAATCAATATAAACAATTACAAACTATATCATTAGTATATCAATTAACACTGAATTTGGAAATCAAATAGTCTTTTTTTTTTTGTGCATGCACCTAAACTGCATGAACACCACAAATCTGTGTAAAATCTATTATGCCGCATGACTTGAGATGATCCAAAGAGCATCTGGTTTCAATGCTAAATGCATTTTTTTTATTCATTCATTTATATATCAATAATTACTGTATTTAATAGTTTTTTCTTTATTCAATGTAATCTTAATATAATGTATTTATATATTATTATTATTATTATTATTATTATTATAAATTATTGGTTTTACTACAGTAAAATAATTTCTAGGGTAACAAAAATAGATTTTCACTGTAATTGCAGACTTTTGAATGAGTTGGACACTATATACACTACCATTCAAAGGTTTGGTGTCAGATATTTTTATTTAAAGAAATGGATACAAGATGCATTGAATTGATCAAGCATGACAGTAATTTATAATTTAAATATATAATGTTGTGAAATATTTATATTTCAAATAAATGCTGTTCTTTTGAAAATTCTATTCAAAGAATCCTGAAAAAAATGTATCTCTGTTTCACAAAATATCTTGAGTACAAAAGTTTCTTGAGAAGGAAGGATCATGTGACGCTGAAGACTGGAGTAATGATGCTGAAAATGCAGCTTTGCATCACAGGAATAACAGTTATTAAACTGTAATAATATTTCACAATGAGTGTATGTGTGTGTCCATGTGCATATGTGTTTGTGTGTGGATTTAATTGCTCATGAAGTCTCAGTTTCAGTCTTCTCTGGTGGAATGTCCACTGAGGCTGCAGGTTACACTACTGGAATTTATCAGATATCTAATCACAGACCTCTGAGACCTACATAAATTACCCCTGTAAAATTGGACTCCTGTAGGTGACAAGTGTGTGTGTGTGTGTGTGTGTTTGTGTGTGTGTGAGAGAGAGAGAGAGAGTACACATTAATATTTGCTATGCCATAAATAAATGGACGTTTTAATTGATTTATTCAGAACTGACATTAACATCATTATTCTCAGAAACTCTCATTGGAAGTTAGTATCAGAACAGCTGAATTTATAAACACAAGTAGAGCTATATAAGGTTCCTTTTAGTTTATTGGATGAAATGGCCACTGACCTCTGACCTCTTGGTTGTTTCAGTACTGGTACCAAATCTGAAGACATTTCCATTGCATTGTTTGAAATGATTTGCTTTTGCAGCTGTGCACCTGTGGTGAACATGCATGTCAATATTGTACTATTTTAGGGATGCACATCATCTGAATGGTATTAGTTTCGTCGTGCACAAAGACAAGGACTGTTCGTGTAATTTCTCTTGCAGTCTGGTAAGAAAAAGCTGGATTCTGAGTGGGGTTGGTGGAGGAGTTTGCTGGGTAGTGGTGTGCTGGGCAGATGGTTATGATGAGGTGTGGCTGTGACTTATGGGGGATTGCGTGATCTCCATCATTACGGGTGGCCTCTGCTCTATTTTTGCACTGAATTCAGGGTATCAGATTTACCCAGACAGCAGTGTGTGTTCAGTGTGTAGGTAGACTGTGTGTTAGTCCGGGCCAGAATGTGCTGTTTGATGAATGGGCTGAGAATAAATGAGGCATGAGTTGCCACCAGTATGTTGTGTGTGCATGTGTTTACAAAGCATCACAAAAGATGGTCACTTTAACTTAGTATTGTTTTTTAATATGTTACATAATATGTTAAATATGGGATACAGGAAATGGCAACTGCATGCTGGTCCTGAAATTACTGCATTCTTTCATATCGCTTGCATGGGGCAGGGCTGCAGACAAATACGGAGCAACACTTGATACGGTAATGCAGAGCCAGACACAGCCACGCACATCTGAAGCTAAAATTCACCTTTACTTATAATAAACCAGGATTAGGAGTAATTCTATTCCAATTGACCCTTCACAGCGAGTTTGATTGACAGGCGATCTAACCAATCATAACAACAAATCTGCCATTTATGTCCAACAAACAAACCAGAAAGAAGAGTAGATTAACATCGGTGGACTTCAAAATTGATATATTTACATCTTTCCGTGGCTGAAACAAGATACCTTCTGATGTTCATTCATGTTTATTTCATGCTATATAACTAATAAAGATGAAGAGATGATCGCTTCAAGTGCTGCTTGAACGTTTCCTACCAAAAGTAAGTTTTTGCGAAGGGTCAATTATACACGCACAGAAATAAAGGTTCTTTAGTGGTTCTTTGCGGTGATCGAGGTGCTATATAGCACCACTGCCATACAATGAACCCGTTAAGCCACTGTACTGTTCTTTAAAGGTTCTCTAACTCTCTCTTAGTCTCTTAGTTTAGTTGGAGAAAGGATTAAAAATGACATTAAAATATAGTGTATTTCTTGAAGATAATGTGGTACCTCTTTGGGTTCAGCATAGCAGCATTTGACAAAGGTGCTGTATACCACGTTTAAAGATAGGTGCTTTAGCATATAGCAGGGGTGGTGAACGTCGGTCCTGGAGAGCCGCAGCCCTGCAGAGTTTTGCTTCAGCCCTAATCAAACACACCTGAACAAGCTAATCAAGGTCTGAAGCGTTACTAGGAAGCTACAGGCAGGTGAGTTATAATTAGGGTTGGAGCTGAACTCTGGAGGGCTGCGGATCTCCAGGACCGGAGTGCGCCACCCTTGGTATATAGCACTTAAAGTGGTTATGAGCCAATGAACCACTTTTAGCGCTATTTAGCACCATTTTTGTTTAGAGTGTACTGAATGTTGTCCACTTTAGTTCAACAGCTCTTACTTGCTCAGATATAGTGCCGTTTGAGCTCTTGTTCTTGTGTGTTCAGAGCGCTGGATAATAAAAGCAAGTTTATCAAGCTTATCAGGAGCATCATGGTGGCAGAAAATGCAATGATTACAATACAAATAAAACATTGTTTTTGTGTGTGTGTGTGTGTGTGTGTGTTTGTATGAGAGAGACTGAGATATACACATTTATACTGCTGTTCAAAAGTTTGGGGTCGGTAATTTTATTAATTATTTATTTTATAAATTAATGTTTTTAAAAGTTTCTTATGCTCATCAAGGCTGCACTTACTTAATCAAAAATTACAGTAGAAATTACAGTAGTATTATTGTGAAAAACTAATACAATTTAAAATAACTGTTTTCTATTGTAATATATTTTAAATGTAATTTATTTCTGATGCAGCGCTGAATTTTCAGCATCATTACTCCAGTTTTCATTGTCACATGATCCTTCAGAAATCATTCTAATGTGATGATTTGATGCTCAAAATTATTTTAATTATTTATTTTAATTATTATCAATGTTGAAAAGAGTTGAGCTGCTTAGTATTGGTATACATACTGTCACTTGTATATCCAGAAGCCCTATGTATAAGGAGGTTAATGGGTGAAAAGCCCTTACCTCTTTGACATTATGAAGCTGTCAGATACATAAAACAGCAGATGGCTGCTGTTTCAGCCACAGTAGTTTAATAAAGCCTTTAGCCAATCAGAGACAGAACCGATAATGTGTGTTGTTGTGTCTGTTTGACTCATTTGTTAATGGCATCTTACCCTTGAAAAACTAGTGCATGTGCACTTGTGGTTCTGGTGCCCTGACTGGCATGACACAGATCTTGTCTCTTATGCATGTGAGATCATATTTTTGTAATACCTGTCATAAAACCCATATTAAAGTCATGGTTAAAGTTATTCATGGTTGTTTCAGGAGTTCTGCTGTACAGCTGCTGCTCTGAACCCAACAGAAGTCAACAGCTGCTCAGTGCTTCAACCTTAACATGCCTTTCAACATCATGTCTCAAGCACACACACACACACACACACACACACACACACACACACACACACACAGCTGTTATCTACTCATCACCGGCTGATTTTGTTTAGCTGTATATGTCATGCGAACTACTGCACCAAATGTGTTTGCCACTGTCTTAGTAACGGTTGTCATGGAGCTGTGGTCCACAGATAGCTGTTAATCTGGGTAATTGTTTGCCTCTTTTAGGGGGTTAGATGGGGATCCTTCTATATATACAGTGTGGACTGACATTCTTTTTAGCCTAGAGCTTTTGAACAGGAGTTTGAGGGTATTACATGGCACCAGACACTCTGGCAGCAGTATTAATGTGGTGTGTATGATTACTGTATTTGCACTATTGTTTTTGCCAGTACTACATAAATGCAGTCAGGATCCAAAATTAACTTTTTATGTGATTTGAGAATTTACTGGTCATAAATATGACTTAGCAACGGGAAATAATAATAAAAAATAATGACTTACCAATCCTGAAATAATAATAGTAATAATAATAAAAAAAAGTGTATTTATTCTCATGACACTGGAATTTAGCCTCATTTTAGTGGAAAACAGTGCAGGTCATTATGTTATTTGTGACACTGCATCTGTCAAAAAAAAAAAAAAATATTGTGATTTTTCTGCACTTTCACTTTCAACTAAAAAGCGTAGGGACAGTCAAAGTTTAAACATCCTAGAAAAACTTTCACTAAGAAATAGTTACTTTTAAAACGTGTTAAGACACCAGCCAACTGGCAAACATTTTATTTACTCACCAAAGCCAGATTTTACTGGGATTTGGCACATGGTAAGTGTTCATTTTGGACTCTAATTTTGGACTTGTTCCCAGTGACTCAACTCTAGTCATTTGGTTTGCTTAAATTACATTTACAATAATTGAAATGGTTTATTTACAAGAATCTGTCTAAATATTGACTTTGCTGTGTGCATTGATTTTACGGTGCGTTTCCACTGGCACGTTGCGAGCGCAGCGAAGCGAGCGTTTTCAATTCATTTCTATGCCTGCGTCCCAATGTGCATATTATCCATCCTAAATTCTATGTGATGTTAATAATTTTCAATAGTGCAGATAGTGTTGATAGTATGCACATTGGGACGCGGGGTATGTAAATTGAGCGTAAATGCAAGCGCGGTGCATTATGGGATTGAAAGCGACGTGGAGAAAACGTTGAGAGCGTCAAAAAAGTTGGGCATTCCTCGACTCTATGTAAATATCGAGCGAAAAACGCCAAGCGACAACCAATCGCTGTTAAAAGAAGAAGATGAAAAGCAAACGGTGTAAACATTGTTTTCAGAGGCGTGCTCTGTCCTAAATTTGACACGCCCCCAAAGCAGAGGCGGTGTAGCGATGCCAGCGGCACTGAGCGCACATTTAACGCTGTAGTGGAAACGGAACCTATCGGGTGATGTGTTCCAGGAATGGCCACAATATACAGTATGAATTATCTTATTTCTCTTCTTATTTCAATGATTTTGATAATGATTTACTGCATTAAAAGTTGCCTGCCTGTTGCTTTATTAGAGAAGTCATGGCAATTGCAGATATTTATTTACACTGGTACCATTCATTTCAGTTAGTCTCTGCCAACAGTTATTTTCTGTATTGTAATTATTTTAAAATTCACAGTATAATACAAGCTCGTTTAATGGATTTAATAACTATTAAAAAATATGGTATTATAAAAATAATTGCTGCTCTATAAAATATACTGATTTGGTAATTATATTAATTTTAATTGTACTTTAAAAATAATTTGAATAATAAAAAGTTAGCTGTTTAATTTCAGCTTTTCAATAAGCAAAATTGCTTTATTTATTACAAAGTAAGTCTATGACTTCCTTGCTGTTAGAGATCACATCTGTAAATTTACATTACAAATTACCTTTATGTTTCTGGGTGGATCTTGACCCTTTTAATACAGAGGACATGGAGACGTATGGAAATAATTTGGAACAGCTGCTAATTGTGCCATAATATGTGATTCAACCGCAAAATATGATGCAATCCATACGGTATTCCCTGAATCCGTATTACTCACCAGGCAGCATATGTTACTGGAATTTGTTGTGGCCTGGCAAATC